>OX453272.1:41081956-41351756 GCA_949710005.1 Ricordea florida
AAAATTGAACTACAACATTTATACAGTTGAACCTCATTATCTCTAGCTCGGTTATCTCGAAGTCTCCGAACTCAAACTCATTTCCCTTGGATTGTTTTTTCAGTCATTTACAATCGGTTATCCTGAATCCCCGCTATCTCGAACTTATTTTTCGTTTCCTATAAGAATTCGAGACAGCGAGGTTTGACCGGCTGTAGAAGCTGTTTTTCCACAAGTAACCGCTGGCGCAACGGGCTCACTAATAAACAGGGCCGGGTTGTTCGAAGCAGGGTTAAGGTAACCCAGGGTTAGCGCAAAATGTGATGCAGATATGACAGCTAAAAAGCACATTCGGTATAATTATTTTTAAAACAATTTGATGATTGTATACTCTGAAAAAAAAATACAGAAAGTTATGGGAGAAAATGCTTTTTAAGAGGCGGCAAAAGACACCCGTGTAAAAATTTAACCCTGGCTTAGCGCTAATCGGCCTTCGCACAACCGGCTTCTGATGATCCAGTGCATAAATCACATAGTCATAACTCACACAAAAGGTTCAGTTTTAGCAAATTTTGAAAGTCTGGAATTAAAAAAAAAGTTAAGAAGGAGAGGAACAAAAAGAGAAGCAATCAGGTCAGTAAAAGGTCGAGTTTAATAACTGAGGAAAAAAATGACCAATTATTCATGAAATATTAAATAAATGGGACGAGAAGAATTAACCTGCCCCATGTTGTGAACAGTTGGAAATTCTACTTTGTTAGGTTCAGCCCCTGCGCGATGGCGGACCTCGTCCGTTAAGTTTTGCCCGGCTTACAAGTCGTGTTGTTTTTTGTACCCTTTTCCTTTGAATGTTTTTTGTGGAACTCCACACGGTTGTAAGTAATCATAACCTGATTGATTTCATCGTATTTGCTTACTCTTTGTAACTTTCTGTATTTGTGTTTACGTTATAGCAAATCTTGCTTACTTAAGTACCACCGATGCGCGAATATTTGACACAGCTTCCATCGGAACAAGAGTATTGGAGTGAAGATATTTCTATTCTATCGAATCACGAATAATCTGTAGGAACCGATAACTACACCACCAAATATTGTGCCCCTTCACAGTCCACTGACTACGTTTGCCGTTGGGTAAAACTGCCCATTGTTTTGTAAAACTGTAGTTGCTGTTTATTCAATATTTGTCTTCCTCTTCCTATTTTTCTCTGTAGTTCATCCACATGTTTCTCTTGATCCGGGACCTATTTACGTCAAAGAGAGAAGCAACATCTCCCTTCCAAAGTGTCACGTGACAGGTTATCCATCTCCAGTGGTGACATGGAGCAGAGCGGTTGGTCAGTTACCCCAGGGGAGGGTACAGAGTAAAGATGGTCAACTCAAGATATTTGATGTTCAGAAAGCAGATTCTGACACTTTCTTCTGTAAAGCGTCCAACCTCCTGGGAGATGCTGTAAGACACACTTTTTTGACAGTAGTCTCACTTCCTAAGTTCACTGTCAAGCCTCCTTCTAATATGACAGCATTTATCGGCCAGAATCTGACGTTAAACTGCAGCGCTACTGGTGATCCACAGCCAGTCATTGGGTGGAAGAGACACGGAGCACAACTCCCCATGGGGAGGGCCCGCAGGAATAATGGTAGGTTGATCGTAAGAGATGTGAAGGCAGAGGATGCTGGGACATACATATGTGTGGCTGTGAGTGCAGGAGTGTCTGACGTGGAGGCTGTTACTAACATTAAAGTGAATTACAGTGGTGAGTCAGAGTAATGGGTTCCTGGTTGAATGTAAGATGTAATAAGAATTTTAACTGCTTTACTGTCTAAAGTTAGCTGTTTCTCTTTACCAAAGCAGTGGTGTTTCTCGCAATCTAATTGGCTTTTGAGACTCGGAATATCGAAGGAAGTAGTGGTAAACATAAGACAACAAAAACAACTATATAGTTTACATCTAAAATTTTCCAAATGGCTTGAAATCCGTGTAGGAGTACGTTTTCGGCGAAACCGACGTAATAAATGAGCAAAGAATCTAAATTTAAGCCTCACGAAAGAATTTTTCCACATCGCCAAGGAAAAACCACGGATGTTTCACCAATGGTACTTCAATAACATTGATAGGAACAGTATGAAGTCTGTAACGGGACTCTACAAGCACCACACATGCAGGTCATAAAGTCCATTACAGCAGTTACACCAAAACACTGGAAAAGTTCTTGTAGAAGATTATCTTCGCTCGCCGTCTCTGTCACATGGCGATCAAAGTTTTCCGCGTTAGTTTCACAACGGCAAAGCACAGGTTCACAATTATTACACTCTCGATGTCTTAAACTTCACACACATTTTAAAAATATCCCAATGCGGATTTAGATCCTTTATTTCGTCGGTGTCGTTAGCTACTTACCATTTCATATCCAACACGCGCTCTTGGAATAATTGCTAACTATTGAAGTTTATGCTACTTATCGATCGTGATTTAAATGCTCGGATCCTGACCAGCTAGTATGTAATTTGTAAGGAATAATTTTAAAATTCAATTGCGCTTTGCTCATTAGAAAAGGTTCTCTTTAAAGAGCCCATTTACTTTTCCAATTGGTCAAATCATTGATGTCTTAAAGCGAGACGAATTACGTTGTTATTGCAGATTGTTCGTCTCTGTTTAAAGCTGGCCATACTCAGAGTGGAGTGTACTCTGTAGACCCAGATGGTCAAGGAGCCTTCAATGTCTACTGTGACATGCGCACTGACGGTGGAGGTTGGACTGTGTTTCAGAGAAGACAGGATGGATCTGTTGACTTCTATCGGGGATGGAACGACTACAAATCAGGCTTTGGTCAGCTGACTGCTGAGTTCTGGTTAGGAAACGACAAGATCCACAGACTGACGGCCAGTAGAGCCAGCTCTCTACGAGTGGAGCTGGAGGACTGGAGCGGAGTAAGGGCGTATGCTAAATATGGCAAGTTTAGTGTTGGTGATGAACAGGCAAAGTATCGACTGACAGTTGGCTCATATTCAGGATCAGCAGGAGATTCGGTAGCATACCATAATAATATGGCGTTTAGTACCAGAGACAGAGATCATGACGCGGACATCAGCAACTGTGCTGTACGATGGACTGGTGCCTGGTGGTACAAGCGCTGCCAGTACTCTAATCTAAACGGTCAATACTTAGGAAACAAACATGACCTCAAAGGAGTCCGCTGGAATAAATTTAGAAGCAATTTGTCTCTAAAGTTTAGTGAAATGAAACTGAGGCCGTCACTTTAAAAAGTGTTTAACTGTAATCACAGCACACAACTTAAAAATTTTTTTATAAGAAGCAGTCCCATGTGAACTTATCATTTTAAGTAACTGTGTAAGTAATTCTCCACTTTAATTGCTGTGAATCTTAGCGGGAAATAACACTCTTTGTGACTGACCTTGTAGAGGTTGTACACTTTATAAATGTGGTAATTTTGAGAAGACGCAGTAGATCAGCTGCGGTAGTTGAAACAAATTTTTGATATCATCATTGACATTATCATAAATGGTCCTAAATAGAAAAAGACAACACGGACCCAAGTCGCAAAATAATTTTGTCCTCTTATGTTGAATATCTTGGCATTTACCATTGAGGAACATATTCACGTAACTTAGTTGTTCTTAACCCAGACAAGAAACACTGGTTCAAGTTGTGTCTTGATAGCGTTTCGTCTTTGTTTTTAGTGCATATGACATTCGCGTTTAGAACAGAACGTTGAACTCAGTATGAATACAATTTTAAAGAATGTTTTACTCTCTTATTTCTAACTGTAGTATACGAGATTTTAATCTTTATAAGGAAATATAGACCTCACTGTTGTTGATATTTTAAATCAAAGCTCGGACCGTACTTTATATTAAATTTGGCCGCAAATTGACTTGAAATAAATGAAAAGTCCTTCTTAATTTACCGTGGACGGATTCTTTGAAGTGGAGCAAAATTGAACCCTAAGATTGATCAACAGTATTTGTAACTGTTCAATTTAACGAAAATCGAATGTGGTTTAGCGTTGTCTGTACTCTTATCGACAACGAGTACGTTTCATCACAGTGGTCAAAATGTTGTGGACTAACGAGGCGCAGCCGAGTGAGCGTTAGCCCTTCGTCGGAGCGATTCGCTTCGACGAAGGGCTAACGCTCGAAACGTCAGCACCTCCCTTTTACCTTACGGTGGTATAACTTACTTAATGAACTCGTTTGATTTACCCAATTCTATGTGGTCCATGTTCCTGGTTTGATCGACGCCCGAAAATGTTACGTTAATACGCTATTTGGCTCCTGTACAAACACGGAAGTGGAACTTTACTATTTTAGAATAATTAAAGACTCAAGATCACAAACATATTTGCTATCATTTGTAGGGTAAAATCAGCATCTATTGTATTCTAACGCGATACCCGTCAGGGGTTTTGTAGATTCGCCTTAATTTCCTTTTAACACAGTTACAATTGTTGCTGGCGAGCCTTAGCGAGACAGCACACTATTTGAGAGGGTCAGCGGTGTTCCATATCATATGAGCGGTGAAAAATCTCGATTTTTCGGATGTCAGATTCAGGGCATGCGCAGTTTGGCGTTCTCGTTGTGTGACGTCACAATGATTTCTTCTGCACATTTCTTCACACTTCACGTCTTGCTGGCGGTTGACAAGTTCGGAAGAGTTGAAAGGGAGGGTTATTTCTTATTTCGATTGCCTACATGTTTCTAAATGCCCGTGGGAAGTATTCATCAAGGTCACGATCAGTTTAGTAATGAATCGCGAGGACGACAGGAAGTTTTAATGAGTTTGTCTGCCTTACTATGCGACCACTTTAGGCCAATTCAGCAATGGAGGTGTGAAGAAATCGATTGCGTCTTGCTTCATGGAAATGATTTGTTCCTCGATGCACTTCAAATGGGGCCATTGCCAGATAAAGAGACTTGCCCTCTGAGTAAATTACTGCCTCCAGCTTGCCTGTCTTCAGAGATATTCGTGAAAGGTCAATTGGAAAACAGATCTGTAGTTGAAGTGAGTTCAGAGCGCATCAAGGGGAAGCACGAGGTTACTAGTTCGCCCGTTGAGGCTAAGGCTAAATCTTTGACCGTTTAGTCACAAAGTCTGTCGCCCGAGGAGGCACAAAAGTCGACCTTAGAATTTATGCAACTGTTTTGTTCCCAGAATGAACTGGACTTCTTTGTTATTGTTATTACCTTCTTGAAGTCACTTTTACCTTAAATACCTGAGAAGTGTTTATACCAAGATATATCTTACAGGTACAGTGAGCAGACGCTTAAATGTCATAATGAATGTACCGGTATTCTCCGAAATAAATTGTTCTTTCTTTTCTAATACTGATGTCGCAGTTTCAATTATGTCCTAACAGTATTTCACACCATTTACATTACATACACTTCTTTTGAATTCAGAACTTCCCTTTAAAAATAACACGATAATTGTAGAAATGTTCCAAAAACACGCTTTGAAAACATACCAAAGCGTTAGAGCATAAATAAACAGTTGCCACCATATTTCCTTCCAAATACCACCATCTTTTTAGTACGGGAATATCCAGAGAATCTTGAACTAACCTAATTTTCTTCCCTCCTCTATTCCAAACCACTTTCCCTCACCAGCACTCACTTTCACGTTGAAATTTCTAGTTATAAGATTATAAACTGAATACGCATAGGGTTTGTTCCTTGGGCAGCACTGGGACATCGCCAGTATTAAACTCGTGCCTTTAACATCTTTGTTGGAGTAGGTTTTCTTTGTTTTCTTTTTTATGTGTTATGATGAGGGCATCTGTTCGATTTCTTTTCAGTGTAACGTCATTTAATGATGACATTGTCCATAGCCGACGAAGGAACAACCACATTGATCCTGCATGCGATTAACGATGACGGTGAAAATACTGTAGTTTGTTGTCCTTTGCTAAAATAATGTTTTTTGCACAAACCCCATAAGCTGCATAGCTCTATCGTATTTACTCGAGTAAACGTCGCGGCTCTTATTAAATTGGGGCCAGAGGAGAAAAAGGAGCCCGGGGAAGAAGAGGTCAAAGAGGATGGCATGGTAAAAGTGGACAACAAGGAATTATGGGACCTGTAGGCTTAAAAGGAGAAACTGGACTCAAAGGTGAAAAAGGAAACACTGGGGCGCGTGGCATGCCGGGAATAAAAGGGGAGCCTGGCGAGTCGATTTCTGCTCCTGTTGTCATTGCTGCTCCTTCGTTAAAGACAGTCAATTAAAGCGAGTCTGCGTTATTTCAGTGTTCAGTCAGCGGTAACTCTGAGCCCGCAGTAGCATGGACCAAGCAGGGTAGCCAGACGGTCATAAATGGATCAACGGCCTCACGTGAACTGCATTTAATGAACACGACAGCAAATGATTCAGGGTTGTACCAGTGCACAGCGACAAACATCTTAGGAAAGGCGAAGGGCTTGGTGCGACTGACTGTGAATGGTAAGACAGAGTAATGTGATATCGTGTTTTGTTCTTTTACATTATTACGTTTTTCAAGGAAAAGGAAAGAGTGATGAAAAAAGTAAGTTAATATTCTGATTCATTTCAATGTGAATGCAAAAGAAATTGAAAAATGCCTCCCTCGACGCAACGTTGTGGTGCAGCCCTGTAAGAGCTCGAAAGTGTTTTTCCTGAGGCCACGAGAGTCCAGCTATTCCAGCAAGACAGTAATTCACTAGAGGGAGTGATGTGGGAGAAGGGGACGGGGACTAAAAGTTTCCATTTTTAGTTTTTGGGACATACAGCTGGGTAAAAAGAGAAGATAATTAACATAATTAGCCATTGCTTTATAACATGGTTATAAATGGTACATATGATATAGCCCTTGGCGCGCATGCTTAATGATGCAAGGTACATCACGATCAGTCAAGTGTCAACAAACCACTTAAATTCAAAGATAATTGACAACTTGTCTTTAAAACAATGAGAAATAAAAATGAACTTTGAAACTGTCACAATTCTTTAATGTCAAGTTCAAAAGATTTAAACTTCAAATTTGACAAAATGTAACATAAACTCAAGTCGCAATCACTTTGCATAATAAATCAAAATTTTAACCCTTCTAATTTCTTAATTCGCAAAATAGTAGTCAAACCCGCATCTTGTCGAGTTTTTTATCCGGGACCCAGTAAGAAGCATATAATTCTGTTAGACTGCTGTTGAGAACTGGAAATGTAGCTCAAAAGTTGTTCTTATTGCGAAAGACTGTACCAAGCTTTGCAAAAAAATCCTCGTTGCAGTGGCGTGACTGAATGGCCATGTTAAGTGTCTTTAACTGAAGAACTGAGCGTTGATCCCTTTTGTGCCACATTGCTTAGTAGCCCTGTGCATGCTAGTAAATTGAGTATATATGAAATGAATAATATATTTGGATTGCGTTTGAAAACGCAATTTAAAACTTTACCCTCGATGTGCGAACGCAATTTTATCAATTGTGATCCACCTGAAGTAAGAACAGGTATAACGGGAGTCAAGCACGTGACCTAGCGGTTACCGGTGCGACGCTTTTCCAGCTGTGTTTATAATGTGAGAGTAAAATCTACAATTCTTGTATCTGCTGTTTGTCAAGATTTGTCTTTCTCTTGCAATAGTTTCTGTAGTTCATCCTCGTGTTTTTCTTGATCCGGGACCAATTTACGTCAAAGAAATGACCAACATCACACTGCCAAAGTGTCACGTGACAGGTTACCCATCTCCAGTTGTGACATGGAGCAGAGCGGTTGGTCAGTTACCCCAGAGGAGGGTACAGAGTAAACATGATCAAGTTAAGATATTTGATGTTCAGAAAGCAGATTCTGACACTTTCTTCTGTAAAGCGTCCAACCTCCTGGGAGATGCTGTAAGTCACACGATTTTGACAGTAGTCTCACTTCCTAAGTTCACTTTCAAGCCTCCTTTTAAGATGACAGCATTTATAGGCGAAAATCTGAGGTTAAACTGCAGGGCTACTGGTGATCCACAGCCAGCCATTGGTTGGAAGAGACAAGGCGCACAACTCCCCGTGGGAAGGACCCACAAGAATAATGGCGCGTTTATTATTAGTGATGTGAAAGTAGGGGATGCTGGGACATACATATGTGTGGCTGTGAGTGCAGGAGTGTTTGACGTGGAGGCTGTTACTAACATTCATGTGGAAAAAAAAGATCGTGACCCAGATGGTTAAAGAGCCTTCAGTGTCTATTGTGACATGCGCACTGACGGTGGAGGTTGGACTGTGTTTCAGAGAAGACAGGATGGATCTGTAGACTTCTATCGGGGATGGAACGACTACAAATCAGGCTTTGGTCAGCTGACTGCTGAGTTCTGGTTAGGAAACGACAAGATCCACAGACTGACGGCCAGTAGAGCCAGCTCTCTACGAGTGGAGCTGGAGGACTGGAGCTGAGTTAGGGCATATGCTAATATGGCAAGTTTAGCGTTGGTGATGAGCAGACGCAATATCGACTGACAGTGGGCTCATATTCAGGATCAGCGGGAAATGCGTTAGCACACCATATTAATATGGCGTTTAGTACAAAAGACAGAGATCATGACACAGAAAGCGGAAACTGTGCTGTCGTATTTACTGGTGCATGGTGGTACAGCCATAACTCAAATCTAAACGGTCAATACCTGGGAAACAAAGATGAAAACAGAGTAGTCCGCTGGCATCATTTTAGACGCAGTTTTGTCTCTTAAGTTTAGTGAAATGAAACTGAGAGCGTCACTCTAAAAAGTGTTTATAATAATAATAATAATAATAATAATAATAATTCCTCGCGAAGCGAGGCCGAAGGCCGAGCGTAGCGAGGTTACTAATCGTGTCGCTTTCGGTCAGACCACGTGGCTCGCAAGCGCGAGTAAATCGAGCCGAGAGTTTTTATATATGTATATTTATATATAAAGTGTAAAAGTTGATTAATCGTAAAACAGTGCTCAATACGTGAACGTAGAGCGAAGTAGTTGTTGCGGGAGAAAAAACACACAAACAAACTACAGGTTTATCCCTACAAGCCTGTTTCGTGGTTGCCCACTCGTCAGGGGATTTGGTAGGAATGTCCTTTACCATCGCTTATATACAAAATAGTTATATTTACATAATAATAGAGATCGTTAAGTTTCAGGTATTGCGTAAGAGGGTTTTGTTTCTGTGGCGGCAAGAAGACACAAGCTCATTACGTTTGTTTAGCGTGGATAGTTCGGGTCGGCAGATGATTAGGAATTTTTCTTTGAGGCAGAGGTTACATCTTTTGCTTGAGCTGTTATATGGCGAGTGTGAAGACAGGATCCGCCAGGAAATAAAGTGTTCAATGTTGTTGTCTTTAAGGGTCCATATGTGTTTGCTGAGTTCGGTGGAGTTTCTGTGTTTAACGTGGCGGAAAGATGCGGTGTGGTTTCTGTATCTCGTTTTGAAGTCGTTTTCCGTAAGTCCGATGTAGGTTTGGGACGTCTTGTTGTCTTTGCGCGTAACGGTGGCTTGGTAGATTACCGATGGTTGTAGGCAGTTTCCGTTGAGCGGGCAATTGTTCTTTTGTCGGCAGTTGCATGTCTTTCTTTCTTTAGTGTTAGCGGCGGTAGCATCGTTGGTTTGTGTAGATGTGGTTAAGATGCGTTTATTATGGTTGTCGATTATTTGTTTAGTGTTGTTCATGCAGCTGTAACTGATCTTGATGGTGTTGCGGTTGAAGATTTTGCGGAGCTCGTGGTCTTTTGGGAAGTGCTTATCTATTAGAGCGAGGAATTTGTGTCCGATGTTAGTACTTGTGTTCTTGCTGAAAGGGGGGTTGTACCACAGGATGTTACTGCGTTGACGGTTTTTACGCTTGTTAGGTGTGGGTGGTTCGTAGTGTAGGGTGTAGCTGTATCCGCTTTCGTTGAGTGCTTTCTGGTATGGGGGGGCGGCTTGGTCAAAGGATGCTTTGTCGGATGATAGGGATGATAGTCGTTTGTTGATGCCAGGGGGAATGTTCTTTGTAGTGATTGGCGGGTGGTTGCTCTCGCGGTGGACGTACTGCAGTGTGGTATTCGGCTTTGTGAAGGGCTTATAGGTGTTTTGGTTGAGGTTGAATGTGACATCCAGGAAGTTAATTATCTGCTTGTTAGCTTCTATGGTAATGCGTAGTCCGTTGTTTTTAAAGACCCGGCATATTTCTTTCTTGATGTTTTCTGTGTCTCTAGGTGTGGTGTTAGTGGTCGCCAGTCCGTCGTCTCGGTAGAGTCCTACGTTAATATTAAGGTGTTGCAGCTGGGATAGGAGAAAACTGCCTACAAGCTCGCATGTTTCCGCGCCGTCGTAGCTGCCCATTGTGACGTCAAATGCTGCGTTGCCTTTCTTTTGCCAGGGTTGTTTCTTGTGGATTAGGATGGAACTTTTAGCATGGATTATGATGTTTCTTTCGTGTGTGGTGATGTTGTCGTGGGCTGAGGCGAAGTCGAGTGCTTTGTTAAGGAGGTCTTGGCTGATTGATGGGTAGAATTCTTCAATGTCGAAGCAGATGAAGTTGAGGTGATGTTTGTCTTTGATGGCTTTGAACCAGTCGATTACAGATGCGGTGTTTTTCCATTGATTAAAGTTGCATTTTCTTGCGATGTTACTGTTGATACGATCGAGAATCCTTTTGCTGACTTTGCCTATTTCGGATTTCGTTGGGTTGATTAGTCTGCAGGTCGGTTTGTTAGCGAAGTTAGGCTTGTGGTCTTTAAGTGTTACGAAGGCGTCTATTTCGGCTGTAGCGAATATATATTTATATATATATATATATAAATATATATATATTTATATATATATATATATCTATATTTTAAAGGTGTCCGTTCGCAGGCCAGGTTACCTGGCAACATTACTTCATGTGAATTTCCGCCATTTCGAATTCCGTGAATGATGTTTTGAAAATAATGTGCATTTTGTGGAAGCCGATTTCACTAACCCTGGAAGTACATCTCAGCAAGAAGATCTCCGAGATATACAAGAAAGAGCGGCGAGGGATCGTCGTCGAGTAAGTTTGAATGCCGCAAAAATCAGCGCACGGGAAGCGGCGACTCAAAGAATAGATTAAGAAACTACGGTAGGGACGATAACAAGAGACATCGCGGCAGAGACAACAACTGCTCGCTCAAAAAAGGCAAAGAAACAGCAAGAAAAAGGACCAGGAATGCAATCAAGTTAGATGGGAAATTGAATTTGTTATAGATAGTAACAAAAACTCGTTTTAGCTATACAGGACATGAGAGACTTAGAACGGAAACCGAGAAGGAACGACTTCAAAAAGATTGAGATACACTGGAAAATATGATAATCACAAGGCAAACTGCAATGAAAACAGATTCAGAATTTAAGGAAAATCATGGCAACAGCGCACAGACAGAATCAGAGGACGAACGAGGAAACAGATTACCATATCGTCGTGAAAAAAGTTTCAGGAAAGGGGAAACAGAAACCAACCGCAAAGAAATGAAAGATGACAGTCACGTAATATTTATACTGCAATGAGAATGCAGGTAGGTATTTTTCGTAGTGAAACGATTGCCTTCCGTTTTTAAAGAAATTCCCAATACAGAGGTTGCAGTTGTGATAGCAATTATTTATAATTATGTGATCTGATATAATTGCAACAGTGAAAATATATTGTAGATTTGTTTGATGTAGCACTTTATGTTCAGCATTTTCAACAGAAAACATACCAAACAATAAGTGACTGGTTCTGCAGTATTATCAGTGATCAGTGCAAGTATTTGTAAATAAAGCAGTTGTCATTACTGACTTCTGAGTAGTATTTCTCTTTGCTATATTTCTTTCCTATATATATGTATTAAGTAATTACAAGGTTTCGTGGGGACAAACAAGTTCCATAGCCATTTCAAAATGGGTTTTTACCTTTGAGTTCCAAGTATCCCTGGGAGTTACTCTCTTAGCCCCTACCCTTTTCCCACAAATGAAAAGTTAATTTAAGCCCTATATTGCAAAATTAGGCGTAACATCTTAACCTTTTTCCTTAATGCTGTTTAAATCATTTTTATGATGTCAAATACAAATATTTAATGACAACCACAATACACAGTTGACCTTTTTCATTAGAAAAACTCTATAAGGGAGAAACTGAAGTTTGTAATGCTAAAATTTTTAGTGATCTTTCTTATATATTCATTGCAAGGGTGCTGTATGTAATAACAAGTCTTTGAAGTTTCCTAAATGGCCTATACTTTCAGTCATGATTTTCCACACTAACTGTATGGACAAATAACTGCACTAGCATGATTGCCACAGGTAAGAAAATGGTAAGGGAAAAAAATTCTTCAAGGTCAGTGAAAAGTCAGGGAATTTCAAATCAACTAAGGGAAAGTTTAAGTATTTGAGAGAATTAAGGGAAAAGTGAAATTTAAGACTACTAATTTATTTCTTGCCAATTTAGTGATGGTTTGGTGTGGTCAAGAATGTGACATGAAATGTGTTGGATTGGTAGAATTAAATGGCTGATTACCTGATTTTGGGTATCCAAGAAAATCAATCCTTCTTCCATAACCTTGTTATTTTAAGAAACTATAAATCCATGTACACTGTATGTGAATTTCGGAAAGCATATTAAATAAATGGGTGGAGAGGTAGGCTGTTAGGAGAGGTTGGAGGCCATTACCAGGACTAATTTTGGACTTTTCTAATTTAGTTGGAAAGGGAAATTTTACATTTGTCAGGGAAATGTAAGGGAATTTCAAGATCCTGTGGCTGTGCAACCATGACTTGATTATAAGTCTAAACTGAAGAATAAATGGTATTGTTCATAGTTGAGTAATTTTTACCACCTCTGATACAAACCCTATTCAGAATAAAACTGTATTGCTTGTAGTAGCAGAGGAACCTTTTCTCAGAACAGGACATACACCCCCACCCCATAACAGTATATTATGTTTAACATAAAAAATAACAATACCAGAAATTATAATAATAATAATAATGCAATAACAATAATCATAATAAATACAAAAAATGAGAAAATACAAAAAGTGATAATGATTTAGTAACCGAAGTAAATACATAAATTGGGGTCTTATCCCTCATGAAAAACTATTATGAGTTCTTTAAAAACTAGCTTCGCGAGGTTTTGCGGGAGTCGTATTTCTAGTAGAACAATAAGTAAATACATAAATTGGGGTTTTATCCCTCAGGAAAAACAATTACAAGTTCTTTAGAAACTAGCTTCGCGAGGTTTTGCGGGAGTCGTATTTCTAGTAATAATAATAATAATGAAAACTACATATCTCATGTTACAAATTTTATAAAAAAGGAGTGTGAACAAATGCCAAAAATGAAGTAATAATACAATATAGTATTACGTTAAATGCAAAGATTGTAATTATAGCTTAGTCTACTAATAATGGTAATTGAACTAAGTCAGGAGCGAATCATACGCGTGATTTCAAATATCGAACGAGCGCGCATTCGCTCCTGACTAAGTGGAGTGCAATTTGGTTTGAAATCATACGCGTGATTTCAAATATCGAACGAGCGCGCAGCGTGAGTTCGATTTGAAATCACAAGTATGATTTCAGACCAAAATTGCACGACACGAAGTTCAATTACCACTTTATTACACCCAGTTTTGAAATCTCACAATTTAATAGTCCTAATACAATTTTTTTGTTAGACAACTGCCAATATTTTATTGATCTTGTGGCCGGATTTTTAGAAAAAAAGCGGAACCGGAAACGCCTTCACATTTCAATACTGAAGTCATCTGTCAAAAACTCAGTCGAGCGTAACAAAGTCAAAAACATTTTTCATTCACTTCAAGCACGGTGCTCTAGAGAGCAAAACGCAGTCTTAACTTCAACCTTTAGTCCTCGTCGTCGTCTGACTCAATGATGTAAGCTTTTCCTTTTTTCTGTGGTTGCGACTGGGAATTTTCGTTGTCTCTGGAGAAGAAATTGAAAGTACAGCCAGAGTAATAATACGAATTGACGGGAATATCGGCACAACTGGACGCTGCCATGCGGTACTGAAAACGCGAAGGAAAAGTGGGTGGAAATCCCGAAAAACTTGGTGGAAATCCAGCTGCCAGGAAATCAGGACTGGAGCCCATGGTCCGAGGCATTTGGCCTGGTTGTTGGACGTGATGAATCGGAGCGAGTGGAACTCGCTGGTTTTGGATTGCCATTGCTTGACCCGTGGCTGTACTTGCAGTATCGTTAGGGACTTTGTTTGACACTTCTTTAAACCCACTGATAATGTGAGACAACTCTTTCCTTTGATTCTCGTCTACTTGGTCGTAGTCGTCCAGCGAAGATTCACGTGCATGGCCTGTTATTTCACAGATGACATTTCGCGGTTGTCCAGAATTCTTTAGTTTAGAAACGAGTGTTTTCCTCATGCTGTGGTTTGTCAACTTCTTATTTGTCTTGAGACAGGAGGCCATGGATTTCATGATATTGCCTATGGTGTTTTGTCCCATTCGGATTTTGGTGTACCAGACATTTGTTGATTTTGGACGACTGATAACGCTCAGATAGAGTGGCCCCGTGTTCTTTATTTCTTCGGGTCGCTTTGACAACCAAAGCTTGAAGAGCCGCACTGGATCGTTCTTTCCGCCATCCGTACTGTACATAACTTGTGGTGTGGTTCTTCGCCTGATTGTCAGACCGCCACTTCGTGTTTTGGTGAGACCTTCCCGGAACTCTAAAAGTTCAGTGCCATCTTCTTGCTGTCTGATGATAAAGTCCTCCACGTAAGCATCGTAGTGTTCCTGGCGACCTCGTAATCCCAGTTGCTCTGTTAAGTTTTTAAAGTTGACATTGGTCAACACCCTACCATTGAAGTCTCGCAACTGACCTTTTTCCCACAAGGCTGACTCTTCTGCTGGTGAAAGTGGCTGGGCTTTGTTTGGCCTTTTTCCTTTTCCCTGCTGGCGCAGAGAAAGCGCCTTTGCGTTGAGGGTTTCTTGTGACGCACGAAACTCCCTCGATTGCACGATGCTCACCGGGTCAGGGCTGGAAATAATTTTCGGACATTCACCGGTCAAGATGACCGGCCAAATACATTTTAGCTCGGACATACCTCGTTTCTGGCCGGACAAATATAACATGTAATTTTCCCCTAAATTATATAATTTTTTTAACGAGGACTAGTGAGCAGCACAAAGGAGAACTTTGTAGTTGTAACTATCAGTTTTAATTCCGACGCGTTTCGTTTTAAACGCAGACTTCTTCAGGGAATGAATGTTACAACTTAGGATAGCATATATATACACAAAATAACGCTACGTAATACACACGTGTAAGCGTGAAACTTCCCGTGGTAATGACTAATAGCATATACATGCTGTAGGCGTATGTTACGAAAAACGCCTAAATTGCGGAATTGCGTGTTTTATATTTTGGGGGCCAAACGATTAGCGCTAATCGTATGGCCCCCAAAATATAAAATATTTTTAATTTGAGACCGGAAGTTCGCGAACCCCGCGCCCGATGTCTGTTTCAATTCGTGAATTGTAAGTAAACAACAGTTTAATTCAGTTCAGTTCTACTTCATTTTTTTAGATCAAAGTTCCGCAATATAGCGAGGTGTATACCGGTAGTAAACAACAGCATAGAAACTTTAGTTCACTTCAATATGATCGAGTGTGACCGGTCAACTTGACCGGCAAGGCCAACGTTTGACCGGTCAAATCCCCAATCAGGCCGGACATTGTCCGTTGACCGGCCGTTATTTCCAGCCCTGCGGGTAGTTTTTTTCCTTTAAATACCGTTGAATGGCACTCTGCATGACTTTCAGAGATTCCGGTTCGTTATCATCTCCGTCCTTCTTTTTTACCTCGGCGTAGAACTTACTGAGGACCTTGTCAAGTTCTTCCGGAGCCATTTTTTCAATACATATATTTTCAACATGGCGGGACTGGCACCAGCTTCTAAACACGTTCATCCACTGTTTTGTGGAGCGACAGGTATTTTTATTCAAAGAGACTGACTTGAGCTCTTCTATTGCTTCACTCGAAACCACAGGAAACCTGGAAACATCTACTTCTGCTGTTGGCACAGGGTTTGTTGCTGTCTGGTTTTCATTTGTTTCTGTTATGTTGGAGTGTGGACCAGACGAATTTTGGGCCGACGTCGAGGAAGAATTGCCAAAATATTCATCAAAATAAACACTGAAATTTGGAAACTCGCCAAAATTTAGGTCTTCATCCAACAGGAGCTCATTGTCATCATTTAGGAACTGTAAGTAATTACATTTATCCATTTTTGTAACGAAAACCAAACTTTTGTCAACAAAAGTTGCAAAATTTGTCACTCAGGGTCTTTCTGTCTTTCATTTTGCAAAAATTTGATTTGTTCATTTCAACAGGCCTGTAAATTTGATTGGTTGTTATATTTTTGTGTTTATTCTCATTGGCTGAAAAAAAGATGCGATTTAGAGCCTAAGATAGTGGGATTCGTGAATAAATCACACTGCTGTGGCCAATCAAACTGCAGGGATCACCTGTGATTTCAAAATGGATGTAATAAATAAAAGAATATTTAAAACGTTCGGTGTTTATTAACGTGTTGGCGCTATTCTTATAGCGTAAATTATAATATATGACCTTTGTCTTTGGGACCTGCTCACGCAGGGGGTGGGTATTAGGTTAAGAAATTCTTCTAAAAAGCTTTCCGGTCTTGTTTTTCTAATAAAACCCTTATATTTAATCTAACAGACAAGCATCGCCTATTGTGGCATCTATCTAGGAAATCCTGCACCGTTGTTAATTCTGGCTCTGAGGCTCCATATACCACTAGTGCGTATGTGACATTAATTGGGTAAAACTATGGTCTTAAATAAAGAGTCTACCTCAAGCTAACTACACCCCTCCTTCTGTAAAGATCTTATAACATATAAATATTTGTTGGCCTTACAAAGCTTACTTTTAACATGCTTATCAAATCTACAATCTTGCTGGAAATTAAGACACGAGACAGTGAGTTCGGGGCACTCTGGTATGTCGGCACTCTGGTATGTTGGCACTCTGGTATGTCGGTGTGGCACTCTGGTATCACGTCAGTATACATATCAGTTTGTCTCTAGCTTCTTTCGGAAAACAAGCTCCTTGCACTTACTGGGGTTATGTTTCATTAAGTTAATACTAGACACATTCTAAAAACTTATTAACAAGTTCAGCTGCTGCGTCATTGTTCTTAAAAAAAGGAGCAAGAATTTTGCAGTCATCAGCATATTTAAATCAGAAGTTTCCTCCCTTCTACCACTGTCGCCTCAGTGCGCATATGTGTGGCTTTAACATGCTACATTTTGACGTTGTCATTTCAAGCCACATCCCACAACCCTACCATTTTTCATCACATTGATTTGTTATAGGGTTTTATTATAGAAAAGAAATTTTAATTAACAAGTACTTTTAACGATAGCGGCAATTGCATCTCTAGAGGGACACTGTCTATTTTTAAGTACAATCTTATTCTAGTCTTGAGGTCTCTTCAACATAATATTCGCTTTAGGTAATAGCATGCAGTTGAGTTTACAAAAACAGAACACGTGAACATTTGTGCACTAAAGAAATAATGAACAGCAGTATATAGAAAACTAAAGAGAAAAATGAATAATTACATATGAAAATAATAATGGGCAATCGAGGTGCAATTACTAGCTCAGCTATCATTCTCAACTTAAAATACAAATCATGGTACACTGGAAAGGATATTTGGCGAAATTGCATTCAGTTAAATTAAGTTAAATTAAGTTAAATATGGCCGAACGTAGAGCCTGAAATGTACACTTCCTTCGCGGCCCGAAAGGCAACGCTCACATTGTAACGGATCCACTTTGGTTCTGCCGGGCAAAGATTTTTTACCATAGGTGGATTGGTCTTTCGTTCGCACTGCAGGTGCTATCCGTACAGGATTTGTACCGCTTATCTGCGGAAGGTCTTATCTGCTTCAGAAGCATACAGCGTGTTTTATCCGAAACGCAATTTTTAAAGATTCGTGCATTCTGTGGGAATACACGTAACCGCTGTCTTTTGGTGATTATGGACCGGTATAATGATAAACAAATGAAAATACGAGTACCGCCTCAGTGTGAACAGGTGTAAAATCTAAACTTGCACGGATGTAAACCGCCAGAAAGTGACTTGAATCAAGTCAAAAGTGTTTCTTACTTTACCGTGGACTGATTCGTTGAAGTGAAGCAAAACCCAACCGTAAGATTGTGTTATATAATAGGTTTTATTCCACTGTTAGGACTGCGCATGTGAAGTTACACGTGGCATTCGGATATTAAAAATAAAAGAAAAGTGAGTTGCGTTTACTTGTGTCCTCCATAATTATTATCCGTTTACAACAGATTGATTAACAATATTTATGGCTGTTTAATAACTAACTCATGGGTTTTCTAAGAACCCGACATTACGTGTATACTTTATTTGCTTAACAGCCAAAAGCATGGAGCTCCGCAAATTAAGCAAATACCAATGTGTGCTCTACCGACTGAGCTAAAACACTGTATTACGTTAGCTTCTGTGGCCTTTTTCCATGAATTTTAAATTTCCTGAAAAATGTTAAAAACAAGTCAACATAAAAAAGAAAAGAAGAAAAATGGTTTGCTGCTGTAACTTGACTCAAATGAAATCTGAGTTCCATTGATTTATGGAGGAAAACAAGGAAGCACAGTAAAGTGAACAGTTGTCAAGGCTTAAACAGAGCAAGAAATAAGAACCAAACGGATTCTTGTTTTTGTGGAAACATTGCAGGATGCAGGTCGAAAATAACACAAAATCATCATGAAGCCAAAGGTCACAAAACCGAAGATAATCGCGTACACAAAATATACAAAGAAGAAGCAACAAGAGATCATGGTAGTTTTGAACTACAGTGTTTACATGCGACAACGTGTAAAATAATTTTATCAACATTTCCTTCCTGTGCATTAGGTGCAGACATGTTTCAAGCCGTTAAATAAGGTCGGAGGGTCACTAGGTTTCACTGCTCTTACTCAGATTACCTTCCGAAATTCGCCTTTGAGATACTGAAAAACAAGTCTTTCTAAAAGACCATTGTTGTCTATACTTTGATATCCAGTGACGATTGATTTCGGATATCAAATGACTCGGTGAAGCAGCATTCTACCTCAGTGTTATCAGTTCAACAGGAGTTTGCTGAGTGAACGGGACATCACTGCAATTACCAACATGACTGTTCAGAAGAACAATTCGTCTTGTTCACTAGGTACTCTCATTTCTGTTATGTCGGTTCTGTTTTACTGTGCTGGGTTTATCAGAGTTGAAATGAAGTTGAACCAGTATGAAGAGAGAATGAACGCTGTTGAACAAGCCGTGAAGACCAGAGTGACAACAAACAGAGCGAGTGACTTGATCCCCAGTACAAACGGTGAGTTGATCAATGAATGTTATTCTCTTGACCAAAAAAGATCTGGACAACAAACAGATCAACTCAATAACAGTACACAGCTACACAGTTTGCAAACCAACTTTCTTTGTAAGGCATGTTAGATATGCAGTAAATAATATTAAGAGTTTTTGAGTCAAATGTGAGCATTTTTACGGCGGCCTCGTCCTCGCAATGAAATAACATTCGGTGAGCTAAAGATTCTTTATTTGCTTTGTGGCTAGTCTCCTTCGCAGCCGTTTTTTGGAATGTCACGCAACGCTCCCTGCGTGACATTCCAAAAAACGGCTGCGAAGGAGACTACTTTGTGGCGGAAGAGTGAATTACGATCAAGCACAGTGAACATGATACGCTATTTGACTTCTGTACAAATAAGGAAGTGGGTTGGTACTTGTTACGATATTTAAGGACTTATAATCACAAACATATTCGCTATTATGTGTTGGTTAAAATCAGCATCTGCTGTTTTCCAGGGCGATACGAGGGTTTTGTAGAGTCACCTTAATTTCCTTTGGACATAGTAGAGTGCCAACACAGCATGTATAGTTCGATTGTTATAAGATTATAAACTGAATACGCATAGGATTTGTTCCTTGGGCAGCACTTGGGCATCGTTAGTGTTACTCGTGCCTTTAACATCGTTGTTGGAGTAGGTTTTCTTTGTTTTCTTTTTTTGTGTTATGATGAGGGCATCTTTTCGATGCCTTCTCAGTGTAACGTCATTCAATAATTGCATTGTCCGTAGCACAAACCGGAACAACCACATTGATCCCGTCCAGTGATTAACGATGACAGTAAAAATACTGTAGACTGTTGTCCTTTGCTCAAACAATATTTTTGCTGGTCCTCACAAGCTGCATAGCTTTAAAATATTTACTCGAGTACAAGGCCCGATTCTGATGCCGTACTTTTCATGAGCCGAACCTAATTCATAGAATTAAGTACATGAAAAGTTCGGCATCTGAATCTGGAACGGCTCAGGCGTTCTATTCGCCTGGCTTGGCCGGGAATTTCCACTTTGGAACGACCTTGATTTAGACTCCGAACTTTTCATGTGCCGAACTTAATATATAAATTATTGTTTGTGGGATATTTTTAAAACCACTGACAATATTGATTAGTTTTCGTGCAACTGTATTAGGAACGACTGTGGAACGGCTAATTAAGTTTATGGTCTGAATCAACAGGCGTACTTTTGTTAATCTGAATCGGTCCAAATTCGAATTAAGTTCGGCTCATGAAAAGTACGGCGTCTGAATCGGGCCAAGAGTCGCGGCACCAATTAAATTTTTCGTGCGTAAAAGGGGGCGCCTATCTATCTATCTCAAAATTTGACTCCACAAAGAAATCTTCTCTTGTAATTCAACAGAATGTTTTCTTTGTTTGATACGAAAATTATTCCAGTGAAAGAAACAACAATCAAAACCTTCGTTTAATTATCGTCAAATTTTGCTGTTGTCTTCTTTCTCTGAATCTATCAGCTCCAGACTTGGTGGGAACGCCTCTTCTACATCTGAATCTGTGCATTCAAAAGGTTTGCATGTGGTTCACTCAAGATATCCAACTGAGCCTCACCGGGGCCATCAAGGGCGCGCTTAGTTGTGGGACGCGCTTATTCGAGTAAATGCAGGTTACTTTTGTTGTACTCAGGCTTTTGTTGGCTGGCAAACCTGCTAACCAAAGTATGATTTGAATTTCTGAATTTTGGAACGACCGGATGATTCATAGTGCTTCCCAACTTGTTTTATAACATGAAGGAGTGTCTGGAAAGAGCGGAGACTGTGGGAAGAAAGTTTTACACTTGCTAGTCCTGCTTGATCAAACCATGACTGTTCATAAAAACTCCTAAAATAATACTTTCTGTTCAAAGAAAAAACTTTGAGCAGTCCAAGCGACATTTTGTGATTCTTGCCTTGTTTGGATTTCTTCTTAATTAAAGACATAGCCAGGTAAAACCAATTATATTTTATTACCAATTATATTTTTTGTTTAAAAAAAGAGGGAGCATCATACAGCAATCGCAGACAAAGACGGCAAGTTGACTCAACGAGCAACACATCGGCTTCTATAAGCAAAACAGAATTTGTTATGTTTATAAACAAACTTCTGTCAGATTGGAAACTACAGCTGTGCCAGACTAAAGGAGGAACGTGTGCTTCAGGTCCTCAAGGCCCTCCAGGTCCTCCAGGGCCCAGAGGAGAAAAAGGAGCCCAGGGAAAAAAAGGTCCCAAAGGAAAAAAAGGAAAAACGGGAAACAAAGGAGACAGAGGGCTTGTGGGACCACATGGTAAAAGTGGACAGCAAGGGATTATGGGACCTGCAGGCTTAAAAGGAGAAACTGGACTCAAAGGTGAAAAAGGAAACACTGGGGAGCGTGGCATGCCGGGAATAAAAGGGGAACCTGGTAAATCGATTTCTGCTCCTATTGTTATTGCTTCTCCTTCGATAAAGACAGTAAATGAAAGCGAGTCTGCGTTATTTCAGTGTTCAGTTAGCGGTAACCCTGAGCCCACGGTAATATGGACAAAACAAGCTAGCCAGACAGTTATCAAAGGATCAGCGGACTCACGTGGAGAGCTGCATTTAATGAACACGACAGCAAATGACTCAGGCTTGTACCAGTGCACCGCGACAAACATCTTAGGACAGGCGAAGGGCTTGGTACGACTAATTGTGAATGGTAAGACTGTGTAATATAGTATCGTGTCTTTTTCACTATCTTTCATTTTTAAAATAGACGGCAATGCGCTATGAGAAAGACAAGAAAATTTCCTGATCTTTAACTCTTTGTTTAGAAAGGACGGCAAAATTAGCCTTTTTTCAGTATTATCAGCCAGCAAATATTCAGTGCCAATTTGCAAAACTGCATACCTTCCAAATCCTTAGTACGGCTTTAATGCAACTGCAATCATTATTTCACTAAAAAACCATATAAACAGGCACCTGACTGTATTTTGATCTCTTTTTGGAAACACCTCAATTCTTACAGCCAAACAACACTAATTTAGCTGTATAACGCGAACACAACCTAACAATTGATAAAAAAATAGAATGCTTCCCGAAAACTCACCGAATTTTGAAATGGCGCCATGTTGGACGTATTGAGCTTATTAATTTGATAACTGTGTCGGACTGGTATGCAAGCGATGTTTCACACAAGCAACCGGTGGTGCAATGGCTCACTATTAAACTGATGATCTATTTCGTAAATCAACGTAGCTCGTGTAACTCTAAAAGAATGAGTTTTATGGTTCAGTTTTAGTGACCTCTTTACCAAACTTGAAACGAACACAGTATAGAAGGATAAGAAACAAAGTTAAGTCAGTCAGGAGACATGCCAAAGTAATCTTGGAGTATCTAATTAATGGAACTAAAAGAATGAAGCTCTCCCTTTAATTTCCCTTCAAATGATGCGCCAATCCAAAGTCACGAATTTTTTTTTCGCTCACTACTTGTGCAGGAATTTTTTTTTCAGGTGAACCCCTCTGCACGAATTTTTTTTACTACGTGTGAAAAAGTCACAATTGGACCTTCCTTGTGCTCGAATTTTTTTTTTTTACCTTTTTCCTTGCATGAATTTTTTTTCTTGGCACTTTCCCTTGCATGAATTTTTTTTTGTTTTTTTCCCCACCCCCCCATCACTTTTCTAATGGTCCGTCCCTAACACCATATGCCTTATTCCAAAATGGCCGCCTTTTATATATTCTTTAGTTTTTATTTCAATTAGACCTTGATGCCTCGTTCAAGGTAAAATGTTCTTTTGAATTTTAGCTTCAGAACGATGCATCAAGGGAGAATTTAAATAAAAATAAAAATAAAAATAAAAGAAAAAATAAAAGAAATTTAAATGGCGGCCATTTTGAAATAAGGTGTATACGGATTATACCTGCTGTTTACTCAAGATTTGTCTTCCTCTTAGCTTGCGCGCTATTTTAATTTTTCTCCAGTTTATCCACGTGTTTTCCTTGATCCGGGACCTATTTACGTCAAAGAAAGAAGCAACATCTCCCTTTCAAAGTGTCATGTGACAGGTTACCCATATCCAGTGGTGACATGGAGCAGAGCGGTTGGTCAATTACCTCAGGGGAGGGTACAGAGTAAAGATGGTCAACTTAAGATATTTGATGTTCAGAAAGCAGATTCTGACACTTTCTTCTGTAAAGCGTCCAACCTCCTGGGAGATGCTGTAAGTCACACGATTTTGACAGTAGTCTCACTTCCTAAGTTCACATTCAAGCCTCCTTCTAATATGACAGCATTTATAGGCGAGAATCTTACGTTAAACTGCAGCGCTATTGGTGATCCACAGCCAGTCATTGGTTGGAAGAGACACGGAGCACAACTCCCCGTGGGGAGGGCCCACAGGAACAATGGTGGGTTGATCATCAGAGATGTGAAGGCAGAGGATGCTGGGACATACATATGTGGGGCTGTGAGTGCAGGAGTGTTTGGCGTGGAGGCTGTTACTAAGATTAAAGTGAATTACCATCAGGGTAACGTGTTCCTGGTTAAGTGTAAGATGTAATACGAATTTTAACTGTTTTGCTGTCCAAAATTAGTTGTTTTTATTAACGTTGTCATTCCCGCATGGAAACTCGGAATCTTTAGTAATTTTTCTTCAAGATAGAGGGAAACAGTGGCACATTATTTGCTCATCTGCTAACCGGCGAGATTAGAAATCAGAGAAAATAATTGTTTCACTATATAGCAATAGAGCAACCTCAGCCACTCTAAAGAGACGGTGAAACTTTATTGCTAAATCAGGTAGTTAACAGGAGACAGTGAGCAACACAAAGTTCATTTCGTTATAAATTTAGAATGTGCCGACGTTGCTAATGCTACGCATCTTGATCTAAATACCCGGGTCCTGACCAGCTATTGCCAAGGAGCAATTTCAAAAACAAATTGTGCTTTACACATTTGAAACGTTTGTCTTTGAAGAGCTGAATTTTTCCAATTAGTCAAATCAATGATGTCTTAAAGCGGGACGAATTACGTTGTTATTGCAGATTGTTCATCCCTGTTCAAAGCTGGCCATACTCAGAGTGGAGTGTACTCTGTAGACCCAGATGGTCAAGGAGCCTTCAGTGTCTACTGTGACATGCGCACTGACGGTGGAGGCTGGGCTGTGTTTCAGAGAAGACAGTATGGATCTGTAGACTTCTATCGGGGATGGAACGACTACAAATCAGGCTTTGGTCAGCTGACTGCTGAGTTCTGGTTAGGAAACGACAAGATCCACAGACTGACGGCCAGTAGAGCGAACTCTATACGAGTGGAGCTGGAGGACTGGAGCGGAGTAAAGAGGTATGCTAAATATGGTAAGTTTAGCATTGGTGATGAACGGGCGCAGTATCGAATGACAGTGGGTTCATATTCAGGATCAGCAGGAGATGCGTTAGCATACCATAATAATATGGCGTTTACTACAAAAGACAGAGATCATGACCAGTACAGCAGCAACTGTGCTGTAAAATACACTGGTGCATGGTGGTACGAGAGCTGTTATTACTCTAATCTAAACGGTCAATACTTAGGAAACAAACTTAACAGCAAAGGAGTCAACTGGTATCCATTTAGACAAAATTACTTGTCTCTAAAGTTTAGTGAAATGAAACTGAGACCATCACTTTAAAAAGTGTTTAACTTTAATCACAGGACACAACTTAAGAATTTCTTATCAGAAGCAGTCCCGTGTGAACTCATCATTTTAAGTAACTGTGTATGTACTACCTACTTACTCCGGTAATTCTCCACTTTAATTGCTGCGAGTCTTAGTGGAAAACAACACTCTTTGTGACTGACCTTATAGAGGTTGTACACTTTATAAATGCGGTAATTTTGAGAAGACGCAGGAGATCAGCTGCCGTAGTTGAAACAAATTTTTGATATCGTCATTGACATCATCATAAATGGTCCTAAATAGAAAAAGACAACACGGACCCAAGTCGCAAAATAGTTTTGTCCTCTTATGTTGAACACCTTGGCTTTTACCATGAGGAGCATATTCACGTAACTTAGTTGTTCTTAACCCAGACAAGAATCACTGGTTCAATTTGTGTCTTGAGGGCGATTCGTCTTTGTTTTTAGTGCATACGACATTTGCCTTTAGAAGAGAACGTTGAACACAGTATGAATACGATTTTAATGAGTGTTTAACTCTCTCATTTCTAACTGTAGTATACGAGATTTTATTATATCTCTCAGTTGGTACGCGCGCTGTGATTGGTCAATTTAGCGGGCCGTACTTCACTGTACGGCCCGCTAAAGTTTGTTTTGGTCGCCAAAATGACTCCAGAGATATAATAAATATCTTATTAACCTCGTTTTCTCGGTCCGTACTGTAAAATATGGATCCTCGTTTTTTCCCGTCGATTTATGGCCCGCGCGCTTCGCGCTTGGGCCATAAATCGACGGGAAAAAACTCGGTCCGTATTTTACAGTACGGACCTCGAACTCGATTAATAAGAGGTATTTAATCTTTATAAGGAAATATAGACCTTACTGTTGTCGACATTTTAAATCACAGCTCGGACCGTACTTTATACTAAATTTTGCCGCAAAGTGACTTGAATTAAATCAAAAGTGCTTCTTAATTTACCGTGGACGGATTCTTTGAAGTGGAGCAAAACTGAACCGTAAGATTGATCAAGAGTATTTGCAACTGTTCAATTTAACAAAAATCGAATGTGGTTTAGCGTTGCCTGTACTCTTATCGACAACGAATACGCGTCATTACAGAGGTCAAAATTTTGTGGACTCACGAGGCACAGCCGAGTGAGACCACGACAATTTTTTTTTACCACAATACCAACGTTAAAAAAAACGTCAAAGAGAATGTTTTTTTTTTTGTTAGAGCGTGACCAAGATCGTGACACAAAGAAAGAGCAAGCGTTGTCTATTGAACTTTCTCGCAATCTGATTAGTTTATTCCCCAAAATGAGCGTTTCTGATTGGCTATTGCTTTGCGTGACTCGAGCAGCGTTGTCTAGACTCTTATCGACAACGGCAAATTAGCCAATCAGATTGCAAGATTGGTTGTAATTGTGGTTAAAAAAACTAGTTGTTTTTCTTGGAACCTGATATTAAGTGCATAACGGCGTAAAACATGTATCTTCGCAAATTAACCAAATACCGATGTGTATTCTACCGGTTGAGCTAAAACACCGTCAATTACTGTGGCCCGCTCCAATAATTTTCCTGAAAAAGGGTTCAAAAACAACAATAGCAAAAAGAAAAACAAGAGCCGACGACGTAACCGTAACTTCGAGTGATATTATTTGTATGGTTACAAACCTGAATCTACTTCTACTTACACCTTTAACCACTTTCTTTTGATAGCGAAATTTTTCATCTTTCAAGCTAAACAAGCGAATCACCCCCCATCTTTCGAGGCCTTCTATATCTCCCTCAATGATAAAACTCGCAGCGAAAAAGAAGTCGCTATGAGAAACAACAAGCTTAGGAAATATACATCAAAATGGACAACACTTAGTGTATAATTATCTATTCTGAGCATGTCAACTTGCGCACGTCTGCTTCATCCCTTCTCGTCCATAATTTATAACCTATTTTATATATATATATATATATATATATATATATATGCTTCCGTGTTTTTTTTTTGTTTGTTTTTTTTTTACCTACAATACAGGAGAGTAATATCAATAATTAATTTAATTTTAAATTTAGTGTAAGGCTGAGTAATGTTGTTAATTAGCTCCGAAAAATATATATACCATTGTAATGTATGTATTGTATTGTAGCGTAAATTTCCTTCTGTATGTTGTTCTGTCATGTTTAAATGCCAAATAAAGTAAACTTAAAAAAAAAAAGAAAAAATAATAATGACAATGAATTTATATAGCGCACTTTTTCATATGAATATGTTCAAAGGCGCTTTACACTTTTATTGGGTGAGATCGGACGTCAGCATGTAAAGGCGCCTCTGGCTGCCGCTATCAGTCTACATATGATATCACCCACCCACCCAACCCATGCATGAATATTGTCTGATGAAACCAGACGTAGAGATAGACCACCACACCGGGAACTACGTTCCCTACTCCTTTCGAACAGGGTGTAGGTTATTAGGAACAAGTGTTGTGAGACGGGTCCTACGCTTTATTGTCCTTATCCGAGAAGACCAGAAAGTCTACCCATTTACAGATGTCATTACAAAGGCAGCACTTTCTCCTCAGTTATTTTAAGACCCTGAGTGTTGGTCCGACAAGGGTTTGAACCCGCAACCTCACGTACGGTAGTCCGGTGCTCTACCAACTGAGCTAACCGGTCGGCGTGGAATTGAACGTAAAATTAAAAAAATAAAATTAAATAGTGGAACGTGACTTAAATGAAATCTAAGTGCCATTGATTTGTCAAAGTAAACAAGGAAGCGCAGGAAAGTCAAAACCTGTCAAAGGAAGAAAACAGAAAGCAAATAAGAGAACGAAACGGATTCTTGCTTTTGCGGAAACATTGCAGAAAGGGAATTCGAAAATAACAGAACAAAACTGCACATAAGCCAAAGGAAGAAAAGCAAAGATATTTAAATAGACAAAGAAAAAGCATTAATGTCCTTACTCCGACTAGAAATGGTACTTTTGAATGCGACAACGTGTAAAATAATTTTATCAGCATTTTATTCCTGTGTATTACGTCCAGACATGTTACATGCCGTTGAATAATGTCGGAGGGTCACTAGGTTTCACTGTTATAAACTCTGATTGAATTTTGAAATTCGCCTATGAAATACTGAAAAACAAGTCTTTCAATAAGACCATTGTTGTCTATAGTTTGATATCCAGTGACGGGTGATTTCGGATATCAAATAACTCGCTGAAGCAGCATTTTTACCTCAGTGTTATCAGTTCAACAGTAGTTTGAGTGAACGGAACATCACTGACTGCAATCACCAACATGACTGTTCAGAAAAACAGTTTGTCTTGTTCGCTCGGTACTCTCATTTCTGTTATGTCGGTTCTGTTTTACTGTGCTGGGTTTATCAGAGTTGAAATAAAGTTGAACCAGCATGAAGAGAGAATGAACGATTTTGAAGAAGCCGTGAAGAGCAGAATGACAACGAACAGAGCGAGTGATTTCACCTCCAGTACAAACGGTGAGTTGTTGAATCTTATTCTTTTTACCAAAAAAAGATCTGGACAACAAACAGATCAACTCAATAACAGTAAACAGCTACACAGTTGCAAACTAACTTTCTTTGTTAGGCATGTTAGATATGCAGTAAATGATATTAAGAGGCTTCAGCACCAACTTTGAGTCAAATGTGAGCATTTTTACGGCGCCCTCGTCCTCGCAATGAAGTAAAACTCGGTTAGCTTAAGATTCTTTATTTGCTTTGTGGCGGACAGAGTGAATTACGATCAAACGTAATGAACATGATACGCTATTTGACTTCTGTACAAACATGGAAGGGGGACGGTAGTTGTTAGGATATTTAAGGACTTATAATCACAAACATATTCGCTACCATTGGCAGGTTAAAAAATCAGCATCTGCTATATTCTAGGGGGATACTCGTTTAGGGTTTTGTAGAGTCACCTTAATTTCCTTTTAACATAGCAGTATACCAACACAGCATGTACAGTTCGATTGTTATAAGATTATTAAATAGATTTAGGCAAGCCTAAAAGCGGAGCTCCTCACACAGACCCTCACACATTGAAAATGCTGTCATTAAAGTTATTAAATACGCCTGCAGCTGGTGTACGCAACTACTTAAAGAAGATTCAATAGCTGAAATATCTAGCTCGCGACTCAACGGAAAGCAGCTCTTTAACAAATGAAAAATAGACACTCAGCTTTATGCTTATGTTCCTCCAAAAATGCTTGAAAACTTGTAGGAAGAACTCAGCTTTATGCTTATGTCCCTCCAAAAACGCTTGAAAACTTGTAGGAAGAAAAGTTTTCCTCCAAAACCGCTATGAATAATCCGTTTCTTCAGCAAAACATTGTAGACTGCTGTAGACTGTTGGCTGTAGGTTGTGTAGCCGCGGCAAGCCGCGAAAAGCGCACGAAAAACAAAGCCTCGTTTCGGTTTAAGACCTTCTAAATATCCCGTATGACTATGGCCGGCATGTTGGGGCAACGTCGTCGTCGTCGTCGTCGCTAGGCGCACGCGCCCGCGAGCCATGCCGCTAGCCACGATGATCATGAAAACTCAAACGCATGGTTTTCTCAATTTCTATCCTCGCACGGTAATTATGGGGCTCCGCTCTGCGGCTCTTCGGGCCGCTGTGGAGCTCCGCTATAAACTGAATACGCATAGGGTTTGTTCCTTTGGCAACAGTGGGACATTGCCAGTATTAAACTCGTGCCTTTAACATGGTTGTTGGAGTAGGTTTTCTTTGTTTTCTTTTTTATGTGTTATGATCGATGTGGGCATCTCTTTGATGCCTTCTCAGTGTAACGTGATTCAAGGATCTCATTGTCCATAGCACCAAGGAACAACCACATTGATCCCGTTCAGTGATTAGCGATGACGGTAAAAATGCTGTAGATTGTTGCCCTTGCTCAAACAATATTTTTGCACGACCTCACAAGCTGCATAGCTTTATAGTATTTACTCGAGTAGCCCGGGCACCAATTAAATTTTTTGTGCGTCAAAGGGGGCGCCTGTCTAGGGAAAACGCTTGTTCAAAATTTGACGCAACAAAGAAATCTTCTCTTGTAATTCAGCAGAATGTTTTCTATGTTTTATACGAAAATTATTCCAGTGAAAGAAACAACAATCAAACCCTTCGTTTAATTATCCTCAAATTTTCCTGTTCTCTTCTTTCTCTGAATCTATCGGCTCCAGACTTGGTGAGAACGCCTCTTCTGCATTTGAATCTGTGCATTCAAAAGGATTTGCATATGGTTCACTCAAGATATCCAACTGAGCATCACCAAGGCCATCAGGGGCAGCGCCTTTTGATGTTTTGTCGCCAAATGCGATGCTTCGTTGTGGGCCGCGCTTATTCGAGTAAATAAGGTTATTTTTGGTGTACTCGGCTCTTTCTGGCTGACAAACCTGCTAACCGAAGTATGATTTGAATTTCTGAATTTTGGAACGACTGGATGATTCATAGTGCTTTCCCAAGTTGCTTTATAACGTGGAGTGTCTGGAAAGAGCGGAGACTATGGGAAGAAAGTTTTGTACTTGCTGGGCCTGCTTGATCAAGCCATGACTGTTCATAAAAACTCGTAAAATAGTTTCTTTTCAAAGGGAAAACTTTGACAAGTCTAAGCGACATTTTTAGTTATTCACCTTGTTTGGATTTCTTCTTAATTAAAGACATAGTTCAGGTAAAACCAATTATATTTTATTTCTTTTGTATAAACAGAGGAAGTATCATACAGCAATCACAGACAAAGACGGCAAGCTGACTCAACCAGCAACACATCGGCTTCTATAAGCAAAACAGAACTTTTTATGAAAATGAACAAACCTCTGTCAGATTGGAAACTACAGCTGTGGCAGACAAAAGGAGGAACGTGTGCTTCAGGTCCTCAGGGCCCTCCAGGTCCCCCAGCGCCCAGGGGAGAAAAAGGAGCCCGGGGAAGAAAAGGTCCGAAATGATAAAAAAGGAAAAACGGGAAACAAAGGAGACAGAGGGCTTGTGGGACCACATGGTAAAAGTGGACAGCAAGGGATTATGGGACCTGCAGGCTTAAAAGGAGAAACTGGACTCAAAGGTGAAAAAGGAAACACTGAGGAGCGTGGCATGCCGGGAATAGAAGGGGAGCCTGGTAAATCGATTTCTGCTCCTATTGTTATTGGTTCTCCTTCGATAAAGACAGTCAATGAAAGCGAGTCTGCGTTATTTCAGTGTTCAGTCAGCGGTAACCCTGTGCCCACAGTAATGTGGACAAAACAAGGTAGCCAGGCAGTTATTAAAGGATCAGCGGACTCACGTGGAGAGCTGCATTTAATGAACACAAAAGCAAATGATTCAGGGTTGTACCAGTGCACCGCGACAAACATGTTAGGACAGGCGAAGGGCTTGGTACGACTGATTGTGAAAGGTAAGACAGTGCAATATAGTATCGTGTGCGCTATGGAAAAGACAAGAAAGTATTCTGATCATTTCAAAGAGAATGTGGCACACGGAGTTGTGGTCCAGCCCTGAAAACTGTTTCCCTATAGCTGATCTTTCTATCAATTCATTAATTCACTACTATTGAAGGCGGGAAGGTTTCCTTAGAAATAACACGCAGGCAAGACGACAAATTTGAGCGTATCTATAAAATAATCCGGCACAGCTATCGAATTTGATATTAAACATGGACCAAAAGAAACTATCGGTCAATCAATCCTCTAGTTCCCGTTCAAGTGACATGTTTATTCTAGCAACCCTGTTCTTTTAATATGGCGGTTATTTCCCTCTATAAAAAAAAATCATTGATTTTGGGTTTTACAGTAGGCTGTACGAAAAGGAAGCTATAAAATGGAAATTTAATTCGAAGGAAATATGGGTCAACATTATTCTGCATTGAATTGACAAACCTCATTTCGATTTCTATCTTGAGTCTCTTCTTGTGTCTGGGTGGACCGTCGAAACATCGAAAGCCTTTATCGTCTTTTGAAGCTGGGAATTTCATGAGTGGCAGCCGTTCAAATAGATACGAAAACTAAGGAAATCAAATCCAACTAGAGATCCCACAGACTTCCCCGAAGTTAATGAGTTTTTTTAACTCTGTTTAGAAAGGACGGCAAAATTAGTTCTTTCTCACTATTATCAGCCAGCAAATATTTAGTACCAATTTGCAAAACTGCACACCTTTCAAATCTTTAGTACGGCTTTAATGCAACTGCAATCATTGTCTCACCAAAAACCATAATATATAGATTTAGCCAAGCCTAAAAGCGGGGCTCCCGTTAGTACTTTCATTTCACTTTAAACTGTAAAAGCATTCTAAAATATTGCGAAGGAATTCACAAACGTTTTTAACTATAGTTAAGTGTCGAGGTCGGTTAACTTGCTATGATTTTTGTCTAAACTTTCGTCTACCATAAGTACGGTCTTTCTACCTACAAAGTCATGGAGTATATTCTACAAAAAACACAAATTATCAATGTACTGTATTCTATTCCTGATGAAATTAACCATTCTTTTTGCGTAAATGTATTTAAAAGATTTGTACACGCTACTGGGAAATGCAGGACACAACTCTTGTCATTTTCGTGTTAAAACGAACACCTCGGTAAAATAAATGTTTACTCCAAGCAGGGTGCAAAGAAAATTAATTTTAGATTGCCCTTCGGGCAAGCTGTAACCAACATCTACCAGCCCGAAAAACATTTTTCACGAGAATGAAAAAATAATTATTAATTATTCTTTTCTTAATTACATTGTAAGTTTACAAAATTACTGCCTTCATTTATTCCTTACAATCAGCTGTAGTTACTTAACAAAAGAAATAAATAACCGTAAAAGTGTGAACTATAATTAGACCTGGTCCAACGCAACACGTGAATGACTAACATACATTTGAGACATTTTACAATTTAGAAGAACATTTTTTACGAAAACAACGGCGTTGAAACCAAAGTTCTCAATCGACACATTAGGGACCTTAAGATACTGGACGCGGCGGCCTTGAAGAAGGCGGTCACGTCCGAGAGGGCATGGGTCGTGACCGCCACCTTAGCGCGGGAAAAACAAACCTTAAGATTTGTTTTGTGTAAGCGGTGGCCGAAACAAGTAACAACAAACAGATTCAGTCAAAGAATCAGGCGGTTACGCTGTCATGACGTCGTTTAAGAAGACTCGGGAGTTTTTAACTGGATTTTATTTGACCGAAATCATTTCTGACGAAGAATTCGTGCTCCTCTATGACTGCAGCTTTTCAAAGAACTTAGAACTACCGTATGAAGACTACGAAAGATTTGACCTCGAAGAAATGGCAGATTCAGAGTGTAGAGCAGAGTTCCGTGTGAATAAACGCGACCTACCACGTTTAGCAGAATGTTTACAAATACCTGACACTTTTGTATGCAACCAGGGCTCCGTTTGTGAGGGTATGGAAGCTGTCTGTATGCTACTTCGAAGGCTTTCATACCCTTGCAGGTATTCAGATATGATAACAAGATTTGGCAGACCAGCCCCCGTGTTGAGTATGGTGACTAACAAAGTAATTGATTTTGTCTATAACACCCATGGATGGAGAATCAAGCAATGGAATCATGACCTTCTCAGTCCAGCACGTCTACAAACGTATGCAGATGCTGTGTACGCAAAAGGTGCAGCCCTTGAAAATTGCTTTGGATTCGTGGACGGCACTATTAGACCAATTGCACGACCAGATGAAAACCAGAGAGTTGTCTATAATGGACACAAAAGGGTACACGCCCTGAAATTTCAGTCTGTTGCACTACCTAATGGCATCATAGCAAATATGTATGGACCTGTAGGTGGGTAAAACATTTTAATCAACTTTAATCAATACCCACAGAGTCTTTTAAAACTTAAAACTGTACACTGTTATGAATTTCAGAAGGCAAGAAGCACGATGCAAGCATGCTGGGTGATTCTGGACTGCTTCACGAGCTACAGCAGTATGCATATTCTCCAACAGGACATCCTATGTGCATATATGGGGACCCTGCATACCCTTTAAGGGCACAACTGCAAGCCCCTTTCAGAAATGTAGTTCTCACTCCACAGATGCAGGCATTTAATTCTTCAATGAGCTCAGTAAGGAGTTGTGTGGAGTGGCTCTTTGGTGATATAGTTAATTACTTTAAATTTATTGATTTTAAGAAAAACCTGAAAATTGGGCTAAGTAGCATTGGAAAACTTTACATAGTATGTGCTGTGTTACAAAATGCTCTGAGCTGTTTATATGGCAATCTCACCTCAGAGTTTTTTGATCTACAACCACCTACATTAGAGGAGTATTTCGCTTAATGTATTCCGTAATGATGGGAATGTTTACAACTGTAGTAGTTTTGTGAGTCAATTATATAAAAGCCACCTCAATGAAAGAACAATCAATCGCTTTTATTGCTGTTAGCATACAAAGAACACAAAGGGATTTCCATCCCAAAATACTATCAAGCTTTTTGAAGTGTAGAAGTAAACAAACAAGCGATCTGAAGTAAACATTGAAGTATGTCTCTTATTTTTCTGCAATTTTTTGCATGAGGCCAATCATCAGACTCATGAGTTGATTGCTCTGTTGTTGCTGCTGTTGTTGATTAGCAAGTGTTAACTCGTAAAGCCTTGTTTGCCGCTCGTGCTCCTCTCTTCTTGCTTTCTGATCTTCTTGTTTCATTTCCCTATCGACTGTTGCTTTTTCCCTCAGAAACTCTACTATGTCATTTCCACCCTTTCTTGACCTTTTCTTCTTCGGCTCTGACGATCCCTCGCCTTCTCCTTTCCGTTTCATCGTTTCACTCAGCTTTTCGCACGCCCTCTTTCGAACCTCCTCTCCCATGGCTCTGTCGTCCTCTGTCTTTTTCTTGTTATTAAGCAATAATATATCTTGTTCTTCCGCTGCTTCCCACTTCTCGTTGATCTCCTCCAGGGCTTGGTCCAGCTCTGTTACCTCCACTTCCACTCCACTATCTCTCCGTTCCTTCTGCATTCTTGCACGATACTTGTCCAGCAAAAGCTTAAGATGCTCCCTCACCGATTTCTTTGTGACAACAAACCTCAATATGGCATGTGAATTGAGGTTGTCGGCTATTATTTGCCACACTTTTCCTCTTTCAACTGTCCTCGCCTTGTGACGATACGGTTCTAATAACAAAACCTCCCGAGCAAGGGCAATGTCGTGGTTCTTAGTCCATTCCATTGCCAAACTAAAGGAAGAGAAAGTAGAATTTCAATCAAACCATTGGTGCCATTTTTATTAAAACATCGTAAAACACGAGTCGAAGAAAGATGATGAGTATGAAATCCACACATTTTTACAAATAATGCAAAATCATATTGTAGAGCGGCCCTAAACTGCTACTGACTAGTTTCACAAGATAAAAATCAAGGTGAAAATAAGAAATCAAAACAATATTCTGTGCGGGGAAATTTCCCCAGGTTTATCTGCTTATCGGATTGCTTTCTGAAGACTTGACGCTCACCTTTCCCTCTATAAACTCGCTAATACTGAATTATGAAAACAAAATTGAACCAAACAGTTTAGGAATCTATTTCCTTATCATAATGTTTACAAGTTCAGTGTAAAACATGTTATTTTAAGGGAAAAGTCGAAAAAATAACTCACCTTTCTGAGAGGCCGCCAAAATGAGCTTTGTCGCCGCCACCACAGAAGAGGAGGCCGTCAAGTGGCGTGACATTTATGCAAATTAGATGTAACACCTTACAAATTTACTTCCGGTTACCGTCGACCTAGGCCGCGTTCAGGGTATCTTAAGGTCCCTATTAAATGACAACGTCGACAACGCGAAAAGCTGCCAGTGAAAGCGCTTCATTCTGCAATTTGCCGCCAAGAGAAAATTCCCGCGGGAGTATTTCTTAGCCGTCGACAGGGGAGATGTTTATATGATTAAAGGCATAAAAATTTGAAATCTTTCATCAGTTTGCTTCTCATTCAAAAGTAGTGCATTCAGAAGATCATTTTTCTGAAGAAGGTTTGTTTAGAAGTCGGTTTTCCAAGTCAAGTGTCAAGTTTAAGGGAAAGTGGAAAGTGCGAGTGCTGAGTCACGCATCAGTGAGCAAATATTATGCAGACAAAACTTATGCAAATTTGTGGTCCATAGCACGGAGTCTTTCCACTTCTCGGCTTTCTTCGCTACAATTTTGTCTGTTTTCCACAGCACGGAGTCTTTCCGCTTCTCGGCTTTCTTCGCTACAATTTTGTCTGTTTTCCACAGCACGAAGTCTTTCCGCTTCTCGGCATTCTTCGCTACAATTTTGTCTGTTTTCCACAGCACGGAATCTTTCCGCTTCTCGGCGTTCTTCGTTAACATTTTGTCTATTTTCTCGAGCCCGGACTCTTTCTGCTTGTCGGCGTTCTTCGCTATAATTTCGTCTCCTTTCTCTTTCCCGAGCGCGCCTTCTTTGGCGATCTACTTCGCTCATTCTTCCTCAGTTAATTCTTGCTCTCTTTCCCGTTGCTCTTCACCTGAACCCTGTGTTCTGCAAATTATATTTTCTCTGCTATTGTTTGTTGACATAGCAATAGAAATTGTTTCGTTTATCCTTTAGTAAAACTTTAACAGTGTAGAGTAGTAATATTGTGTCTCAAAAAGACAATGAACTGAAAATTTCTTTTTCAGTCGTCAACGCAATTTCCCGCCAAAAATATGCGGGCTACCAGAACAGCTTCCAAATAAATCACGTCACATCGATGAGTTGACACATGAGCCCACAACATGGTCATGTGATGCTGGTCAGTGGCTATCCCGTTTTGACAGCTGTCAATTGACGATATTGTGAATGTCCAATATAAAAGATGTGGATTTGCCAAGACAAGCCTGAGATACGCCTCCCTTCCTTTTGATAGTCTCCCCTACCCTACCCGTACAATCTGTAGACACGTACGTACGTACGGACGTACGTACGTACGCTCGGTCAGTCACGTGACAACCAAAAGAAAAGAGGTTGACCATATTCCATGAGTATGGGGCTCTGCTCCACGCGCGCTTCGCGCGCGGGAGCCCCGCTATAAACAGGAACCCGACTGTCTTTTGATCTCTTTATGGCAGGGACGGCGGAGCTGGGGGGGCTGGGGGGTTCTAGCCCCCCCACTTTTGAGGAGGATGACATTTTATTTTGTTTAAGCTACAACTTTATACAAGCCTCTTATATATACTTTATTCAAGCCTCTTATACAAGCCAGAAACAAAGTTAAAAGAAAGACGAACAAAAAGTGAAATAATCAAGTCAGCCAGAAGTCGTGACAAAGTAATCTTGGAGTATTTAATAAATGTAAATAAAAGAATTATTAAACCTCTCCCGTTCCCTTCAAATAATGCGTCAATCCTAAAGTCTAGCCAGTCTACAGACTACTGACTACGTTTGCCGTTGCGTGACACTGTACGTTGTTTTGTAACACCATATACCTTATTACAAAATGGCCGCCTTTTATATGTTCTTTTGTTTTTATTTATTAGACCTTGATGCCTCGGTCAAGGTAAAATATATTTTTGAATTTTGGCTTCAGAACGAGGCATTAAGGAATAATTTGATTAAAAACAAAAGAATATTTAAATAGTGACCATTTTGGAATAAGGAATATACTTGCTGTTTACTCAAGATTTGTCTTCCTCTTAGCTTGCTATTTTTTCTCCAGTTCATCCACGTGCTTCCCTTGATCCGGGACCTATTTACGTCAAAGAAAGAAGTAACATCTCCCTTCCAAAGTGTCACGTGACAGGTTACCCATCTCCAATGGTGACATGGAGCAGAGCGGTTGGTCAGTTACCCCAGGGGAGGGTATAGAGTAAACATGGTCAACTTAAGATATTTGATGTTCAGAAAGCAGATTCTGACACTTTCTTCTGTAAAGCGTCCAACCTCCTGGGAGATGCTTTAAGACACACTTTTTTGACAGTAGTCTCACTTCTTAAGTTCACTGTCAAGCCTCCTTCTAAGATGACAGCATTTATAGGCGAGAATCTGACGTTAAACTGCAGCGCTACTTGTGATCCACAGCCAGTCATTGGTTGGAGGAGACACGGAGCACAATTCCCCATGGGGAGGGCCCACAGGAATAATGGTGGGTTAATCATCAGAGATGTGAAGGCAGAGGATGCTGGGACATACATATGTGGGGCTGTGAGTGCAGGAGTGTCTGACGTGGAGGCTGTTACTAACATTAAAGTGAATTACAGTGGTGAGTCAGAGTAATGAGTTCCTGGTTGAGTGTAAGATGTAATAAGAATTTTAACTGCTTTACTGTCCAGAGTTAGCTGTTTCTGTTTACCAAAGCAGTGGTTTTTCTCGTAATCTTATTGGCTCTTGAGACTCAGAATATCGAAGGAAGTAGTGGTAGATTATTCATTCAACTGCCAAACGGCGAGTTAAATATCTCTACAGCCACTATTCACCGACATTGAAGAGAATAATTGTTTCAGTATATACCAGTGAAGCAAACCCAGCCACATTAAAATGACGGTTTAACTTTATGACAAAAACAGGCCGTTAACAGTAGAAAAACGTTGGCAGTTGCACAAGGCTTTCCCAGGACGCGTGTCACTATTAACCTCTTTGTAGGTGAATAGTGTTGAATATCCCGAGATAGTGAGCAGGCAGACAAAGTTTATTTTACAATAAATTTGCAATGGGCTGACGCTGAATATAATGAAGTTTGATTTAAACTTTCAGCCTGGATTTTTGCATTTCTAGCCTTGTGATTGGCTCACTCTATTTTGGTTATCAGCTCGTATCGTTTTCACCATATATGGCAAATGATCACGCCAAGTGATGCAAGCTAAACTGAACATTTGTGCGAAATTGGATGAAGGAAGAGTAGCGTTTATGAGTTTTCTACAGAAGAAATGCAAGAACAAATGGAAAATACCGTACAATACCAAGAAAGCTAAAAACTTTGATTTAAGGTTAATTCGGGCTACCTATCTCAAGTTTTCCTCCAAATAAATAAAGGAATTCTAAGTCTTTTATAAGTCGAAATGTACGAAGCTCTTATAAGCATAAAACAACAACAACAACAATAAAGTTTACAAAAAGTTATAGTAAGTTTTCGGCGAAACCGGCGTTATAAATGAGCAAAAAACCTAATTCGAGCCTAACGGAGTAATTTGTCCACATCGCCAAGGAAAAACGACGAAAGTTTCACCAACGGTACTTCAATAACATTGATAGGAACTGTATCAAGTCTGTAACGGGACTCAATAAGCCCCACACATGCAGGTCATAAAGTCCATTACAGCAGTTACACCAAAACACTGGAAACGTTCTTGTTGAAACGTGCCTTCGCTCGCCGTCTCTGTCACATAGCGTTCAAAGGTTTCCGCGTTAGTTTCACAACGGCAAAGCAGAGGTGCACAATTATTACACCCTCGATGTCTTAAACATTACACACATTTTAAAACTTTTCCAACGTGGATTTAGCTCCTTTACTTCTTCGGTGTCGTTGGCTACTTACCATTTCATATCCAACACGCGCTCTTGGAATAATTGTTAAATATTGAAGTTTATGCTACTCATCGATCGTAATTTAACTACTCGGATCCTGAACAGCTAGTTGCACTTTACACATTAGAAATGGTTCTACTTAAAGAGCTCATGATCACTTAGTTTTCCAATTGGTCAAATCATTGATGTCTTAAAGCGAGACGAATTGCGTTGTTATTGCAGATTGTTCAGCCCTGTTCAAAGCCGGTCATACTCAGAGTGGAGTGTACTCTGTAGACCCAGACGGTCAAGGAGCCTTCAGTGTGTACTGCGACATGCGTGGAGGTTGGACTGTGTTTCAGAGAAGGCAGGATGGATCTGTAGACTTCTATCGGGGATGGAACGACTACAAATCAGGCTTTGGTCAGCTGACTGCCGAGTTCTGGTTAGGAAACGACAAGATCCACAGACTGACGGCCAGTAGAGCCAGCTCTTTACGAGTGGAGCTGGAGGACTGGAGCGGAGTAAGGGCATATGCTAAATATGGCAAGTTTAGCATTGGCGATGAACAGGCGCAGTATCGACTGACAGTGGGCTCATATTCAGGTTCAGTAGGAGATGCGTTAGCATACCATAATAATATGGCGTTTAGTACAAAAGACAGAGATCATGACACGGTCAGCAGCAACTGTGCTGTAGAATAGACTGGTGCATGGTGGTACAAGACCTGCCATCACTCTAATCTAAACGGTCAATACCTGGGAAACAAATATGACGACAAAGGAGTCCGCTGGTTTGAATTTAGAAGCAGTTTGTCTCTAAAGTTGATTGAAATGAAACTGAGGCCGTCACTTTAAAAAGTGTTTAACTTTAATCACAGGACACAACTTAAGAATTTTTTATAAGAAGCAGTCCTGTGTGAACTCATCATTTTAAGTAACTGTGTATGTACTACCTACTTACTCCTGCCAGTAATAATTCTCCACTTTAATCAGTTGCTGTGAGTCTTAGCGGGAAACAACACTCTTTGTGACTGACCTTGTAGAGGTTGTACACTTTATAAATGCGGTAATTTTGAGAAGACGCAGTAAGTAAGATCAGCTGCGGTAGTTGAAACAAATTGTTGATATCGTCATTGACATCATCATAAATGGTCCTAAATAGAAAAAGACAACACGGACCGAAGTCGCAATATAATTTTGTCCTCTTATGTTGAACATCTTGGCATTAACCATTGAGGACCATATTCACGTAACTTAGTTCTTAACCCAGACCACCCAAGAAACACTGGTTCAAGTCGTGTCTTGACAGCGTTTCTTCTTTGTTTTTAGTGCATATGACATTCGCGTTTAGAACGTTGAACTAAGTATGAACTGATACGTTTTTAGAAAGTGTTTAACTCTCTCATTTCTAAATGTAGTATACGAGATTTTAATCTTTATAATAAAGGAAATATAGACCTCACTGTCGTCTATATTTTAAATCACAGTTCGGTCCGTACTTTATACTAAATTTGGCCGCAAAGTGACTTGAATTAAACCAAAAGTGCTTCTTAATTCACCGTGGACGGATTCTTTGAAGTGGAGCAAAATTGAACCGTAAGATTGATCAACAGTATCTGTAACTGTTCAATTAAACAAAAATCGAATGTGGTTTAGCGTTGTCTGTACTCTTATCGACAACGAGTACGCGTCATCACAGTGGTCAAAATGTTGTGGACTCACGAGGCACAGCCGAGTGAGTCCACGACAATTTTTTGTTTTTTACCACAATAGCAACGTTAAAAAGGCGTCAAAGAAAATGTTTCTTTTTTTTTCTCAGAGCGCGACCGAGATCGTGACACAAAGAAAGAGCAAGCGTTGTCTATAACTTTCTCGCAATCTGATTGGTTTATTTCCCAAAATGAGCGTTTCTGATTGGCTATTGCTTTGCGTGACACATTGACTCGAGCAGCGTTCTCCAGACTCTTATCGACAACGGCAAATTAGCCAATCAGATTGCAAGATAGGTTGCAATTGTGATAAAAAACTACTTGTTTTTCTCGGAACCTTATATTAAGTGTAGATATACTTTATTTGCATAACAGCGTAAGACATGTACCTCCGCAAATTAACCAAATACCGATGCGTATTCTACCGGTTGAGCTAAAACACCGTCAATCACTGTGGCCTGCTCCAATAATTTTCTGAAAAAGGGTTCAAAAACAACAATAGCAAAAAGAAAAACAAAAATAATTTGCACCCTAGCCTGCAGAGCAGGCGTTTTTTAACGAAAACTCGGAGGTACATTGATCGTGGCCGCCTTCTTGAAAAGCAACGGAAAAGACTAAGGGGGAGGGGGGGTGGAAGGGGGGAGGGGCGGGGAGGCGAGAGGAGAAAACGCCTGCCAGCAAAGCCTATGAAATTACCGAACGCCCCCTAATTAGTCGCGCCTGACTACTTTTCCGGAAATGCAAACACAGCCAATGAAAATCGATTTCACTTCTTTTCCGGTAGCCTCAAATTACGACTCACGGAAAGCAACAGTTCCCTTTTGTCTGGGTTTCTTAGTTGTTGCCCTAAGAGAACGTTGAATTCATCTTCATGTTTACAGCACAAGTTAATCGAACACCTTCTAGGATCTACTGAAAACACAACAAGGGAGGAAAAGAAACCTTTGACCCTTCCATGTTTCTACAGTGTGCCATTCATGGACTGTCAGTGCGGCAAGATTCTGGTGTGGAGCAGTGTTGCTCTTTTTGAGCCGACCGAGTAAAGGCTTCTCCAAAATTTCTTCTTCAGATCCAAAGATTAGCTGGTATTTGCCGTTCTCTACATCTTCTTAACTTGCGTCCGAAAGTGATGTACCCGTTAAACCCATCGCAGTTGCTTCGGACAATTGATCATGCACAAACAACGATCACTGTCAATATTTCTTTCACCCGCACAAACAACTGAAAAATGAGGCTTTTTCCAAAGCCTGTTGGAAGAACTGCTAATAAATCTTGCCTCGACAACAGCGTCGTAACCGCTTCCTTTTGTTCCGATCGTAAATTAAGCGATATTCCCAATCCAGCGAGCGCAGAAAGAGCTTTCTCCAGGGCAGAATCGAAGTCTTCCAAATCCGGATGAATGAAATTTCGGAAGAATCAGACTAAAATACTCCTCTCGTAGGGCCCGTAAAAAAAATAAATGTCCCCTTGATTGGCAGCTAGCAATCAAACATCCGAAACCGCGCCAATCAGAGTCCCCGTCGATCTGGTGTACGGGTTCGCCAAACGAACAATGGCTGCGGGCAGGCGTATTTTTTCCTCCCCTCCCCCTCCCCCTCCCCCTCTCCCTCCCCCTCCCCCTCCCCCTCTCCTATTTTAAACCCATCAGCCTCTCCCTTAAAATCAGTTTTTGACTCGTCCCAACTCTCTGGTAGTTTCAACGTCCAAGATGGCAGGACAAGGTTATTCCTAAAAACATTTTATGGATCGCGCTCCAAAATACGCCTGCTTTGCAGGCTATTTGCACCCTTACCGGTGGACGTGATTTAAATGAAATCTAAGTGCCATTGATTTGTCAAAGTAAACAAGGAAGCGCAGGAAATTCAACACCTGTCAAAGGAAGAAAACAGAAAGGAAATAAGAGAACGAAGCGGATTCTTGCTTTTGCGGAAACATTGCAGAAAGGGAATTCGAAAATAACAGAAAAAAAACCGCCATTAAGCCAAAGGGAGAAAAGCAAACATAATTAAATACACATGAATGTACAAAGAAGAAGCATTACTGTCCTTATTCCGACTAGAAATGGTACTTTTGAATGCGATAACGTGTAAAATAATTTTATCAGCATTTTATTCCTGTGCATTACGTGCAGATATGTTACATGCCGTTGAATAATGTCGGAGGGTCACTAGGTTTCACTGCCATCAACTCAGATTGCCTTCTGAAATTCGCCTATGAGATACTGAAAAACAAGTCTTTCAATAAGACCATTGTTGTCTATACTTTGATATCCAGTGACGGGTGATTTCGGATATCAAATGACCCGCTGAAGCAGCATTTTTGCCTCAGTGTTATCAGTTCAACAGTAGTTTGAGTGAACGGAACATCACTGACTGCAATCATCAACATGACTGTTCAGAAAAACAGTCGGTCTTGTTCGCTCGGTACTCTCATTTCTGTTATGTCGGTTCTGTTTTACTGTGCTGGGTTTATCAGAGTTGAAATAAAGTTGAACCAGCATGAAGAGAGAATGAACGATTTGGAAGAAGCCGTGAAGAGCAGAATGACCGCAATGAACAGAGCGAGTGATTTGACCTCCAGTACAAACGGTGAGTTGTTGAATCTTATTCTTTTTACCAAAAAAAGATCTGGACAACAAACAGATCAACTAAATAACAGTAAACAGCTACACAGTTGCAAACCAACTTTCTTTGTTAGGCGGCATGTTAGATATGCAGTAAGTGATATTAAGAGGCTTCAGCACCAACTTTGAGTCAAATGTGAGCATTTTTACGGCGGCCTCGTCCTCGCAATGAAATAAAATTCGGTGAGCTAAAGATTCTTTATTTGCTTTGTGGCGGACAGAGTGAATTACGATCAAACACAATGAACATGATACGCTATTTGACTTCTGTACAAGCACGGAAGTGGGACGGTAGTTGTTAGGATAATAATAATAATAATAAAAGCTTTTTTTATCCTGGAGTAAAATCTATCAGCATTTAAAAAAATGCTGGTCTTAACAAGATGTCCAGTAATAAAATCTAAATTAAAATTTCAATACATAATTTACCTTACTCTACTTTTAAAATATATCAACATGCAATTGGTATAAAAAATTAGACTGAGCATTTATGATTCTTAATGTCAGTTTCTTTCAGATGTTTAAAGAGTTGTAGTTTAAAAGAAGATAGTTTAGTTGATTTTCTTAGTTCTGTAGGTAGCGAGTTCCAGTCACTTGCCCCAGCATGTTTGAATGTTCTTCTTCCTGATAGAGTTTTGGCTCGGGGTAGGTCGATAATGCCACTGTTCCGTAATGCTTTGCCGTGGAGTTCGCTTCTACTGATAAAATAACCTTCTAATTGCTTTGGACAATTTTGCTTATTTACAATTTTAAAAATATAAATAAATCGAAGAAATCTTCGCCTGTTATATAGTGTTAGTAGCCCCAGGTTGTTTCTCATATGTTGTGTACAGGTAGTTCTATTGGTCTTGAGAATTACTCTCATGGCTTGGTTTTGTAGTTTTTCTAGTTTGTCGGACAGAGACTTATTACTTTCATGCCATATAATGCATCCGTAGTCAATCACTGGAAGAATTGTTTGTTTGTAGATCCTTAGGAGTATCTTACGCTCTAAGAATCCTGCAAGTCTGCCTAGAAGTGCTAATTTAGGTGAGACTCTTTTGATTAGTTCCGTTATGTGGGGTTCCCAGGTTAGGTGGCTATCGACAGTCACTCCCAGGTATCTGAAAGTGTCTGTTACGTTTAGTTTATCGTTGTTTAGGTAGATTTCAACGCGTGATGTGGGCTTCTTTGTTGCTAGGACCATCGCTTCCGTTTTCTTTGTATTTGGAATTAAATTGTTTCTCTGAAGCCATGTAGAGATTAGGATATATAATCACAAACATATTCGCTACCATTGGCAGGTTAAATCAGCATCTGCTGTATTCTAGGGCGATACTCGTTTAGGGTTTTGTAGAGTCACCTTAATTTCCTTTTAACATAGCAGTATACCAACACAGCATGTACAGTTCGATTGTTATAAGGTTATAAACTGAATACGCATAGGGTTTGTTCCTTGGGCAACACTGGGCCGTCGCCAGTATTAAACTCGTGCCTTTAACATCGTTGTTGGAGTAGGTTTTCTTGGTTTCCTTTTGATGTGTTATGATCGATGTGGGCATCTGTTTGATGCCTTCTCAGTGTAACGTCATTCAATGATCGCGTTGTCCATAGCATCAAGGAACAACCACATTGATCGCGTCCAGTGATTAGCGATGACGGTAAAAATGCTGTAGATTGTTGCCCTTGCTCAAACAATATTTTTGCACGACCTCACAAGCTGCATAGCTTTATACTTTTATAGTATTTACTCGAGTAGCCGCGGCACCAATTGAATTTTTCGTGCGTCAAAGGGGACGCTTGTTTAAAATTTGACGCAACAAAGAAATCTTCTCTTGTAATTCAGCAGAATGTTTTCTTTGTTTTATACGAAAATTATTCCAGTGAAAGAAACAACAATCAAAAGACTTCGTTTAATTATTGTCACATTTTGCTCTTCTCTTCTTTCTCTGAATCTATCGGCTCCAGAATTGGTGAGAACGCCTCTTCTACATTTGAATCTGTGCATTCTAAAGGATTTGCATACGGTTTACTCAAGATATCCAACTGTGCCTCACCGGGCCATCAGGGGCAGCGCCTTTTGATGTTTTGACGCCAAATGCGATGCTCGGTTGTGGGCTGCGCTTATTCGAGTAAATACGGTTATTTTTGTTGTACTCAACTTTTTCTGGCTGGCAAACCTGCTAACCGAAGTATGATTTGAATTTCTGAATTTTGGAACGACTGGATGATTCATAGTGCTTTCCCAAGTTGCTTTATAACATGAAGGAGTGTCTGGAAAGAGCGGAGGCTATGGGAAGAAAGTTTTGCACTTGTTGGGCCTGCTTGATCAAGCCATGACTGTTCATAAAAACTCGTAAAATAATACTTTCTTTTCAAAGGAAAAACTTTGACAAGTCTAAGCGACATTTTTAGTTATTCACCTTGTTTGGATTTCTTCTTAATTAAAGACATAGTTCAGGTAAAACAAATTATATTTTATTTCTTTTGTAGAAAAAGAGGAAGTATCATACAGCAATCACAAACAAAGACGGCAAGTTGACTCAACCAGCAACACATCGGCTTCTATAAGCAAAACAGAACTTTTTATGAAATTAAACAAACTTCTGTCAGATTGGAAACTACAGCTGTGCCAGACAAAAGGAGGAACGTGTGCTACTGGTCCTCAGGGCCCTCCAGGTCCCCTAGGGCCCAGGGGAGAAAAAGGAGCCCGGGGAAGAAGAGGTCATAGAGGATGGCATGGTAAAAGTGGACAACAAGGAATTATGGGACCTGCAGGCTTAAAAGGAGAAACTGGACTCAAAGGTGAAAAAGGAAACACTGGGGAGCGTGGCATGCCGGGAATAAAAGGGGAACCTGGTAAATCGATTTCTGCTCCTATTGTTATTGCTTCTCCTTCGACAAAGACAGTAAATGAAAGCAAGTCTGCGTTATTTCAGTGTTCAGTTAGCGGTAACCCTGAGCCCACAGTAATGTGGACAAAGCAAGGTAGCCAGACAGTTATCAAAGGATCAGCGGACTCACGTGGAGAGCTGCATTTAATGAACACGACAGCAAATGACTCAGGCTTGTACCAGTGCACCGCGACAAACATCTTAGGACAGGCGAAGGGCTTGGTACGTCTAATTGTGAATGGTAAGACTGTGTAATATAGTATCGTGTCTTTTTTCACTATCTTTCATTTTTAAAATAGACGGCAATGCGCTATGGAAAAGACAAGAAAATATCCTGATCTTTAACTCTTTGTTTAGAAAGGACGGCAAAATTAGCCTTTTTTCAGTATTATCAGCCAGCAAATATTCAGTGCCAATTTGCAAAACTGCACACCTTTCAAATCCTTAGTACGGCTTTAATGCAACTGCAATCATTATTTCACTAAAAAACCATGTAAACAGGCACCTGACTGTATTTTGATCTCTTTTTGGAAACACCTCAATTCTCACAGCCAAACAACACTAATTTAGCTGTATAACGCGAACACAACCTAACAATTGATAAAAAAATAGAATGCTTCCCGAAAACTCACCGCGTTTTGAAATGGCGCCATTTGGACGTTTTGAGCTTATTAATTTGATAACTCTATCTTACTGGTATGTAAGCGATGTTTCACCCAAGCAACCGGTGGTGCAATGGCTCACTATTAAACTGATGATCTATTTCGTAACTTAGTGTAACTAGTGTAACTCTAAAACAAAGAGTTTTATGGTTCAGTTTTAGTGACCTCTTTACCAAACTTGAAACGAACACAGTATAGAAGGATAAGAAACAAATTTCAGTCAGTCAGGAGACATGCCAAAGTAATCTTGGAGTATCTAATTAATGGAACTAAAAGAATGAGGCTCTCCCTTTAATTTCTCTTCAAATGATGCGCCAATCCAAAGTCTACTGACAACTGACTACGTTTGCCGTTGCGTGACACTGTACGTTGTTTCGTAACACCATATGCCTTATTTCAAAATGGCCGCCTTTTATATATTCTTTAGTTTTTATTTCAAGTAGACCTTGGTGCCTCTTTCAAGGTAAAATGTTCTTTCGAATTTTAGCTTCAGAACGATGCATCAAGGGAGAATTTGAATAAAAATAAAACAAATTTAAATGGCGGCCATTTTGAAATAAGGTATATACCTGCTGTTTACTCAAGATTTGTCTTCCTCTTAGCTTGCGCGCTATTTTAATTTTTCTCCAGTTCATCCACGTGTTTTCCTTGATCCGGGACCTATTTACGTCAAAGAAAGAAGCAACACCTCCCTTCCAAAGTGTCACGTGGCAGGTTACCCATCTCCAGTGGTGACATGGAGCAGAGCGGTTGGTCAGTTACCTCAGGGGAGGGTACAGAGTAAACATGGTCAACTTAAGATATTTGATGCGCAGAAAGCAGACTCTGACACTTTCTTCTGTAAAGCGTCCAACCTCCTGGGAGATGCTGTAAGACACACTTATTTGACAGTAGTCTCACTTCCTAAGTTCACTGTAAAGCCTCCTTCTAAGATGACAGCATTTATAGGCGAGAATCTGACGTTAAACTGCAGCGCTACTGGTGATCCACAGCCAATCATTGGTTGGAAGAGACACGGAGCACAACTCCCCATGGGGAGGGCCCACAGGAACAATGGTGGGTTAATCATTAGAGATATGACGGCAGAGGATGCTGGGACATACATATGTGTGGCTGTGAGTGCAGGAGTGTTTGACGTGGAGGCTGTTACTAACATTAAAGTGAATTACCGTGGTGAGTCAGAGTAATGGGTTACTGGTTGAGTGTAAGATGTAATAAGAATTTTAAGAGTGAATGCACACAAAAATCAAGCAAAATCGATAAATCGCGGCCACAACTCAAAACCTAACCTACCCTTATTTTGAGTCTAAAGGAAGATTTTAGTGATATTAAGAAGGTTCTGGGGTTTATTTTTTGAGTGAGATCGAATTTTGTGAGAAAATCGAGATTTTCGATTTCGACGGTTTGACGCCTCAATTTACTGCGAAATTTATTGGTCTAAAAAATTGCCTCGCGACGGCCGAATAAACTTTTTACGGACGATTTTATACTTAATTCAGCAAAATCAAATAGCTGACAGTAATCTAAGAAACATTTCCGGATTAAATACGGATTTCGTGACAAGGTTCAAGAGCCTTGTTTAGTAGGTACTTGACAACAGGGTGATTTAGTGGCAAAATTAAACTCCAATTCTACATAAGGGGCCATTCTTCAAATAGCCCCAAAATCAGATTTTGAGCTCTAGAGATGTTATATTTCACCATTTCATATATGTTCAATAAAGTTTTTGAGCGAGCGCCTCAGATTTAGTCGACCAATTTGCTCAATTTCATGTAATTTGCTCCGTGATGCGGTGATGCGATAGTTCAGTTGATCCCGATCATGTTACTTTATCACGTAAACAAAGTCACCGATGAACCAGGAATGGGACAACAGGAATTATTTTTGACCATATTTGTTCAAAGTCAGGCTTACCTTGATTAAGAGTTGGGTTTCCGATCAAAAATTTGCTTCTGGGATGCACTTGTTTTGTCTTTCAAACTCCGTTACGCACGACCTAAACTACCGGTCGTTGTCTATTCAAAACACCGGGAAAACAATGAAGATAGACCAGAAAATACAGCAGGAACGTATCCCAGCAGCTTAAGAATAATTATTGTTACTTTTGACACAGTCTAGGTTTTAAATGTCCTCGAACTACAAGCCAAATCCACAGGCTCTTTGACAGCTAGGCAACGTGAAATCAGAGGTTAACGCACGCCGTTGACTGTGTTGCGTGACATCACGCCACTAATTGCGTCCCGTATCCTGTCTAAAATAATACGTTTATATCCTGAAAAATTGAAATTTTGAAAGGTGCATCCATTCTTTTTTTTTTAAATAGCACAGTTCGCGGTCTGAAACAAGTCTCAAAGAGACAGAAGGCGGGACATGCTTCACATAACTAAAACGCCGGTTGCGTCCTAGATCTCTCTTTGGGAATCAGGACTTTACAAAATTAGTCAGGGACGGACAGAAAAGTAACAAGAGTAAAAACAAAGCTCTCCACGAAACGTTGTTGCTGCTTATCATATTTCTTTAGATTGCCTTGTCTAACTTACTGATTTAGTCGATTTTCCTATTGCTGTTTTTCACTTGTCACATGACATTAATTTGAATTTCCCCCTAATGTTCACACAAATCTTAATCAGGCCCCATAGTTATAGTGGTAAAACGACCAGGCCAGGATCAGGTCCACTTCGTTGTCAAAACCGGAAAACGTGAACAGTAGCGCAGCCCATAGAACCCGAAACTAGGAAAAAACCAGGAAAAACCGCCCAAAACAATCAAAAACCAGTAAATTCCATAGTCCTGTATTCTAATTCAATATTTTTTAATTGACAATTAGGTGGGTTAGCAGAATTTGTGTAGTAAACAATATTTTTCACAGCTGCTAGAGTTAACTTGAATTTAAAATTATCTCTCAAACCATATGGATAGAATACGCCACCATCGGTAAAACTGGATGATCAATCGGAATGCAAAATTTTCTTCCATGAAGTTTAGATAACAAAACATCTTTGGGTTGACTTGTATCTTTATTACTTGCGTTTGTCCGCAATCTTCGGATGTTTTCGTTTGATATACCCTGTCTAAATGGGTCACGTCTTTCTTTTTGGGATAAGTAAAGGTCTTTGTATGTCATATATAAATCATATCTATCATATCTATCAATTTCATTAAGTGTTTCAATTTTAGTGGTGATATTTGAAGCCGTTGAATTATACCAACAACATATAGGTTGGATCTATGAATGGTTAAGAAAAGCAAAATGTTGGAATGTATATATGCCATCCATAGATATTATACGAAATTTAGCTGAAACTGTGAGTCAGGTGGTTTTCAAGGTCCGTTCTGATAAATTTTCATCAAATTATGATTTTAATTTTTTAGAAGTTTGATTTTTATTTTTGGGGATTTTGATTTTGATTTTTAATTTTAGGATTTTGATTTTGGTTCTGCTGTGTGTGATTTGCTTGAAGTTATTGAGTTTTCTTATGATCTGATGTTGGGATTTTTATTTTTATTTGTGATCCGATTTTTAAGATTTTTGGGATTTTTTGATCTGATTTTTGAGATTTTGAATCCGATTTTGTTTTTTTTAAATCTGATTTTGGGGGTTAGTGTTATTTTTCTGGATTTTACTGGTTTTTGCTGGTTTTGGGCGGTTTTTCCTGGTTTTTTCCTAGTTCCGGGTTCTAGGGGCTGCGCTACTGTTCACGTTTTCCGGTTTTCACAGCAAAGTGGACCTGATCCTGGCCTGGTCGTTTTATCACTATAGCTATGAGGCCTGATTAAGATTTGTGTGAATATTAGGGGGAAATTCAAATGTCACGTGACAAGTGAAAAACAGCAATAGGAAAATCGACTAAATCAGTAAGTTAGACAAGGCAATCTAAAGAAATATGATAAGCAGCAACAACGTTTCGTGGAGAGCTTTGTTTTTACTCTTGTTACTTTTCTGTCCGTCCCTGACTAATTTTGTAAAGTCCTGATTCCCAAAGAGAGATCTAGGACGCAACCGGCGTTTTAGTTATGTGAAGCATGTCCCGCCTTCTGTCTCTTTGAGACTTGTTTCAGACCGCGAACTGTGCTATTTAAAAAAAAGAATGGATGCATCCTTTCAAAGTTTCAATTTTTCAGGATATAAACGTATTATTTTAGACAGGATACGGGACGCAATTAGTGGCGTGATGTCACGCAACACAGTCAACGGCGTGCGTTAACCTCTTTGATTTCACGTTGCCTAGCTGTCAAAGAGCCTGTGGATTTGGCTTGTAGTTCGAGGACATTTAAAACCTAGACTGTGTCAAAAGTAACAATAATTATTCTTAAGCTGCTGGGATACGTTCCTGCTGTATTTTCTGGTCTATCTTCATTGTTTTCCCGGTGTTTTGAGTGGACAACGACCGGTAGTTTAGGTCGTGCGTAACGGAGTTTGAAAGACAAAACAAGTGCATCCCAGAAGCAAATTTTTGATCGGAAACCCAACTCTTAATCAAGGTAAGCCTGACTTTGAACAAATATGGTCAAAACTAATTCCTGTTGTCCCATTCCTGGTTCATCGGTGACTTTGTTTACGTGATAAAGTAACATGATCGGGATCAACTGAACTATCGCATCACCGCATCACGGAGCAAATTACATGAAATTGAGCAAATTGGTCGACTAAATCTGAGGCGCTCGCTCAAAAACTTTATTGAACATATATGAAATGGTGAAATATAACATCTCTAGAGCTCAAAATCTGATTTTGGGGCTATTTGAAGAATGGCCCCTTATGTAGAATTGGAGTTTAATTTTGCCACTAAATCACCCTGTTGTCAAGTACCTACTAAACAAGGCTCTTGAACCTTGTCACGAAATCCGTATTTAATCCGGAAATGTTTCTTAGATTACTGTCAGCTATTTGATTTTGCTGAATTAAGTATAAAATCGTCCGTAAAAAGTTTATTCGGCCGTCGCGAGGCAATTTTTTAGACCAATAAATTTCGCAGTAAATTGAGGCGTCAAACCGTCGAAATCGAAAATCTCGATTTTCTCACAAAATTCGATCTCACTCAAAAAATAAACCCCAGAACCTTCTTAATCTCACTAAAATCTTCCTTTAGACTCAAAATAAGGGTAGGTTAGGTTTTGAGTTGTGGCCGCACCTTGCTCGATTTTTGTGTGCATTCGCTCTTAACTTCTTTACTGTCTAACGTTAGCTGTTTCTCTTTACCAAAGCAGTGGTTTTTCTCGCAATCTAATTGGCTTTTGGGACTCGGAATGTCGAAGGAAGTAGTGGTAAACATAACAGAACAAAAACAACTATATAGTTTACATCTAAAATTTTCAAAATGGCTTGAAATCCGTGTAGGAGTACGTTTTCGGCGAAACCGACGTAATAAATGGGCAAAGAACCTAAATTCGAGCCTCACGCAAGAATTTTTCCACATCGCCAAGGAAAAACCACGGATGTTTCACCAATGATACTTCAATAACATTGATAGGAACTGTATGAAGTCTGTAACGGGACTCAATAAGCACCACACATGCAGGTCATAAAGTCCATTACAGCAGTTACACCAAAACACTGGAAAAGTTCTTGTTAAAACTTATCTTCGCTCGCCGTCTCTGTCACATGGCGATCAAAGTTTTCCGCGATAGTTTTAACGGCAAAGCACAGGTGCACAATTATTACACTCTCGATGTCTTAAACTTCACACACATTTTAAAAATTTCCCAATGCGGATTTAGATCCTTTATTTCGTCGGTGTGGTTGGCTACCATTTCATATCCAACACGCGCTCTTGGAATAATTGCTAACTATTGAAGTTTATGCTACTCATCGATCGTGATTTAAATACTCGGATCCTGACCAGTTAGTATGTAATTTGTAAGGAATAATTTTAAAATTCTGTTGCGCTTTGCAGATTAGAAAATGTTCTCTTTAAAGAGCCCACTTACTTTTCCAATTGGTCAAATCATTGATGTCTTAAAGCGAGACGAATTACGTTGTTATTGCAGATTGTTCGTCTCTGTTTAAAGCTGGCCATACTCAGAGTGGAGTGTACTCTGTAGACCCAGATGGTCAAGGAGCCTTCAGTGTCTACTGTGACATGCGCACTGACGGTGGAGGTTGGACTGTGTTTCAGAGAAGACAGGATGGATCTGTTGACTTCTATCGGGGATGGAACGACTACAAATCAGGCTTTGGTCAGCTGACTGCTGAGTTCTGGTTAGGAAACGACAAGATCTACAGACTGACGGCCAGTAGAGCCAGCTCTCTACGAGTGGAGCTGGAGGACTGGAGCGGAGTAAGGAGGTATGCTAAATATGGCAAGTTTAGCATTGGCAATGAACAGGCGCATTATCGACTGACAGTGGGCTCATATTCAGGATCAGCAGGAGATGCGTTAGCATACCATAATAATATGGCGTTTAGTACAAGAGACAGAGATCATGACCAGTACAGAAGCAACTGTGCTGTACTATGGACTGGTGCATGGTGGTACAATATCTGTCGTTTCTCTAATCTAAACGGTCAATACTTAGGAAACAAACATGACGCCAAAGGAGTCAACTGGCAACAATTTAGAAGCCATTTGTCTCTAAAGTTTAGTGAAATGAAACTGAGGCCGTCACTCTAAAAAGTGTTTAACTTTAATCACAGGACACAACTTAAGAATTTTTTTATAAGAAGCAGTCCCATGTGAACTTATCATTTTAAGTAACTGTGTATGTAATTATCCACTTTAATTGCTGTGAGTCTTAGCGGGAAACAGCACTCTTTGTGACTGATCTTGTAGAGGTTGTACACTTTATAAATGCGGTAATTTTGAGAAGATACAGTAGATCACCTGCGGTAGTTGAAACAAATTTTTGATATCGTCATTGACATTATCATAAATGGTCCTAAATAGAAAAAGACAACACGGACCCAAGTCGCAAAATAATTTTGTGCTCTTATGTTGAACATCTTGGCTTTTACCATGAGGAGCATATTCACGTAACTTAGTTGTTCTTAACCCAGACAAGAAACACTGGTTCAAGTTGTGTCTTGACAGTGTTTCGTCTTTGTTTTTAGTGCATATGACATTTGCCTTTAGAAAAGAACGTTGAACACAGTATGAATACGATTTTAAAGAGTGTTTAACTCTCTCATTTCTAACTGTAGTATACGAGATTTTAATCTTTATAAGGAAATATAGACCGTTGTCGATATTTTAAATCACAGCTCGGACCGTACTTTATACTAAATTTTGCCGCAAAGTGACTTGAATTAAATCAAAAGTGCTTCTTAATTTACCGTGGACGGATTCTTTGAAGTGGAGCAAAACTGAACCGTAAGATTGATCAAGAGTATTTGCAACTGTTCAATTTAACAAAAATCGAATGTGGTTTAGCGTTGCCTGTACTCTTATCGACAACGAGTACGCGTCATTACAGAGGTCAAAATTTTGTGGACTCACGAGGCACAGCCGAGTGAGACCACGACGATTTTTTTTTACCACAATACCAACGTTAAAAAAAAAAAAAACGTCAAAGAAAATGTTTTTTTTTTGTTAGAGCGTGACCAAGATCGTGACACAAAGAAAGAGCAAGCGTTGTCTATTAAACTTTCTCGCAATCTGATTGGTTTATTCCCCAAAATGAGCGTTTCTGATTGGCTATTGCTTTGCGTGACTCGAGCAGCGTTGTCTAGACTCTTATCGACAACGGCAAATTAGCCAATCAGATTGCAAGATTGGTTGCAATTGTGGTTAAAAGACTAGTTGTTTTTCTGGGAACCTGATATTAAGTGGATAACAGCGTAAGACATGTATCTTCGCAAATTAACCAAATACTGATGCGTATACTACCGGTTGAGCTAAAACACCGTCAATTACTGTGGCCCGCTCCAATAATTTTCCTGAAAAAGGGTTCAAAAACAACAATAGCAAAAAGAAAAACAAGAGCCAACGACGTAACCGTAACTTCGAGTGATATTTTGTATGGTTACAAACCTGAATCTACTTCTACTTACACCTTTAACCACTTTCTTTTGATAGCGAAATTTTTCATCTTTCAAGCTAAACAAGCGAATCACCCCCCATCTTTCGAGGCCTTCTATATCTCCCTCAATGATAAAACTCGCAGCGAAAAAGAAATCGCTATGAGAAACAACAAGCTTAGGAAATATACATCAAAATGGACAGCACTTGATGTATAATTATCTATAATTCTGAGCATGTCAACTTGTGTACGTCTGCTTCATCCCTTCTCGTCCATAATTTATAACCTATTTTTTTATATATATATATGCTTCCCTGTTTTTTTTTTTTTTTGTTTTTTTTTTTTACCTACAATATAGGAGAGTAATATCAATAATTAATTTAATTTTAAATTTAGTGTAAGGTTGAGTAATGTTGTTAATTAGCTCCGAAAAATATATATACCATTGTAATGTACGTATTGTATTGTAGCGTAAATTTCCTTCTGTATGTTGTTCTGTCATGTTTAAATGCCAAATAAAGTGAACTTAAAAAAAAAAAGAAAAAATAATAATGATAATGAATTTATATAGCGCACTTTTTCATATGAATATGTTCAAAGGCGCTTTACACTTTTATTGGGTGAGATCGGACGTCAGCATGTAAAGGCGCCTCTGGCTGCCGCTATCAGTCTACATATGATCTCACCCACCCACCCAACCCATCAATGAATATTGTCTGATGAAACCAGCCGTAGAGATAGACCACCACACCGGGAACTACGTCCCCTACTCCGTTGGAACAGTGTGTAGATTATTAGGAACAAGTGTTGTGAGACGGCCGAGTCCCACGGTTTATTGTCCTTATCCGAGAAGACTAGAAAGTCTACCCATTTACAGATGTCATTACAAAGGCAGCACTTTCTCCTCAGTTATTTTTAAGACCCTGAGTGTTTGTCTGGCTAGGGTTTGAACCCGCAACCTCACGCACGGTAGTCCGGTGCTCTACCAACTGAGCTAACCGGTCGGCGTGGAATTAAACGAAAAATTAAAAAATAAAATTAAATGGTGGAACGTGACTTAAATGAAATCTAAGTGCCATTGATTTGTCAAAGTAAACAAGGAAGCGCAAGAAAGTCAACACCTGTCAAAAGAAGAAAACAGAAAGGAAATAAGAGAACGAAACGGATTCTTGCTTTTGCGGAAACATTGCAGAAAGGGAATTCGAAAATAACAGAACAAAACCGCCATTAAGCCAAAGGGAGAAAGCAAGGATAATTAAATAGACAACGAAGAAGCATTAATGTCCTTATTCTGACTAGAAATGGCACTTTTGAATGCGATAACGTGTAAAATGATTTTATCAGCATTTTATTCCTGTGCATTACGTGCAGACATGTAACATGCCGTTGAATAATGTCGGAGGGTCACTAGGTTTCACTGCTATGTATTAGATAGTTACTGAGGCCGGCAGCAATATGTGATATATTGCAGTCAGCTGAGGGCGTAGCCCGAAGCTGACAGCAATATATCACATATTGCTGCCGGCCGAAGTGACTATCTAACATATTTACTATTCAATACCCAGTGCCATTGTTCTCTCTCTGCACTAGATCACTGATTGCAGGCGCCCCTTCTGCTTTGTTCCTGAACGCACAAAAGAATATAATTAGCACTTGTTGATTAGCTCATCTGGGAATTGGTGACAAAAACGCCTTGCGGTAGCGTGCGAATATATTTCATTGTGTTTTGTAAGGTCTCTGATCTACTGCAAAACAATGTTCAGTGTTTGAAATGGGGTCCGTTCCTCACTAATGTTAATTTTTGATATAGAAGCTACAGCTGATTTGCGGTTTGTGTTGCTTGTTTTTCAGCATGTGATGTTGGTTCTGTCCTCCTTTACCGGTACACAAGAGCCGACACAAAAGATCAAACAATGCATTACAACTAAACGCTGACTCCTAAACAAAGAAAATACAATGCTTATTTCCTGGTGTACCGGTACAAGAGGACAGAGCCTGTGATGTTTGCCAGCGATTGGCTTGCTGAACAATTCTTAAACAACGTGCAGTGTGCGAAATATGCGGGTACGTTTTGCACTAATGATAATTTGAATAGGTCTCTTTGTTTTTTTTTTCGGCGAACCACGCGGAAAAAATAGACAATGAGAAATACCAGAGTATTTGCATATGCATCGAAACTTTTCCTTCAGTTATTACCAGACAGGGAAGAAGTGTATGACTATAGCTCTACATCAGACGAGGGTGAACGAGCAAACCACCAGCTTTAAGTGAATCTTCGCCAGTATTTAGACTTCCGTTTTGTTGTGTTGCTCATTTGAAAAGGAAAACTGTGAGGGCGCACGAAAATAATAATGAGCCTGAAAGATGTCAAGTTCAACTTTACAAGGACTATATGGCCCACGTACCTGAAGATGCCCTCACCAATTCGTTTTCTTTGAGGCCTTGAAAAGAGCCAAAAGGACAAATTTGGTACTACAAGATAGCAGCAGGACGAGAGACGTTGGGCAACGTTGTTGCTCAAGTCATGAAAAGCGCTGGTTTTGAAACCGGGTATTACACCAAGTGAATCATTCATTGCGAATAACATGCGCTGCTCGATTATGTGACTAAGGTCTTCCTGAGCAGTAAATTCAGGAAACAACTGTTTATAGGTGTACAGATAGGGTTCGATGTTACAAACTTACTACTTCTTCTTTTAAAAGAAAGGAAAGTGAAATAGTCTAGGGGCGTTTAAAAGGAAGAAGATACGATAAGATTTCCGCACAGGTACCTACTTCATTATGCATTTTGTAACTATACTATTTCGTTCTTCGAACACAAGAAATATTTGCACGTGCATTACACCAGACAAGACATCTTCAGCATGCATAATGAAGTAGGGACCTGTGCGAAAATCATTCCGAAGATACAACTTGTAAAGTTAGAAAGCAGGAGTACGTAGAAAATGAAGGGGAAGGAGAAACCTCTAAAACGAAAGAGGAAGAAAATAAAATTGTAATCTCTACCAAGAACACCAAAATAAGTGTCAGAAAATAAGAGCATAAGTTGTAGTTTATTTGAATATTGTAACCGTAATGAAGATGTAGCCACGGAAAATTCCAGAAATTTAATTTAAGAAATGCGTGATGTGGAAAAATAAAAGTATAGAAAAGGTTGTGTCCTCGTGTACAGGTACACAAGAGATGATACAAGAGACCAAACAATCTTGGCTTGGCTTCGCGAACGAAGATTTCAAGGGAGTCCACGGCGGGCGCAGGCTCGCTGATGGCTGATAAGTCCTATGCGTGATAGGCAAACCCGTCCACAGCGGCTGCAGGGGAATGTCGTATCCGGTGTGGGTGCTGTGGCGACCCTGTTCTTCCTTCTACTGCGTTTCTCCACAAGGGCGGCTCTGCGATTGTTTTCGAAGGAGGAGACTGACTGGTGGATGGTGCGACGCCAAGCCTCTCGGTTAGCGGCAAGGGCTGACCACTGTCGATGATCGATGTGGCAGGCTGACAGGGACTTCTTGAGAGTATTTTTGTACCTCTTCTTTGGTGCTCCTCTGTCGCGGTGCCCGGAGGAGAGTTCCCCGTAGAGAGCGATCTTGGACAAACGATGATCCTCCATCCTGGAGACGTGCCCTGCCCAGCGTAACTGCGCTTTCATCAGCAAGGCCTCTATGCTGGGGACACCCGCCTGTTCAAGGACTTCCACGTTTGTGACGTAGTCGCTCCAATGGATGTTAAGTATGGAGCGAAGGCAGCGCTGGTGGAATCGCTCGAGAAGTCGAAGGTGATGACGGTAGGTGACCCACGACTCCGAGCCGTACAGGAGTGTGGTTAGTACGACTGCGCTGTACACGCTGATCTTGGTAGCTTTCTTCAGATGCTTATTGTGCCACATTCGCTTGTAGAGTCTGCCAAACGCACTGTTTCCTTTTGCCAGTCGGTTGTCGATTTCCTTGTCGATCTTGGCATCTGAAGAGATGGTGCACCCCAGGTAGCTGAATTTATGGACTGACTTTAGTTCTGACTGGCCGATGGTGATGTGAGGAGAGCCGTACTCTTCCCGAGGTGCTGGCTGGTACAGGACTTCTGTCTTCTTCAAACTGATATCCAGTCCAAAGAGCTGCGCAGCTTCTGCAAAGCAGGAGGTTATGCGCTGCAGGGCAGCCTCAGGATGGGCAAGGAGGGCAGCGTCGTCTGCAAACAGCAGCTCTCGGACCAGCTGCTCCAGCGTCTTGGTGTGTGCCTGTAACCGTCTCAAGTTGAACAAACTGCCGTCAGTGCGATATCGTATGTAGACGCAGTCTTCGTCATCAAGGTCATCTAGTGCTCGCAGGAGCATCATGCTGAAGAAGATGGAGAAAAGTGTCGGCGCGAGGACGCAACCTTGCTTCACACCGTTGCTGATGGGGAATGGATCGGAGAGGTCGCTGCTGTGTCTAACTTGACCACGCTTGTTCTCGTGGAGCTGGATGACCATGTTGAGGAACTTTGACGGACAGCCGAGACGTTCCAGGATTTGCCACAGACCTTTTCTGCTCACAGTGTCAAACGCTTTGGTCAGATCCACAAACGTTGCGTAGAGACCCTTGTTTTGCTCGCGGCATTTCTCCTGGAACTGTCGAAGGACGAATACCATGTCGGTCGTGCTCCTATTGGCTCTAAAGCCACACTGACTCTCTGGGAGGTGTTCGTCTGCGATGTTTGGCATCAGTCTGTTCAACAGTACCCTGGCTAGAATCTTGCCTGCGATGGAGAGCAGGGTAATCCCGCGGTAGTTGGAGCAGTCGGACTTCTCTCCCTTGTTCTTATACAGGGTAATGATGACTGCATCGCGGAGATCCTGTGGCAGCTTGCCCTGCTCCCAGCAACAAGTGAACAGCTCATGAAGTTTGGCGTGTAGCGCTGGACCCCCGTGCTTCCAAATCTCTGGTGGAATTCCGTCAACGCCTGCCGCCTTACAACTCTTCAGCTGGTCTATGGCCTTTGTGATCTCTACAACGGTTGGTACTTCATCCATTTCCGTCTTCACAGGTTGTTGGGGGATGCGAAGAATTGCTAAGTCTTGGACCTTGCGGTCAGCGCCGAAGGGCGTCTGGAAATGCTCCGACCAGCGGCTCAGGATCGACGCCTTGGCTGTGAGAAGCGACTGACCGTCTGTGCTGCGCAATGGACTCTGGACTTGGTGCGAGGTGCCATACACTGCCTTTAAGGCTTCGTAGAACCCTCTGTAGTCACCTGTGTCGGCGCAAAGCTGAGTTTCCTCTGCGAGGTCTTTCCACCACTCGCTTTGCATTTCTCGGAGCTTGCGCTGGAGAATGCTGCATGACTGGCGGAAGGCAGCTTTCTTCGCAGGACAGGACGGTTGAGCTAGGTGGGCCTGGTGTGTAGATCTCTTCTTCGCTAGCAATACCTGTATCTCCTTGTTGTTCTCGTCAAACCAGTCCCTGTTTTTCTTTGTAGAAAACCCCAAGACTTCTTCTGAAGATTGCTGTATGGAGGATTTCAGGTGCTCCCAGAACTCTTCAGGGGAAAGATCAGTAGGGCTGTTGGAGTCCTCAAGCCTAGACTGTAGGTTTGCCTGGAAGTCTGCTTTCACTTCAGCTGACTGTAAGCTGCTGATCTTGAGTTTTCTTTGGGGAGCGCCTCAACAATACACTACAGGTAAACAATGACTCTTAAACAAAGAAAATACAATGGTTATTCCCTGGTGTACTGGTACCCGAGGACAGAACCGAAAATTTCTGTGTGGTGTCCTTGATAATTTCAGACTGCTTGTTAATATTGCAGCCTAGCTACACACTGCAATATTAAAAATATTGCAGTCTGTAGGCTGCAATATTAAAAATATTGCAGCCTGTTTGTTTTAGCACGTTTAGTATATATTACCCCTGATAATTTCCCTGCCAACAAAAAGGACCGCCCCCGTTTTCCTCAGACAGTTTTAGCATCTTTCAAGACTGCAATCAGTGATTTAGTGCAGAGAGAGAACAATGGCACTGGGTATTGAATAGTAAATATCAACTCAGATCACCTTCTGAAATTCGCCTATGAGATACTAAAAAACAAGTCTTTCAATAAGACCATTGTTGTCTATACTTTGATATCCAGTGACGGGTGATTTCGGATATCAAATGACTCGTAGAAGCAGCATTTTTACCTTTACCTCAGTGTTATCAGTTCAACAGTAGTTTGAGTCAACGGAACATCACTGACTGCAATTACCAACTGTACCAACATGACTGTTCAGAAAAACAGTTCGTCTTGTTCACTCGGTACTTTCATTTCTGTTATGTCGGTTCTGTTTTACTGTGCTGGGTTTATCAGAGTTGAAATGAAGTTGAACCAGCATGAAGAGAGAATGAACGATTTGGAAGAAGCCGTGAAGAGCAGAATGGCAACAAACAGAGCGAGTGATTTGACCTCCAGTACAAACGGTGAGTTGTTGAATCTTATTCTTTTTACCAAAAAAGATCTGGACAACAAACAGATCAACTCAATAACAGTAAACAGCTACACAGTTGAAAACTAACTTTCTTTGTTAGGCGGCATGTTAGATATGCAGTAAATGATATTAAGAGGCTTCAGCACCAACTTTGAGTCAAATGTGAGCATTTTTACGGCGCCCTCGTCCTCGCAGTGAAATAAAATTCGGTGAGCTAAAGATTCTTTATTTGCTTTGTGGCGGACAGAGTGAATTACGATCAAACACAATGAACATGATACGCTATTTGACTTCTGTACAAACACGGAAGTGGGACGGTAGTTAGGATATTTAAGGACTTATAATCACAAAAAATACCATTGGCAGGTTAAAATCAGCATCTGCTGTATTCTAGGGCGATACTCGTTTGGGGTTTTGTAGAGTCACCTTAATTTCCTTTTAACATAGCAGTATACCAACACAGCATGTACAGTTCGATTGTTATAAGATTATAAACTGAATACGCATAGGGTTTGTTCCTTGGGCAGCACTGGGACATCGCCAGTATTAAACTCGTGCCTTTAACAGCTTTGTTGGAGTAGGTTTTCTTTGTTTTCTGTTATGATGTGGGCATCTGTTCGATACCTTCTAAGTGTAACGTGATTCAATGATCGCATTGTCCGTAGTAACAAGGAACAACCACATTGATCCCGTCCAGTGATAAGCGATGACGGCAAAAATGCTGTAGATTGTTGCCCTTGCTCAAACAATATTTTTGCACGACCTCACAAGCTGCATAGCTTTATAGTATTTACTCGAGTACCCTCGGCACCAATTAAACTTTTCGTGCGCCAAAGGGGGCGCCTATCTAGGGGAAACGTTTGTTCAAAATTTGACGCAACAATGAAATCTTCTCTTGTAATTCAGCAGAATGTTTTCTTTGTTTGATACGAAAATATTCAAGTGAAAGAAACAACAATCAAAGCCTTCGTTTAATTATCGTCAAATTTTGCTTTTCTCTTCTTTCTCTGAATCTATCGGCTCGAGACTTGGAGATCGAGAACGACTTCTCTACATTTGAATCTGTGCATTCAAAAGGATTTGCATATGGTTCACTTAAGATATCCAACTGAGCATCACTGAGGCCATCAGGGGCAGCGCCTTTTGATGTTTTGACGCCGAATGCGATGCTTCGTTGTGGGCCGCGCTTATTCGAGTAAATACGGTTATTTTTGTTGTACTCACCTCTTTCTGGCTGGCAAACCTGCTAACCGAGGTATGATTTAAATTTCTGAATTTTGGAACGGCTGGATGATTCATAGTGCTTTCCCAAGTTGCTTTATAACATGAAGGAGTGTCTGGAAAGAGCGGAGCTATGGGAAGAAAGTTTTGCACTTGCTGGGCCTGCTTGATCAAGCCATGACTGTTCATAAAAAACTCGTAAAATAATACTTTCTTTTCAAAGGGAAAACTTTGACAAGTCTAAGCGACATTTTTAGTTATTCACCTTGTTTGGATTTCTTCTTAATTAAAGACATAGTTCAGGTAAAACCAATTATATTTTTTATTCAGAAAAAGAGGGAGCATCATACAGCAATCACAGACAAAGACGGCAAGTTGACTCAACGAGTAACACGTCGGCTTCTATAAGCAAAAACGAATTTGTAATGAAAATGAACAAACTTCTCTCAGATTGGAAACTACAGCTGTGCCAGACAAAAGAAAGAACGTGTGCTTCAGGTCCTCAGGGCCATCCAGGTCCCCCAGGGCCCAGAGGAGAAAAAGGAGCCCGGGGAAGAAAAGGTCCCAAAGGAAAAAAAGGAAAAACGGGAAACAAAGGAGACAGAGGGCTTGTGGGACCACATGGTAAAAGTGGACAGCAAGGGATTATGGGACCTGCAGGCTTAAAAGGAGAAACTGGACTCAAAGGTGAAAAAGGAAACACTGGGGAGCGTGGCATGCCGGGAATAAAAGGGGAACCTGGTAAATCGATTTCTGCTCCTATTGTTATTGCTTTTCCTTCGATAAAGACAGTAAATGAAAGCAAGTCTGCGTTATTTCAGTGTTCAGTTAGCGGTAACCCTGAGCCCACAGTAATATGGACAAAACAAGGTAGCCAGACAGTTATTAAAGGATCATCGGACTCACGTGGAGAGCTGCACTTTATGAACACGAGAGCAAATGATTCAGGCTTGTACCAGTGCACCGCGACAAACATCTTAGGACAGGCGAAGGGCTTGGTAGGACTGATTGTGAATGGTAAGACAGTGTAATATAGTATCGTGTCTTTTTTTTAGTTTCTTTCATTTTTAAAAGAGACGGCAATGCGCAGTGGAAAAGACAAGAAAATATCTTGATCATTTCAAAGAGAATGTGGTACACGGAGATGTGGTCCAGCCATGAAAACTGTTTCCCTATTTGATCTTTCTCCATCAATTCATTAATTCACTGCTATTGAAGGCGGGAATGTTACCTTAACTTACAAGATGACAAATTTAAGCGTATCTGTAAAAAAATCCGGCACAGCCATCGAATGTGATAACGTGGCCCAAAAGAAACTATCGGTCAATCAATCCTCTAGTTCCCTTTCACGTGACATATTATCCTAGCAACCCTGTCCTTTTAATATGGCGGTTCAGATTCACTCTGAAAACATTGATTTTGGGTTTTACAGAGGTTATACGAGAGGATAGGTATAAAATGGGAATTTAATTCGAAGGAAATATCGGTCAACCTTATTCTGCACGCACGCAATGAATTGACAAACCTCATTTCGATTTCTATCGAGAGTCTTTTTAAGTGTGTGGGTGGACCGTTGAAACATCGAGAGCTTTTGTCGTCTTCTAAAGCACGGAATTTTATGAATTGCAGCCGTTTAAATAGACACCAAAACTAAGGAGATCAAATACCACTTTACCGCAGACACAGACTTTACCGCAGACACAGACTTTACCGCAGTCCATGACTTTTTTTTAACTCTTTGCTTAGAAAGTACGGCAAAATTAGTCGTACTTTCTATTTAGCTTTTTCTCGTATCAACCAGCAAATATCTGTCATTTGCGAAACTGCACACCTTTCAAATCCTTAGTACGGCTTTAATGCAACTTCAATTATTGTTTCACTAAAAAAATGATATAAAGAGGTACCCGACTGTATTTTGTACGGAAGCTTTAAAGGGACATGTATAAAATTCTTGAGTTCGAGTTGTTAAGTACGAGTTGTTGAGTACGAGTTCGAGTTGTTAAGTACGAGTTGTGAAGTGCGAGTTGTTAAGTACGAGTTGTTAAATACGAGTTCGAGTTGTTAAGTACGAGTTGTTAAGTGCGAGTTGTTAAGTACGAGTTGTTATGTCCGAGTTGTTAAGTACGAGTTGTTAAGTGCGAGTTGTTAAGTACGAGTTGTTAAGTACGAGTTCGAGTTGCTAAGTACGAGTTGTTAAGTGCGAGTTGTTAAGTACGAGTTGTTAAGTGCGAGTTGTTAAGTACGAGTTTTTAAATACGAGTTCGAGTTGCTAAGTACGAGTTGTTAAGTGCGAGTTGTTAAATACGAGTTGTTAAATACGAGTTCGAGTTGCTAAGTACGAGTTGTTAAGTACGAGTTGTTAAGTGCGAGTTGCTAAGTACGAGTTGTTAAGTACGAGTTGTTAAGTGCGAGTTGCTAAGTACGAGTTGTTAAGTACGAGTTGTTGAGTACGAGTTCGAGTTGTTAAGTACGAGTTGTTAAGTGCGAGTTGTTAAGTGCGAGTTGTTAAGTACGAGTTCGAGTTGTTGAGTACGAGTTCGAGTTGAATCAGCGGTACTAAATTGAAAGTATCGCGGGAGCAAAATCTGTCCAGTGACTTTTAAACGATTTGTACTGACAAAGATGTGCTGCGGAGAAGGCCCAGTTGCAGCAACTGTTGGTGTATTATTTAATTTCTACTTTTTCATTACACTGAGGTTGTCAAGGGTGTTTTGCCTCCCTATGTTCCATTAGTAGACGGAAATATGGAACACGCAGCACGTATCCTTTACATTTAAATTGCTGACGAGTCATGAATCTCGTTTTATACCACGCAACTGGACCGAAATCGAGCTGTTTCATTTCGATTAATTTAACTTGCATTGTAATAAAGATCCTTGGACTAAAAATAATAATTAGGTATGATTGACCATATTTCGCGAAGTTTTCCCAGTTACTAGTGCAAGTTATTCCTTTATATAACATATGGTTGTTTTTATTCTCTTGCGGTGGTTCGCTAAGCTTAATAGCCACGGAAAATATTTCATTTGTAAATAAAAACAATAACAACACCAAAAGTCCTGGAGAAAATCGCAAGGATTCGTCAAGTCCAGCTGCTGTTTGCTTGAAAGAAACGGGTATTGTTGAATGTGAACCGGCGCAACCGAATCTGGCGCTAAAATGCCTAAATAAAGCAGAACCATAGCTCCCTCCTCGCATGCAAAGACTTCTTTGGGGTTTGAAACAGATTTTGCTCCCGCGATACTTTCACTTTGATACCACTGATTCAACTCGAACTCGTACTCAACAACTCGAACTCGTACTTAACAACTCGCACTTAACAACTCGCACTTAACAACTCGTACTTAACAACTCGCACTTAGCAACTCGTACTTAACAACTCGAACTCGTACTCAACAACTCGTACTTAACAACTCGTACTTAGCAACTCGAACTCGTATTTAACAACTCGTACTTAACAACTCGTACTTAACAACTCGTACTTAACAACTCGTACTTAGCAACTCGTACTTAGCAACTCGAACTCGTATTTAACAACTCGTACTTAACAACTCGTACTTAACAACTCGTACTTAACAACTCGTACTTAACAACTCGTACTTAGCAACTCGCACTTAACAACTCGTACTTAACAACTCGCACTTAGCAACTCGTACTTAACAACTCGAACTCGTACTCAACAACTCGTACTTAGCAACTCGAACTCGTCTTTAACAACTCGTACTTAACAACTCGCACTTAACAACTCGTACTTAACAACTCGAACTCGTACTTAACAACTCGAACTCGTACTTAACAACTCGAACTCAAGAATTTTATACATGTCCCTTTAAAGCTTCCGTAATTTTGATCTCTTTATGGAAACGCCTCAATTCTCACACCCGAGCAACACTAGTTCAGCTGTAGATCTACCCTCCTGCAGTTTGATTTTTGGGTCCTCGGTTCCTTCATGATACATGAGCTTTAGAGTGAAATATGCCCACTTTGAAGATAACGCCAACATTTAAAAAATCTTCCTTTTTCACTACTAAAACTTACTCATTACCCGCATAATTATTAACCTATGGTCGTCATTTTACGACCTCGTGTAGTTCATTGTTCTCTCGAGGTAATCGTGAGGAACTTTGAGTATACAACGCGAACACAACCTAACAATTGATAAAAAATAGAATGCTTCCCGAAAACTTACCGAGTTTTAAAATGGCGCCATGTTGGACGTCGCGAGCTTATTAATTTGATAACTGTGTCGGACTGTTATGTAAGCGATGTTTCACACAAGCAACCGCTGGTGCAATGGCTCTCTATTAAACTGATGATCTATTTCGTAAATCAGTGTAACTCGTGTAACTCTAAAACAAAAAGGTTTCATGGCTCAGTTTTAGTGACCTCTTTTATTACCAAACTTGAAACGAACACAGTATAGAAGGATGAGAAACAAAGTTAAGAAAAAGACGAACAAAAAGTGAAATAATCAAGTCAGTCAAGAGACATGCCAAAGTAATCTTGGAGTATCTAATTAATGGAACTAAAAAAATGAACCTCTCCCTTTCCCTTCAAATAATGCGCCAATCCAAAGTCTACTGACAACTGACTACGTTTGCCGTTGCGTGACACTGTACGTTGTTTTGTAACACCATATGCCTTATTCCAAAATGGCCGCCTTTTATATATTCTTTAGTTTTTATTCCAATTAGACCTTGATGCCTCGTTCAAGGTAAAATGTTCTTTCGAATTTTAGCTTCAGAACGATGCATCAAGGGAGAATTTGAATAAAAACAAAAAAATATTTAAATGGTGGCAATTTTGGAATAAGGTATGTACCTGCTGTTTACTCAAGATTTGTCTTCCTCTTAGCTTGCGCGCTATTTTAATTTTTCTCTAGTTCATCCACGTGTTTCCCTTGATCCGGGACCTATTTACGTCAAAGAAAAAAGCAACATCTCCCTTTCAAAGTGCCACGTGACCGGTTACCCATCTCCAGTGGTGACATGGAGCAGAGCGGTTGGTCAGTTACCCCAGGGGAGGGTACAGAGTAAACATGGTCAACTTAAGATATTTGATGTTCAGAAAGCAGATTCTGACATTTTCTTCTGTAAAGCGTCCAACCTCCTGGGAGATGCTGTAAGACACACTTTTTTGACAGTTGTCTCACTTCCTAAGTTCACTGCAAAGCCTCCTTCTAATGTGACAGCATTTATAGGCGAGAATCTGACGTTAAACTGCAGCGCTACTGGTGATCCACAGCCAGTCATTGGTTGGAAGAGACACGGAGAAAAACTACCCTTGGGGAGGGCCCGCAGTAATAATGGCGGGTTGATCATTAGAGATGTGAAGGCAGAGGATGCTGGGACATACATATGTGTGTGTGAGTGCAGGAGTGTCTGACGTGGAGGCTGTTACTAACATTAAAGTGAATTACCGTGGTGAGTCAGAGTAATGGGTTCTGGTTGAGTGTAAGATGTAATAAGAATTTTAACTGCTTTACTGTCCAAAGTTAGCTCTTTCTGTTTACCAAAGCAGTGGTTTTTCTCACAATTTTAGTTTGAGACTCGGAACATCGCCTACGAAAAACGACGAATGTATCACGAAGGGTACCTCAATAACATTGATAGGAACTGTATCAATGTCAATAAGCACCACACATGCAGGTCATAAAGTCCATTACGGCAGTTACACCAAAACACTGGAAAAGTTCTTGTTGAAACTTATCTTCGCTCGCCGTCTCTGTCACATTGCGTTCAAAGGTTTCCGCGTTAATATTACAACGGCAAAGCGGAGGTGCACAATTATTACGCCCTCGATGTCTTAAACATCACACAATTTCCCAACGCGGATTTAGCTCCTTTACTTCTTCGGTTTCGTTGGCTACTTACCATTTCATATCCAACACGATCTCTTGGAATAATTGTTAACTACTGAAGTTTATGCTACTCATCGATCGTAATTTAAATACCCGGATCCTGAACAGCTAGTATGTAATTTGTAAGGGACAATTTTAAAATCCAGTTGCACTTTACACATTAGAAATGGTTCCCTTTGAAGAGCTCACTTAGTTTTCCAATTGGTCAAATCATTGATGTCTAAAGCGAGACATATTACGTTGTTATTGCAGATTGTTCAGTCCTGTTTAAAGCCGGCCATACTCAGAGTGGAGTGTACTCTGTAGACCCAGATGGTCAAGGAGCCTTCAGTGTCTACTGTGACATGCGCACTGACGGTGGAGGTTGGACTGTGTTTCAGAGAAGACAGGATGGATCTGTAGACTTCTATCGGGGATGGAACGACTACAAATCAGGCTTTGGTCAGCTGACTGCTGAGTTCTGGTTAGGAAACGACAAGATCCACAGACTGACGGCCAGTAGAGCCAGTTCTCTACGAGTGGAGCTGGAGGACTGGAGCGGAGTAAAGAGGTATGCTAAATATGGCAAGTTTAGCGTTGGCGATGAACAGGCGCAGTATCGACTGACAGTGGGCTCATATTCAGGATCAGCAGGAGATTCGTTAGCATGGCATAATAATATGGCGTTTACTACAAAAGACAGAGAACATGACAGGAGCAAGAGCAGCAACTGTGCTGTAGCATGGACTGGTGCATGGTGGTACAACAGCTGTCATCACTCTAATCTAAACGGGCAATACTTAGGAAACAAACATGACCAGAGAGGAGTCAACTGGGATCATTTTAGACACAGTTTGTCTCTAAAGTTTAGTGAAATGAAACTGAGGCCGTCACTCTAAAAAGTGTTTAACTTTAATCACAGGACACAACTTAAGAATTTTTTATAAGAAGCAGTCCCGTGTGAACTCATCATTTTAAGTAACTGTGTATGTACTACCTACTTACTCCGGTAATTCTCCACTTTAATTGCTGTGAGTCTTAGCGGGAAACAACACTCTTTGTGACTGACCTTGTAGAGGTTGAACACTTTATAAATGCGGTAATTTTGAGAAGACGCAGGAGATCAGCTGCGGTTGTTGAAACAAATTTTTGATATCGTCATTGACATCATCATAAATGGTCCTAAATAGAAAAAGACAACACGGACCCAAGTCGCAAAATAGTTTTGTCCTCTTATGTTGAACACCTTGGCTTTTACCATGAGGAGCATATTCACGTAACTTAGTTGTTCTTAACCTAGACAAGAAACACTGGTTCAATTTGTGTCTTGAGGGCGATTCGTCTTTGTTTTTAGTGCATATGACATTCGCGTTTAGAACAGAACGTTGAACTCAGTATGAATACGATTTTAAAGAGTGTTTAACTCTCTCATTTCTAACTGTAGTATACGATATTTTAATCTTTATAAGGAAATATCGACCTCACTATTGTCGATATTGTTAAATCACAGTCCGTACTTTATACTAAATTTGGCCGCAAAGTGACTTGAATTAAATGAAAAGTGCTTCTTAATTTACCGTGGACGGATTCTTTGAAGTGGAGCAAAATTGAACCGTAAGATTGATCAACAGTATCTGTAACTGTTCAATTTAACAAGAATCGAATGTGGCCCTGTTTAGCGTTGCCTGTACTCTTATCGACAACGAGTACGCGTCATTACAGAGGTCAAAATGTTGTGGACTCACGAGGCACAGCCGAGTGAGTCCACGACAATTTTCTTTTTTTACCACAATAGCAACGTTAAAAAAACGTCAAAGAAAATGTTTTTGTTTCTTTTTAGAGCGTGACCAAGATCGTGACACAAAGAAAGAGCAAGCGTTGTTTATAACTTTCTCGCTATCTGATTGGTTTATTCCCCAAAATGAGCGTTTCTGATTGGCTATTGCTTTGCGTGACTCGAGCAGCGTTGTCTAGACTCTTATCGATAACGGCAAATTAGCCTATCAGATTGCAAGATTGGTTGCAATTGTGATGAAAAACTAGTTGTTTTTCTCGGAAACTGATATTAAGTGTATATATTCTTAATTTGCATAACAGCGTAAGACATGTACCTTCGCAAATTAACCAAATACCGATGCGTATTCTACCGGTTGAGCTAAAACACCGTCAATTACTGTGGCCCGCTCCAATAATTTTCCTGAAAAAGGGTTCAAAAACAACAATAGCAAAAAGAAAAACAAAAATGATTTGCGCCCTTACTGATGGAACGTGATTTAAATGAAATCTAAGTTCCATTGATTTGTCAAAGTAAACAAGGAAGCACAGGAAAGTCAACAGCTGTCAAAGGAAGAAAACAGAAAGCAAATCAGAGAACGAAAGGGATTCTTGCTTTTGCGGAAACATTGCAGAAAGGGAATTCGAAAATAGCAGAAAAAAACCGCCATTAAGCCAAAGGGAGAAAAGCAAAGATAATTAAATATACAAAGAAGAAACATTAATGTCCTTATTCCGACTAGAAATGGTACTTTTGAATGCGACAACGTGTAAAATAATTTTATCAACATTTTGTTTCTGTGCATTACGTGCAGACATGTTACAAGCCATTTAATAAGGTCGGAGGGTCACTAGGGGCGCTTTCCATTCGACGAAAAATTCCGGTCCGAAATTGAATGGAACGGTAAAAATTCCGGGAAAAGTTTTTGAAAATTTAGGAATACGTTTTGAGTTCACCCTCTTTGATGAAATTTCCGGAATTATCGAAAATTTTGTGTTCCATTCGCAAGAGATGTCGGGTTTAGTTTCCCTACCGAGCATGGCGGGCGGAGCAGCGTATCAACGCTCAGCTTGTGGCTTTGTGTCAAACGATTTCAGTCTTTTTCAACAGCAGTATTTGTTTTTGTGGCAAAATTGCGGGCCGCCCAGATGAATTGCCAATTGGAATCCGCACCAGAGTGCATTATTTCTTGTGTCAATAACTGACGCGTTTCCCTAGTCATCCAGAAATGGTTTTCGAACTCCCCCGACAAATACGCTGGGATAGTCACAAGTACCAGGAGCGAATTACAATTCGCTCCTGCAAGTACCCATTTACACGAGTTAATTCCCTCCGCATAAAGCAGGCAACTGCAGCCAGAAGTATTACGTCGTCGTTGCTATCGAGAATGGTACAACTTACTGTTTCTCAGTCGTCTTGCTCTAAAGCCGCGAAAATGTTCAAAAAGTCCACCATTTTCAACACAACAAAGTTCACCCAGCATGCACTGTGTTGCAGAGCACGTGACCTCGAATTCTGGAAAGCGGTCGGACGCGTTCCATTCGACCAGCGAAAATTCCGAAAATTTGAACCGGTGATTTTTGTTGAATGGAAAGCGCCCTAGGTTTCACTGTTCTTACTCAAATTGCCTTCTGAAATTCGCCTATGAGATACTGAAAAACAAGTCCTTCAATAAGACCATTGTTGTCTATACTTAGATATCCAGTGACGGGTGATTTCGGATATCAAATGACTCGCTGAAGCAGCATTTTTATCTCAGTGTTATCAGTTCAACAGCAGTTTGAGTGAACGGAACTGACTGCAATCACTCACATGACTGTTCAGAAGAACAGCCGGTTCGTCTTGTTCGCTCGGTACTCTCCTTTCTGTTATGTCTGTTCTGTTTTACTGTGCTGGGTTTATCAGAGTTGAAAAGAAGTTGAACCAGCATGAAGAGAGAATGACCGATTTTGAAGAAGCCGTGAAGAGCAGAATGACAACAAACAGAGCGAGTGATTTGACCTCCAGTACCAATGGTGCGTTGATAAATGTTATTTTTTTTACCAAAAAAGATCTGGACAACAAACAGATCAACTCAATAACAGTAAACAGCTACACCGTTTCAAACCAACTTTCTTTGTTAGGCATGTTAGATATGCAGTAAATGATATTAAGAGGCTTCAGCACCAACTTTGAGTCAAATGTTTTTACGGCGGCCTCGTCCTCGCCATGAAATAAGACTTGGTGAGCTAACGTTTCTTTATTTGCTTTGTCGCGGACAGAGTGAATTACGATCAAACATGTACACAGAGAACATGTTGGATGTCGATAAAGCCATGAACATGGAACATATCGGAACATCACGGAACATTCCGGAACATTCGAGAGCATGAAAAAAATTGAAATAATTTTATAAAAAATAGGAATAAATCAAAAAGACAATGACAGTACTTTATTTATATAGAAAATAAGTACATAAAATAAAAAAAAAATTGGCAGGTATATGATTCTCATATAAACACTGTAAACTTTATTATCGCATATCATATTTAATATCATATATCCTAAATACAAATGTTATCTATTTTCCCTTTTTTCTGAGAAACGAAAATACAGTCTCTTTCTTTCTTTACTTTTCATTTGTTTGGCTATTTCGTAGTGCTTATTTTTATTGTCTTATTTCAATTTTTTCATGTTCCGGTATGTTCCGGAATGTTCCATGTTCCTGGTTTGATCGACGCCCGATCACGTTAATACGCTATTTGGCTTCTGTACAAACACGGAAGTGGAACGGTACTATTTTAGAATAATCAAAAACTCAAGATCACAAACATATTTGCTATCATTTGTAGGGTAAAATCAGCATCTATTGTATTCTAGGGCGATACCCGTCAGGGGTTTTGTAGATTCGCCTTAAAATTTCCTTTTAACACAGTAGGGTACCAACACAGCATGCACAATCCGATTGTTATAAGATTATAAACTGAATGCGCGTAGGATTTGTTCCTTGGGCAGCACTGGCGTATCGCCAGTATTTAACTCGTGCCTTTAATTCGTTGTTGCGTAGCTTTTCTTTGTTTTCATTTTTATGTGTTACGATGTGAGCACGTGTTCGATGTCTTTTCAGTGTAACGTCATTTCATGATGACATTGTCCATACCCGACGAAGGAACAACCACATTGATCCCGTGGTTAACGATGCCGGTGAAAATACTGTAGATTGTTGTCCTTTGCTCAAACAATGTTTTTTGCACGACCCATAAGCTGCATGATAGCTCTATCGTATTTACTTGAGTAAACGCCGCGGCCCTTATTTAATTGTTCGTGGCTCAAAGGGAGCGCCTATCTAGATGAGGCACTTAAGCTTATTCAAAATTTAAACGTCACAAAGAAAATTTCTCTTCTGATTCAACAGTGTGTTTTCTTAGTTTACAAAAATTACTCCAGTAACAGTGACAACAATCAATACCGTCGTTAAATTATCACCAACGATGTCGTCTTTTATAAATTTTGCTGTTCCCTTCTTTATCCGATTCTATCAGCTTCAGAATCGGTGGAAACGCCACTTCTACTTCTGAATCTGTGCATTCAAAATGATTTGCATGTGGTTCCGAGTGAAGATATCCAACTGAGCCTCACCGGGTCATCGGGGGCGGAACGTGAGTAATTTCAATTTTCAGCGGACAAAAACCTTGTGTCAGAATAAACCAATATCGCATTCTTTTTTACATTTTTAAGGGGCTATAGATATCATTGGTTGTCTGTAATAACACCAAAGAAAATTCATTGTGGGAGCCCGAAAATATAAATACAGAATTTCACAAAATGGCACCATCCACATGAAATTTTTAGAATTTTACCTGTGTTTCCACAGTTCTAGTGAAATTTGACAATTAATTTTTCAGACTCTCATGAGAAATTGTCTTTAGTATTATTACAGAGAACTTATCATATCTTATCATAGCTCTTGAAAAGTCTAAAAAAGACGTCGATAATATATTCTGATATAATTATACTGGTAAAAGGTTTTTGTCCACTGAAAATTGAAATTACTCAATTTCCTGATGGATTCCCTCTTTTTGTGACGCTAAAAGTAGTGTTTAGTCGTGGGCCGTGAATCAGGTGAGTAAATACGGTTATTTCTGTTGCATTTAGCTATAGGTTAAGGTCCTGTCTGTCTGGCTGGCAAGCCTGCTAATGAAACTATGACTTGAATTTCTGAATTTTGGAACAACGGTATGATTCAACGTGCTTAACTTTCGTTGCTTTCTAACATGAAAAAGTGTCTGCAAAGAGTGGAGAGTATGGAAAGAACGCTTTTCACGTGCGCGACCTGGTTGGTCAATTAAGCCATGATAAAAAACTTGTAAGTACTTGCTGTTAGATAGATGATAGATAGATAGATAGATAGATAGATAGATAGATAGACGCCTTTATTTAAAAATGTACGAAAGAAATACATTACTCAGGGTGGTCCAATCAGAGAGCTATAAAAGCCACCCTGCTATCAACTGGAGCCCTGAGGTTAATTCATACCTAGATAAATTTAATTCTAAAAACTAGTTATAAAAATCTAAAATATATACCGGTATATCAAATTTGTATGTACAAGAAAATGATAACATGATAATAACAATAAAGGCTTAAAAGGGAAACTTGCAATCTAAACGAAAGTTTCAGATTGTCGCCTTTTTTCGGTCTCTTATTACTAGGGCTTCTCCCGGCTTCACTTTTTTCTGCGTTCAGTCACAAATCGCCCTAGTGTTTACAGGGCATGTGTGGCGCACGTGTAGGATGTGTCATAAGAGCACATGGTCAACATCACTTTCTTCTGAAGCGTTAATTTCTTTGGTTACCGTAGCCGCCATGAATACTTCGATTAATATATTTGGGGGAAGCTCAAACGACTTGCAAACGCACACGCCGTTCGCGGTAGATCCACCTTATACGTCAAGCGTTTTCGGAACGTTTTCTGTTCGGGTTTCTGACACACCTCGTTCTTTAAGCAGGAAATCGAAAATCTCACTTTTACAAAAAGAACTTGAATCCAATTTGCAGTGCGTACTGCGAACCGCTTAGCCAACTTCTAAGAGACCTCAAATTCTTGTATTTATTTTGTACCGCGTCCCGCTTAGGGTAGTATCGAAAACAAAGACCCCGAAAACGAAGACCTAAGACCTTGAAAACGAAGACCTAAGACCCCAAAAACGAAGACCTAAGACTCGTACTAAAACGAAGACCTAAGACCCTTACTAAAAGGAAGACCCGTGATTACGAAAACGAAGACCCATTACGATAATCATTTGAAAGCAATCAGTCGAATTGCCATACTTCATTCAAACAGTACATTTTTCCTCGCCGGAATTGTAATTAACGCCAGTCGATGTTATTGTTATTCAACCATATATACTATACATCTTATGTCTCTTCTATAAATCTCGTTTTAGCTTTAACGTAGTCCTACTGAATGCTACATGGGCTCGACGTATAAAATATTCCGTAACAAATTACAAACGTGCTAAATATATTAATTCAGAATTCAAATTTCCGTAAAGGATCGTCGTTTTCGTAGTGTATCTCATGACACCAACCTCTTTTGAACTTGTTTTCGTAATGGGTTTTCGTCTTCGATAGTGGGTCTATGGGTCTTAGGTCTTCGTTTTCGTGGCCTTTATTTTGGATACTATCTACCGCGAAGCCAGCTTCTAGAAAACATGCAAGTTTTGAATATATTTTGCACGGCATACTGCATAGCCACAGTTTTCAGTAACGCGGTCAAAATGTGGCAGGGTATTCTGCAGTTACCGAAGATCTCCCCAAAGTGTAAAGATGATAAAATATCGATCTAGCTGGAAGAGTTCTCAATCCGTGATGTCACGCACCAACTCGGAAACAAAAACTTCTGCTGATAAAATAAATAATTTAACCGGCTAGAAAAAACTACCAAAAATTGCCATAGATCAAGAATGTATGAAATATGAGCATGATGAAGTGTTAATTAACTGTTATCTTGACTAACGAAAAGCATTTCAAGATACACAGGATGAAATAACACATTTACTAATTTTTAAGAGCAAATTAAAAGTCACTTAAATGTTTTGTAAATATTTAAGTTTAGACTTAAATCCTTTTAAATTTCTTAAATTCCTTATGAACCTTTAAGTTACGTTTAAGAAATTTTAGGGTGTCTTTAATCACATTCGCTCGTTAGTGGCCCTATATACATTTAAGTTGGCACTGTAAATGTTCAGTTATTATACTGAGAACGTTAAAAAGCTTTAATCTAGCAATTAAACATTATTAAACAGAGCTCTTTTTTTAAGAGACACCATTAAATGTTCTTAAAGGTCCAATTTTCTAAAGGGTGTTAGACGTTTATTTAAGAACATTTAATGCGCACTTAAAGGTATGTTATTACAAGCCTAATGAGAAAATATCGAATTAACCATGGAAAAGAAAAATTAAGATTACGTAAAGGTCTTTAAGTTATAAGTTATCGTAGGCCGAAATACTTCCCAAATACCTGTTAGCAGCGAGTGGAAGCACATAAATGTCAAAAAAACGCATCTTTTATTTTAGCAGCAGTATGACAAAAAATTGACAAAATTGACAGGTTGAGTTTTATATAGTTTTCAGTAAAATCAGTTTGAGTTACAGCTTGCGAACAACGAGAAAAAAAACACCTTGTGACCGACTCCCACACTGGAAGAAACAACACACTATCCATCGCGCAAAGCACACAAGGTACATGTATTATAAGAAAAAACTGCCTTTATTGATACAAAGAACCACAAGATAAGTGGTACAGACGAGAATGCAAAACAACGGCCTAAAATCTAAGAGGAATTAACATTTGAATTACCGTATTTATACTAGACCCTACGATTCCTCCAACAGAAACGTTTAAAATTTTAAAACATTTGTGACATAGCTAGAAGGCCTAAAATCTACACGGCGAAATTATAAATAAAAATTGCCCCAAGAAAGTTACAATCACTGTAACGGAAACGCTGCGAATTCTCATGCTCAAGATGGAAATGCTAATCAAGACCGGCAAGCAGTTCAATTAACGAAGGGCGTTTGACAGGGTCTTCCGAAATTGCTCTTTTCGCCAGCCTAATTGATCTCCCAGTCGCTGTAGGTAGCAAATCTAATACATGCACAACACTTTTACCAATCGAAAAGATGTCCGACAGGACACTTTGTCGCCCACGTCCGCTTACAATTTCTGGGGCGACGTGAGGATATCGTTTTCTGTATTCTTGTTGTTGAGAGGCTGTCAACGACATGGCTGGCTTGGGATCAGATACAAAGCGTGCTTTCCCAAAATCTATAATTACTGGATTCCATTCTCCCTCACGCTGTTCCATTATAACGTTGTTGCTCTTAAGGTCGTTATGTAGAATGCCACAACAGTGTATATGTCCTAGAGCTTCAAGAATGTTCTTAAGAATTCCAAGCCAACATGGCTTGTCTAATTTTTCCTTCCTCATGGCTCTATGTAACGTGAGGCTTTTGTCCTTCTGACCGTGAAATTTTGTGACGAGGCGTAAGGGCTCGCTCTTGGTTACAACACCGAATAGAAGAGGAATACCGCGGTGATCTTCCAAATGATTAATCATTTTCGCCTCGTGGCGCACCTCCTTCTTCAGGCATTCCAGGCTAACTTTTCTTGATCTGAGTTCTTTCACGGCCACCACGATATCCCTGTAATAGGCGAGGTAGCAGTTTCCAAATGTCCCACAGCCCAAAAACTTCTCTGTTCTTACGATCAAAGATGGATCAATCTCTTTTACGTGCATCGAAGCCACACGGGAAAGTGACCGCGATTGATTGCTCAGCTCTGGGTTTCTACAAGCTGCTTCTTCAGGCAACTCCCTGGACGCACTACTTTCCTTGCGTTCATTTTTTGCCGTAATCACCTCCTTGTTCAAGTTCTTTAGGGCTTTCACAGCGGTCCGTTTGTTTCTCCACCTCTTTCGGGCTTCCTTTCTGATCTTTTTTAAATTGTCTTTGTCTTTCACTGTTTTCCGTTTGTTTCTTGCCATGACGCCTTACACAACAGCAATAACTTTCTCATAGGAACGTACGTCGAGAAATCAGCTGAAGTTAAATCTAAATTTCCGAGAGAGATGGAGTGTTCAGTGTCCACTGCAATGTGGATTGTGTCATCAAAAGCACATTCTTATTTTGCAGCTTGATTGCAACTGAACTCCGGAAAACGAAGAACAAAGAGCCGATACAATTTGATGACTGTCAAAATACGTCATTGCAATCAAAAGGGGTCTCGCGCCGCCCAACATTTACCTCCGTCTATCTATTTGAATCCAAAGCTAACTTAAAAGGAAAAGAAAACTTATAATATAGGCAAAGACAATAGTTAAATAAGTCTTAATTGTATTTGATACCCAGAAATAGAAAAAAAGAAAGGTGTCAAGTTAGTTTAGCATTATGAAATGAATTGACCAAGGTTAGGTGAAACGACATGATGGAAGAAACAAAGGTAATAGTCAAACTGGTACGAAAAACAACTGCACTGTTTCCATGGAATTGTGTCATGTTGACAGTTACTTTTTACATGAAAATTTATTTTTAGTTACCAATGTTAGTGGACAACAAAGCACTGTTAAAGAAGAGAGATCTGGGGATAACAGAATGCCTGAGAGTAATCAACCCCAAAATGCCAGATAAGCATCACAGACAGCAGAGAGTTCAAAGTACTTTTAAGGTGGCCAGATCTCTGCCCAAGCACTAACAACAAGATGTTAATTCACCCTGAGATTTCATGTTTCCAAGTCATTATCATCAAGTTGAGCTTGCTCCAAGTGATTTATTTCAAAGTAAAATGCATTAATTGTGTTAAAAGAATGAGATGTACATCATATATAACTGACAATCCAAGAGAAAAAGAACCAGTTAATACAAAATAATAATTTAAAAAAGTTAGGTTCTGTCATCAGATAACAACAGCCCATAAGGACTGACTACCCAAGAGAAACAGAACCAGTTAATACAAAATAATAATTTAAAAAAGTTAGGTTCTGTCATCAGATAACAACAGCCCATAAGGACTGACTGCCCAAGAGAAACAGAACCAGTTAATACAAAATAATAATTTAAAAAAGTTAGGTTCTGTCATCAGATAACAACAGCCCATAAGGACTGACTACCCAAGAGAAACAGAACCGGTTAATACAAAATAATAATTTAAAAAAGTTAGGTTCTGTCATCAGATAACAACAGCCCATAAGGACTGACAATCCAAGAGAAACAGAACCGGTTAATACAAAATAATAATTTAAAAAAGTTAGGTTCTGTCATCAGATAACAACAGTCCATAAGGACTGACTACCCAAGAGAAACAGAACCAGTTAGTACAAAATAATAATTTAAAAAAGTTAGGTTCTGTCATCAGATAACAACAGCCCATAAGGACTGACAATTCAAGAGAAACAGAACCGGTTAATACAAAATAATAATTTAAAAAAGTTAGGTTCTGTCATCAGATAACAACAGCCCATAAGGACTGACTACCCAAGAGAAACAGAACCGGTTAATACAAAATAATAATTTAAAAAAGTTAGGTTCTGTCATCAGATAACAACAGCCCATAAGGACTGACTACCCAAGAGAAACAGAACCGGTTAATACAAAATAATAATTTAAAAAAGTTAGGTTCTGTCATCAGATAACAACAGTCCATAAGGACTGACTACCCAAGAGAAACAGAACCGGTTAATACAAAATAATAATTTAAAAAAGTTAGGTTCTGTCATCAGATAACAACAGTCCATAAGGACTGACTACCCAAGAGAAACAGAACCAGTTAGTACAAAATAATAATTTAAAAAAGTTAGGTTCTGTCATCAGATAACAACAGCCCATAAGGACTGACAATCCAAGAGAAACAGAACCGGTTAATACAAAATAATAATTTAAAAAAGTTAGGTTCTGTCATCAGATAACAACAGTCCATAAGGACTGACTACCCAAGAGAAACAGAACCAGTTAGTACAAAATAATAATTTAAAAAAGTTAGGTTCTGTCATCAGATAACAACAGCCCATAAGGACTGACAATCCAAGAGAAACAGAACCGGTTAATACAAAATAATAATTTAAAAAAGTTAGGTTCTGTCATCAGATAACAACAGCCCATAAGGACTGACTACCCAAGAGAAACAGAACCGGTTAATACAAAATAATAATTTAAAAAAGTTAGGTTCTGTCATCAGATAACAACAGCCCATAAGGACTGACTACCCAAGAGAAACAGAACCGGTTAATACAAAATAATAATTTAAAAAAGTTAGGTTCTGTCATCAGATAACAACAGCCCATAAGGACTGACTACCCAAGAGAAACAGAACCAGTTAATACAAAATAATAATTTAAAAAAGTTAGGTTCTGTCATCAGATAACAACAGTCCATAAGGACTGACTACCCAAGAGAAACAGAACCGGTTAATGCAAAATAATAATTTAAAAAAGTTAGGTTCTGTCATCAGATAACAACAGTCTATAAGGACTGACTACCCAAGAGAAACAGAACCAGTTAGTACAAAATAAGTATTTAAAAAATTAGGTTCTGTCATCAGATAACAGTTCAGTCCTTAAAGACTGACTACCGAAGAGAGGGAAAATGATTGTACATGTAAGTGAAGCCAATATAGTTGAAAAGAAATTTGGCAGTACAACTGCCAGATTCCATCAAATAGATCAGTACAGCTTGTGGTGACAAAATTCTGTAAACCCATCATCACTGTGGTTATCAATCCCTAGAAGTACATGTAACAGTGTCTGCTGTCCAAGGGAACGGTAACAATTTTCTTTTCGCCCTCTATTAGTGTTTCTGCAGCAGCAAATTTACAATAAATTCGCTGCACAGGCAGGAAACGCGATGGGCCATGAGCCAGGAAGTCATTGAGTTTCCAGGTCTTCGTAGGATTTCCAAATCGATCTGGATTTTCATCGGGTTTATGCCATAAAACGCAGGCAAAGACATGTTGCACAAATTCCCCATTCAACTTAATGGAATGAGAAAAATAATACAGCACATAACCAGCAAATAATTCCAGTGAATTTACATTCAGATCGTCCTGGTCCACAGCTGCCCATGAGGCATATATCCTTGCTGAACGCAAACTGCGACACTCCAACTTGGAACTGTAGGATTGATTTCCAATGGTGACTGAGGAATATTTCTTGATGGTTTCAGCCATTGCTTGACGGTCAACTACACGCTCTGGATAAAGGCACTTGTAGACACCAAATATTGCATTCTGGTCATCAACTTCAAGGCTCTGTACTTTGTAATGTGATGGCAATTTAAGATGACTAATATCTGACCAGTTAGCTCCATTTATGGGAATAGTGGTAGACATGTTATGTAATGAACTGGCAGCTGATAGCAAGGAATTACTTATGGTGGCATTTGATGAAGATGGAGAACACAACAGGGCTTCAAATTCAGTTCTGTACTGCAATGGCAGCTGAACACTGTCAAGGAATCGAGAAAGTATTAACTTCCTCATTAACTGGAGTTCCAAAGATCTCTTGTTTGTGGAAATACTTCCCATGATACCATTATATCTTTCAAAGCTGAAACACCAAAAACTATGGACAGGACCATGATCCACTATAATTTCCTTTAAGTGACAGTGAAGATGCATGTTTGGAGTGATGGCATTCCTCCCATACAATTTTTCAAACTTGCTGCAAAATTTAAGAAGAAGCAAGTCAGCTCTCTGCAGATCTACAGCTGTTACAGTGGGTCGACACAAATATCTACAAGCTAAAACAAATGTTTGCCAACACTGTAAGTGAGTATCTCTAATAACACCTTTAAGAGCATACATTGAATAAATCAATGTCCAGTTCTTCCACTGCTCCGCAGTGTAAGAGCCATAGTTACTGGAGATTTTCTTAGGCAAACGTCCCATGTCAGTTGGAACATCCATCTCATCAATGCGCGTCTCGATTTGCTTCATTTCTTTCTTCCCAATGACACCTTGTTTGTCCCAGAGTTTAAAAACATACTTAGCAGTTCCCAGAAATAAATTATGCATTGGGTCCACAGTGCAAAAACGAATGATATCAAAATATTTGAGATCCAACAAACAACTTCTGTGAGTGATACCAAATTGCTGACTCAATTTGCTCCTGCCTGTGACAGTCTTACATGACTGTAGTCTTCTAGCATTTGACCTGTGCTGCTGGTCAGTGCGAGGCTGCCAATTTTCCCTGTCAAAACCTGAATAGTCTTTCTTCTCTCCAAATCCACCTGGGAACTCTTTCAGGCAACGGGAGCAGCCACGATGTGCACTGTGTCCTTTGAAGCCGCACAACTTGCGTGCTGCAGGGATATCTGCCGATATGCTTAATAATGCTGCACGGAACTTTAGTGGAATGGAACAGAGGCTAGACTTCAATCGCACACCTTTCCAAAGAGCCTGAAGTTCATCAACTGCTGGTTGTAAAAATTCATTGAGGGACTTTGGTTCTCCATCCAAGGAGGGAACAATTCCCACAACAATCACATTTTCCCACTTAAACCGCAAGTGCCTTGGTAAATTGAGAAGGACCAAATAAAGAACTCCGACGGAATAGTCCTTTCGATGTTTGATAGGTTGGAAGAAGTCAAAGTTCAACATTAGCCCATAATTCCTTGGAAGACTGAGAAAAGGATTTCCTTGGAAATTCTGAAAATCCTTCCATATTTTCCCACTGTAGACATCAGAGAGTGTTCCTTCTGTTTGTGCCTGTTTCCTCCATTCTTCACAACTTTCCGGAATACCTTTTCGCCTAAGAACCCTTTCAAGTTCCTCAATCACACTGTTGTAACAGTAGTAATTTAATGGATAAAACTGTTCGTTGCCATCTTTCAGTTTCACCTTTTTTACCAATTGTGCATTGCAGGTTTTTTTCTGCCCTCTAGACATGAATGTGTTCACACATCTTTTAGCCACAGTTCTCTTATTTTCTATCTTAAGACATGCATCATAAGCATAAAGCTTTGTGCACTTTGGGCAAACAACATATTTTGTAAAATAATCTCTATCCAGGTCAATGAACTGACGTAGCAAATACAATGATGATGGCAGTACAAGAACTAGTTCAGCTACAATGTCATCAGAGCCTGAAACACCAAGAACCTTAAAAAACTTAAACAAGAACTGAAGCAACCACACAAGGCTACTGTCACTAAGTTTGCAGGACATCTGCCAAATGAGAAGAAAATAGGCCAACCAAAATACTAATGTATTCACTTTTTGGAGTTTGCTTTTCCTCTTTTCAGGTCCTGGCAATGGCTCTACAGCAGGAATATCTCTAACAACTTCTTCTGTTGAAACCCCCTCCCAGTTTTCAAGGCTGTCACTGTCATCACTGTCATCACTCTCAAAGTTACTGTAAACCTTTTCATTCTGATCACTCCTATCAGCATCTGAGCTCAAATCACTATCAGACACATTTTCACCAGTGCCATTGTCCACAGTGTCCTGTACAATGCAACAAAATAATCTTTAAGGGGCTGTTTATATGGAGAAAAGTTGTCCCAGGTAGGAGGGTCACCCTCCCAGCTGAGTCAACTTTACCGAGTGTTCATATGAGAAAAAAGTTGACCTCTTTGCCTGGGTCAATAGCTGGCCTTTGATCATCAGAAGACTGGTAAGAGTCCAAAATAGTTTGTGCTAGCATGTTTTGCAGCCATCATTTGCCAAGTCTTTTCATATAATTTCACTTTGTCAGCATTGGAGTCAGTGGAATTGAACTAACGCAGGCTTTTATATTCCTTCAAGCAATCAATAATCGACTCCACCAGAGCAGGGCTCCAAGACCACTTCTTTGCCGAGCCAGATGAGCTGGACGGTGTTGACGACATTTTTTTCCAATAGCAACAGTGCTTGTGCATGCTCTGATCGTCTCACCTTGACTGAGTTGACCCAGATAGGCAAGCCAAAGTGTTTATTTGGAGAAAATTTGGCTCGGCTAGGAGGGTAACCCTAACATCGAAAGAGCGTGACTCGGCTAGGCGAGTCACCCTTCTAGCCAAGCCAACTTTTTGTTTCTCATGTAAACAGTTCGTCATGTATTTTAAGAAAATGTATGAAAACTTGGCTCGCCCTTGGTACCTCGGGTAGGAGGGTACTGGTAGCCCTTTTACCCAGTACAACTTTTTTCCATATTAACAGGGCCTTACTGTGCACATTGATGCTCTAGTAGCAATGAAAACATAAAAACAAATACAAATCCTTGAAAAATGATTTGTGAATAAAACAGCCTCAACAACAATGTAAAAGATCAGATAACTGGATTATGATGAATAGTTAGTGATATCAAATTATTGCTTCCAAAATTGAATGTTTCTCTTATTTATTTTTTTTTTAGAAAATCATTGCATGGGTCAACTAAAACGCATTTAATTTCACTTAATGATGATTATTGTTAGTTTACCCTGTCATTGTCCGAGCTACCACCTATCATCCTCTCCTGTGATAAGGAATGGTCACTTTCAATATCTGCTCCATCTTTAAAAGAAAAATACACTGAATTGACTGAGAACATTCAACAAACTAGATACAAAGAAAATTATGGTACATGTGAATCGTGTTAAAGAATGAGAATGATTTATTATCCGCGTGAAGACACCATATCCACGTGTTACGAGTTTATTTCTTTTGTGCACGACAATCGACGCCGTGAGAAGGTAAGAACTACCGAAATTATAATTATTTGAAATGCTCACTTACCGTTTTCGAAACTCACAGAGTCTGGAGAGGGGCTCGATGGATCGCGTTGGAAATCGACAATACTTGAAGTTTCAGAGCCATCGCTGTCAGAGATGTCGGAATCTGAAGAACTACTCAGTTCACGCTTCCTCTTAACGGTCATTAGTTGATGCCTTCGATATGTAGATCGAGACACGCTTTCGTTACAATGAGAGCAGAACACGACCTGCGACCTAAACTCCATTGTTTCGCGCGAAGGAAAGCGCGCGAAGTTCATCGAACTATCGTTCGTGGATAATTATTTGGCCTAACAGCCCATTGTCTCTTGGGAAGCATTTGATTGCCAGGAAATATAAAATCGACCTAGCACCACCCCCGCTCAGGCCATAAGATCTCCTACACAAGAACCTCAAGTCTTAGGTCTGAGCCGAGAATTTATAATGAAAGGACAACAAAAATAAACTATTATAAGGGGTTTGCTACCGCAAGAAAATTCGAAACCAATATCTAAGTTCAAGCAAAAAGTGGCATTCGATTGTACTTCCCACTTCCCCCTCCCCCTCCTCCCGCCTAGAGATACATTAAATTAGTACAGTATTTTAGGCGCCAAACTTCGTTAAATACATTATCACTAGAGCGCGCGGGCATTCAGCAAGCGGGAGTTAATACTTTGAAGCCCTACGAGCACAGTACAGTGTATTATGGCTGCGATAACAGACGATCACGTCGTTCTCCTGGAGCGCACGCTTCAAAAAAACAGAGAAGTGATTATCGAAAATCAGAGGCTGCGCGAAGACATTAGAGCAAACGAAGCAGAACACAACAAGGTTCTGCGAGAGGTCCTGGCTGAACTAAAAGCCATGAGGGAAAAACAGGACAATGGTGGAAATGTACGGCCCCAACTTAAAAGAAAACAAAGCAAAATCCAAGTTCCTTCAACTTGTCGGGTGAGTACTGTTATATGTGATTCTTAATTGCTACAAGGTATTTCTTGGTAGCTGTATAAGCCAGTCTGGAACAATTCAAAGGAACTTGCGGGAACTACAATGCTTCACGTTTATGCTTGATAGAATATTTACAAGTGGCCTTGTATGGATCTCTGTTTGGATCAAAACGGATTAAATGATTAATTTGCCTGCTGCTTTGTCGACCGTACTGTTAAAGGCTTTTTGAATATAAGCTTCGTAGTTTTTGTGGCCCTCTTGACTTTGCCGAACGACTCGGCAGGCGAGTACTTAAGGGTGTATACTTGTATATTATACATTGAGAAATTATCGTTTGGCTACGCAGTGGATGCAGAAAGACAAATATTTTATCTTAGCCTGAATGATTTCAGGCAACTCAAGCGTATAATTCCTTTTGACTTTGAAACATTTGTCAGTTCCTGGATTAATTGCAGCATCCATGTAGGGTTATAAATAATTAAACAATGACATGTAATAATCATAATTATCATGTCAATCTATTTTTTTCGTAGCGTACGTTGCGTAAAGTGTTTAAGACACTGTCAACCAAGGAAGATTTTCCTGGTTTTTATCTCCAAGAAAGGTATAGAATACTAACTGAAGCATTAACTTGGTAGAAGTATAAATGCAACAGTAGGTAAATAATCAAAACTGCCACTACTACAATTTTGCCAAACTTTATTTTCTGTGCTGAGTAATAGCTTTTGGACTCTACTGGCAGCATATTTTCACTGTTCTTTTTGCATCTCCTTGAAAGGCCTCCAGAATAGTATCTTTTCCTGTTTTGAACCCTGTTCACTATTGGTGACTGAAAATAATATATAGCAAATACTGAATGTTATCTAGAAATATTGTTGTTGTAAATGAAGGATGTTTTTTCCATGTGCCTCGTAACAACCATGTCAGCAATTTCAAGGCTGTTTTTTTGGTTCTGAAATAACTTTTATATTTCAAATTTACTTACCTAATTTTTTTGCTGTACAGTCCTGTAAAGATTGGATTTTCAACATTTTAAATTCCGACAAACATATTTTGGGGTAATTGCAGCATGTACTGTTCGAAGTGAGCACATCAATATTATTATTTTCTACATGGGCAATACACTGTTAATTTGTCCCTGACATTTTGTATTCTCTTTCTCTTCCATTATTTAAGTGTGGACTCAGCCAATAATGCCACCATTTTACAGCGAGTAAGATGGGAAATCTACCATTATGTTGGTGGGCAGGACAAATGCCAGTGGTCAGATGCCCAAATTGAAGGTAAGGTTTATTTTGAACATTTGTCTGTGTAACATGCTGAGGCGTCTACATGTGCACTAGTATTGTTGTCGTGTAAGCTGTACTACATATATTTGTTTTTGAATCAAGACTGGAATTTTATAAACATGATTGCTAAGATTCGAAACTGTGTCATCAGAACTACCACAATGCGGGAGACACATTTTTTTTTAAGTCAAATAAAGTTATGTAATTTTGTAATATGCTTCTGTAACATTATTGTACCTGTCACAAGGTTTGAAATAATACTTTTGTCATTTGTGCGATGTTCCAATTATGTTTCTAAATCAACATTGTCAAGCAGAGAACAGCTACATAACTACATGCTCTCCTCCAGTACAAATTAGAGTGACATTCATTTACTGGCTCCTTCTGCAGGTATGGTCACAGGTGACGTAAAACAAATGCAAGACAATAACAAAGATGTTACTGAATAATTTACACACAATGGTAAAACAATGCATTATGTCATCTGTAACGGTACCTACAGAATGACCCCATTTACTGTACTTTCCACTCTAACAGTGTCTCTATCTCTTTCTTACCTACAGAGGCATTTAGAAGATACTTCCTGACATCAGTGGAGACAGACCAGAAGAAAAAGTCTGGTACATATGAAGAGCACAAAAGAAAGTGCAGGCGACAGGGAAGGAAAAGAGAGGTAAGATTTAGTAACCATACTTGAAATGACAGAAAGCAACTGAACCTCACACAGAACATAACCATTTAATTGTTATGGGTGACCAGTATTCTGTTGGTAATGGGCCATTACACTATGGCACCACTGATAAAGGTAACATATATTGTTTTTGTGTGTGTTCAAATTCTGCCCTACTGGCATCTGATGACCATCATTAGTCACAGTATACAAAGCTTCATTGAATTGTGTTTTGTTTTTCATGCTAGAAAATAACAAGAAGGACAGTTGCTTTAGACAAGGCAACAAAATGGAGTGATGGGGCTCGAGGCAGAATGGCAGAGTTACTAACTGAAGGCTATATGTCCTCCGAAGAGTCTGACATGGAAGGAGACACCCTGGTATATGTTGTCAGGACAATACCATGGGAGAGTGATCAACTAAAGAAGAGAAAGGCAAAACTAGATAAGATTTATACAAAAGGACAATCTAAACGCTCCCAACAGAGAGCAGTAAAAAGGGTGAGAAAGGAAGGGGTACTTTCTTCTCTCCCAAGGCCAGCTGATTGCCCAGGATGGGCATGTGTTTCATTGTAGAGAAAAATTATACACATGTTCCACTTGCAGTGTACATACTAGTTATACAACACTTTTAAGTGCTATCCTGTGGAATATCCCACTCAATCTTTAGGCTTGTGTGTAGTAAGTAAATACTAGTGATGAGTGGGATATTCCACAGCATACCACCAGAAAGGTTTACATAAATGTTTATACCATGCCAAAGAAAATCCCAATGCATGATGGGAAGGTTGGGTGTGATACTGTTGAATTGCACAGATCAAAGGAAAGGTTGAATAAAATACTCACAAATATACCACAGCTTTCCAGCATTTTGATTGGCTGTATTTTCTATGGCGTGATATAAACAATTATTTTCAACTTGCAAGAAGATATGCATTGATATTTGTCCAAGGATGTTATCTGTTCCAAGAAGCAAGACTGTTTTGAGGGGGAAAAGGGCTTTGAGGTAAATAGATAAAGTCAAGGACAAGTAGCCATGCATTTTTCTAAACCAAATACAAGTTATCAGTTTTATTATCCTTCACAGAAAACTGAAATATTTCCTTTAAGCTTGTGACATTTTGCAACTGGAAGATATCAGTTGGAGAATATACTCAGAGCTTGTACAAACCATACTTTTGCAACAAAGGAAGTATAATCCTGTGTCAATACTGTTATGAAAAAGACACATTTTGTTGATAGCACTGAAAATAGCCTACATGTATAATACTAGTCTAATTTGTTTTAATATATTAATGACACTGGTGCTTAATATGCCAGTTCATAGGTAGGAATAATTTATATAATTAAGCAGCTAAAGGAATCCTATGCTCTGGCCCAGTGTCAAGAGTTGGTTTTGTTAGAAACATAGCATTATTGGCACATGAATGATTCCCAATTTAATGGCAAGAGTAACCTTGCAATTCTCTATAACAGAATATTGTCTTAACATCATATTTAACCAGTAATAAGTGCATGTAAACTAGAACCATTTGTGCTTAGTTCACACACATTTTGCCACTCTTGGAGCTGATGACTTGTATTTGCTTTGAGTTCTGATTGGTTGTCCAACTGTGAGCATCTCCTATAATTAGGTCTACTTAAGTTTTGGTTCTTCCATAGTCAATTGAAAAAGAAAAGTATATTAATTATACTGCATACTGTGATCCTTTCATTCCCAGTAACTTGTTATTATTTCCTTAGTCTTTATAGGAAACAGATATTAACAAAATTGAAATTTTTATTGAGGTGACACTATAGTTCCATGATCATTCACCATAAGATAGGAAAGTACAAGCGAAACGTTTATCATAGCTTGTGTTTGGATGACAACTTTACATAGTTGCCACTAGCTGTGGGAAGTTTACACAGGCTCTGTAAATATAAATATTTTTCATTTAAAGAAAAGAATTAATTTATGAAAGTATATATGTGCATTTGGTATGATTGAAAATAATGGACAATTGATTGTTGCATTTATTAAGAACAAGCAATGTATATTTGGGTATAAATAATTATTGTGATGACTTCAATTTGTTGTTTAATATATATTTCAGAATTTTATAACAATGAATTATATACTATTTTGACAGTGCTGTTTCTGCCTGCATTTGAATGTCCTTTAGTTTTACCTACGAATTAGCTAGCCTTTAAAATATATTACACAATAAATCTTTGTTTCTGAAAGCTGACTTGGTTTAATTTGTTAATTTGTATGGAGGAGCGGACTGGGTGACTTACAAATGTGTGCAGCCATTGCAAATCTTTGCATAGCTTTTGGCAGATTTTTTAACCTGCTGGCTAGTTTCACATTTCCTCATGACCTGGGGGAATAATTGGCATGGGAGGTTAATCTGCATTAATTAAGTTGCAGTGCTAGTATCAACATCTTTAATTCAATCTCTTAAGTATACTGAAAGGGATCTGTTAATATGTAATAAAAGGGATTTACAGCCTTTACTTGTCATAATAAGGGCTTTTCAACTGCTCTTTCCAGACTCTTTAATTAACACTTAAAGCCAACATAAAGAATTATTTTCTTAACATTTAATGGACATTTACTGTCTTAAAGTTACATTAAAGAATCATTTCCGTTCCCTTTATTTACAACTTAAAGGTTAGTAAAGATGCTTTTACTGACTCTTTACAGGCAAGCCTTAAAGACCCTTAAATTGTTCATTAAGTGCTTTAAGCGTACTTCTTAAAGATAAAGGAAATAAATGTTTAAAATTTTTAAGACAAACTTAAAGTGATAGGAAGTAATTCTTTAATTAACCTTTAAGAAATCTTTACTGGGAAGTAAAGTAGTTATTTCGTGCTGTGATATGGCCTAAGATGACGGTTGGACATCGACTGAGAGAAGTTCAATTTCATGACCATGATGCTCTGCGTGCCGTGTCCATCCTCTTGTAGATATGTTTGCACTCGAGTAACAAAACAGAGGAATTTCAGTCTAGTGAGACAGTTTTCATTAACCCCTGAAATACATCTTCAGAATCAAAGAAGCAAGTTTTGAGGAAGTACAAAGTACGCTTTCATTTCAGTCTGATTGGAAACTACAGCTGTGCCAGGCAAAAGGAGGAACGTGTGCTTCAGGTCCTCACGGCCCTCCAGGTCCCCCAGGGCCCAGGGGAGAAAAAGGAGCCCGGGGAAGAAGAGGTCATAGATGATGGCATGGTAAAAGTGGGCAACAAGGAATTATGGGACCTGCAGGCTTAAAAGGAGAAACTGGACTCAAAGGTGAAAAAGGAAACACTGGGGAGCGTGGCATGCCGGAAATAAAAGGGAAGCCTGGCGAGTCGATTTCTGCTCCTGTTGTTATTGCTGCTCCTTCGTTAAGGACAGTCAATGAAAGCGAGTCTGCGTTATTTCAGTGTTCAGTCAGCGGTAACCCTGAGCCCGCAGTAGCACGGAGCAAGCAGGGAAGCCAGACGGTCATAAATGGATCAACCGCCTCACGTGAACTGCATTTAATGAACACGACACCAAATGATTCAGGCTTGTACCAGTGCACCGCGACAAACAGGCGAAGGGCTTGGTACGACTGACTGTGAATGGAATCAGTCGTATAAATTTTTAAATTTTATCTTTTAAATTTTATCTTTAAATTCAAAGATAATTGACAACTTGTCTTTAAAACAATGAGAAATAAAAATGAACTTTGAAACTGTCACAATTCTTTACTGTCAAGTTCAAAAGATTTTAACTTCAGATTTGACAAAATGTTAGATAAACTCAAGTCGCAATCACTTTGCATAATAAATCAAAATTTTAACCCTTCCAATTTCTTTATTCGCAAAATAGTAGTCAAACCCGCATCTTGTCGAGTTTTTTTATCCGGGACCCAGTAAGAAGCATATAATTCTGTTAGACTGCTGTTGAGAACTGGAAATGTAGCTTAAAAGTTGTTCTTAGTGCGAAAGACTGCACCAAGCTTTGCATAAAAACCTCGTTGCAGTGGCGTGACTGAATAGCCATGTTAAGTGTCTTTAACTGAAGAACTGAGCGTTGGTCCCTTTTGTGCCACATTGCTTAGTAGTCCTGTGCATGCTAGTAAATTGAGTATATATGAAATGAATAATATATTTGGACTGCGTTTGAAAACGTTATTAAAAACTTTACCCTCGATGTGCCAACGCAATTTAATCAATTGTGATCAACCTGAAGTAAGAACAGGTATAACGGGAGTCAAGCACGTGACCTAGCGGTTACCGGTGCGACGCTTTTCCAGCTGCGTTTATAATGTGAGAGTAAAACCTACAATTATTGCAGTTGCTGTTTGTCAAGATTTGTCTTTCTCTTGCAATAGTTTCTGTAGTTCATCCTCGTGTTTTTCTTGATCCGGGACCTATTTACGTCAAAGAAAGGACCAACATTTCCCTTCCAAAGTGTCACGTGACAGGTTACCCATCTCCAGTGGTGATATGGAACAAAAAGGTTGGTCAATTACCCCAGGGGAGGGTACAGAGTAAACATGGTCAACTTAGGATATTTGATGTTCAGAAAGCAGATTCTGACACTTTCTTCTGTAAAGCGTCCAACCTCCTGGGAGATGCTGTAAGTCACACGATTTTGACAGTAGTCTCACTTCCTAAATTCACTTTCAAGCCTCCTTCTAACATGACAGCATTTATAGGCGAGAATCTGACGTTAAACTGCTGCGTTACTGGTGATCCACAGCCAGTCATTAGTTGGAAGAGACACGGAGCACAACTCCCCATGGGGAGGGCCCGCAGGAATAATGGTAGGTTGATCATCAGAGATGTGAAGGCAGAGGATGCTGGGACATACATATGTGTGGCTGTGAGTGCAGGAGTGTCTGACGTGGAGGCTGTTACTAACATTCATGTGGAATAAAATAGATCGTGGTGAGTGTTATAACGCCGGCAATAATAATTAAGATCGGTTTCTGCTGTAAAAAATTAGCTATCTCTATTTACCAACTTATCGTTTAGTGCTTTTTGCTTATTATTGTTTAGCGTTTTTTAACCGAGACGCTGGCCAGTCATTAGGCATCTCCACGGAACAAGCTTGGTCAATTATATGGCCAATTTGCTGTGCTTTGTTTCTTGCGACAGAACGGGAATCCTAAGTGGGCAAGGTAGCCCCAGTCTTAAAACTCAGTTGCGCTTTACAGGGAGAAGTTTATCCACATATAAAAGCCTAATTTTTCCAGTTGCTTCAATCAGGACGATTTACGTAGAGAATAATAGATGCATTGGCGCGAGGAGATTTCTCTTTGATATGAACACGCGGGAAATGTCTCCCAGCTTCCATGATTATTCTGTTCATTATAATATATAGATTTAGCCAAGCCTAAAAGCGGGGCTCCCGTTTGGTACTTTCATTTCACTTTAAACTGTAAAAGCATTCTAAAATATTGCGAAGGAATTCACAAACGTTTTTAACTATAGTTTAGTGTCGAGGTCGGTTAACTCGCTATGATTTTTGTCAAAACTTTCGTCTGCCATTAGTACGGTCTTTCTACCTACAAAGTCATGGAGTACATTCTACAAAAAACACAAATTATCAATCTACTGTATTCTATTCCTAATGAAATTAACCATTCTTTTTGCGTAAATGTATTTAAAAGATTTGTACACGCTACTGGGAAATGCAGGACACAATTCTTGTCATTTTCGTGTAAAAACGAACACCTCGGTAAAATAAATGTTTACTCCAAGGTATGGTAAAATGTATGCAAAAGGGCTTAGATATAACTATCTATATAAAAACACATTTAGACAGTTCCGCTAGCATTTTTTACTTAATTTAGCTTGATATCTAAGTTCCAGTATATAGCCTGCATGGAAGGAAAATAAATGTAATTTTTTTTCATTTTTGTTATGTTATAATTAAATTGAGTTATGGATGCCACTCAAGTTGAATTATTAAATGAAATTGTAAAATTATGAAGCACTCAAGAACTTCAGGGTTTCCTTCAATCCTATAATTCATAATCATGAGCAAAAAACCTTCTCTGCATTACCCTACGAGCCGAGGTTTCTCTCTTGCATGGCTTTTAGCAGGGTATCTCGGCGTTCTTCGCTACAATTTTGTCTGTTTTCAACAGCACGGAGTCTTTCCGCTTCTCGGCGTTCTTCGCTAAAATTTTGTTTGTTTTCCAAAGCACAGAGTCTTTCCGCTTCTCGGCATTCTTCGCTACAATTTTGTCTGTTTTCCAAAGCACAGAGTCTTTCCGCTTCTCGGCATTCTTCGCTACAATTTTGTCTGTTTTCCACAGCACGGAGTCTTTCCGCTTCTCGGCATTCTTCGCTACAATTTTGTCTGTTTTCCACAGCACAGAGTCTTTCCGCTTCTCGGCGTTCTTTGCTAAAATTTTGTCTGTTTTCCACAGCACAGAGTCTTTCCGCTTCTCGGCATTCTTCGCTACAATTTTGTCTGTTTTCCACAGCACAGAGTCTTCCGCTTCTCGGCATTCTTCGCTACAATTTTGTCTGTTTTCCACAGCACAGAGTCTTTCCGCTTCTCGGCGTTCTTCGCTAAAATTTTGTCTGTTTTCCACAGCACAGAGTCTTTCCGCTTCTCGGCATTCTTCGCTAAAATTTTGTCTGTTTTCCATAGCACGGAGTCTTTCCGCTTCTCGGCGTTCTTCGCTAAAATTTTGTCTGTTTTCCACAGCACAGAATCTTTCCGCTTCTCGGCATTCTTCGCTACAATTTTGTCTGTTTTCCACAGCACGGAGTCTTTCTCCTTCTCGGCGTTCTTCGTTAACATTTTGTCAGTTTTCTCGAGCCCGGACTCTTTCTGCTTGTCGGCGTTCTTCGCTATAATTTCGTCTCCTTTCTCTTTCCCGAGCTCGCCTTCTTTGGAGATCTTCTTCGCTCATTCTTCCCCAACTAATTCTTGCTCTCTTTCCCGTTGCTCTTCACCTGAACCCTGTGTTCTGCAAATTATATTTTCTCTGCTATTGTTTGTTAACAATAGCAATAGAAATTGTTTCGTTTATCCTTTAGTAAAAGTTTCACAGTGTAGAGTAATAATATTGTCTCAAAAAGACAATGAACTGAAAATTTATTTTCAGTCGTCAACACAATTTCCCGCCAAAAATACGCGGGCTACCAGAACTCGATGAGTTAACACATGAGCCCACAATTTGGTCATGTGATGCTGGTCAGTGGCTATCCCGTTTTGACAGCTGTCAATATGACCTCCAATTGACATATTGTGAATGTCCAATATAAAAGATGTGGATTTGCCAAAACACGCCTGAGATACCCCTCCCTTCCATTTGATAGTCTACCCTACCCTACCCGTACAATCTGTAGACGCTTACGTACGTACGTACGGACGTACGGACGTACGCTCGGTCAGTCACGTGACAACCAAAAGAAAAGAGGTTGACCATATTCCATGAGTATGGGGCTCTGTCCCACGCGCGCTTCGCGCGCGTGGGAGCCCCGCTATAAACAAACACCAAGGTAAAAAAGTCGTAGCCTCTGTGTCTAGTACTTCACGACATAAATCAATAGAATCTCACTAAAAGAATATAAACATGTTGCTTTATAAAACCAATAAAACTAATTAGCAATGTAAAACGTAAACATACAACTTCAACGCTTACAGAAATGTGAGATTCTACTCTTAACTGTTACCACTCTGACTATCGTTACCTTCCAAAACAAGAAGTCTGTGAAACTGCATAAAATTATTGCTTATACACGCGTAAAATTATCACACTTTTACGTCTGTTTTGATACGGTATTTCTCAGGGGCAGAGATTCCTGTTTAAAATTGTACTTTTTGTAATAAATCATTATTGCGGATTGTTTATCGCTGTTAAAAGCCGGTCATACTCAGAGTGGAGTGTACTCTGTAGACCCAGATGGTCAAGGAGCCTTCAGTGTCTACTGTGACATGCGTACTGACGGTGGAGGTTGGACTGTGTTTCAGAGAAGGCAGGATGGATCTGTAGACTTCTATCGGGGATGGAACGACTACAAATCAGGCTTCGGTCAGCTGACTGCTGAGTTCTGGTTAGGAAACGACAAGATCCACAGACTTACGGCCAGTAGAGCCAGCTCTCTACGAGTGGAGCTGGAGGACTGGAGTGGAGTAAGGGCGTATGCTAAATATGGCAAGTTTAGCGTTGGTGATGAACAGGCGCAGTATCGACTAACAGTGGGCTCATATTCAGGACCAGCGAAAGATGCGTTAACATGGCATAATAATATGGCGTTTAGTACAAAAGACAGAGATCATGACATGTGGAACAGCGTCAACTGTGCTGTACAATACACTGGTGCATGGTGGTACAAGAACTGCCATCACTCTAATCTAAACGGTCAATACCTGGGAAACAAACGGGACAGCCAAGGAGTCAACTGGCAGTTGTTCAGAGGATTCTTGTCTCTTAAGTTTAGTGAAATGAAACTGAGACCGTAACTCACACTAGTGTTTGTCTACAAATACAGTATACAACTTAGGATTTGCTATAAAAAGCAAGTCCGTGTGAACAGGCTCACCATGTCAACTAACTGTGTGCCTATTATGTCTAATCTCTCAGACTAGCAAAGCTATTGATATCAGCTGCTTACTCTAGTATTATTTAATTCTCCACTTTAATTGCTGTGAGACTTAGCGAGAAGCGATTTTTCTAAACGTAGTATACGGGATTTTTTATCTGTACAAATATAGACCTCACAGGAAAAAATTTTTTTAAATCAATGCTCGGTCCGTATGTCATTACCTCGGGCCAAATTCAATTTTATTTTCCGTCCGGCCCTCTCATTCAGTCAATAAGTAAATAGTAACAACTGGATACCACACAGCAATTTAAAACCTTTTAATTTTATCCCACCTCTACTTTCCGTATCTCTTCGGTATTCAGTGCATGCGAGAGGCATTGCTTGTGTTGTTTGTTCAAGTATGTTGAATTCAATTGGTTTGTATGCTAATGATACGTATCGTGTTCAAGGCTGGAGACCTTATTAGTGTTGTATTCTTTTTTAGACAAAAGCTATGTATCGTTTTATTTTTTTCAGAGAGACGAGTATTTTTTGTGTTGTTTGCTTAAGTGTGTTCTATTGTTTTGTTGATATAAAACATTGTAACAGCTTCGTATTTCCATAATATAACCTTCATCTGGCGCAAACTTGAGCACGAAAATATTTTTTTTTTAAATAAGGAAAGAGGATCAGTTTTCTGAAACAGGGCACTGTGCATGGTATTTACTGCAGTCTTCCCTGTTTTCAAAGATGAGGGAATCATTTGCTAGGATTTGAAACACCCCTTCCCCCACAGAACGCTTTTGTCATGACTGCGGTGAAAGGAATATATCACATCTCAAGTTATGCAAAGACGAAAGCGCCGTTTAGAATTAAATAATACTGCAATTAAGATAATCGTTAAACGATATATTTCCCTTGCAACCAGGTATACGATGACGCATGGTTTAATGCTACACTGGGTAATTTAATGACGGTAGCTTAAAAAGTTTCAATTTGCCGATTCAACGTTTCCACAACCACTCACCGCAGCAGTTTGATTATCGTTTTATTGCCCCTCCATTGTAAGAGGTTTACGAATTTCTTGCTTACCATAGGAGGACCAAACTTTCCAGAACTAAATTATTCTGTTGTTTGAATGAGCAAAATACACTGCCATTGCACTTTACTACGAATTCACTGATAACTGACTTGATGAAGAGAGCAGCTACCCGTCCTTCAGTGTTCATAGGGTTCTGATGCTTTAGTAAACCAATCACCATCTGTCTGTCAATGTTGGTGAAAGTATGCAGTATGGACAATAAACGACACGAGATCAGAGACACCTAACCTAGCTCCAACTCCCCCCCTCCCCGCAACTCCTCTTGGGAAACTCAAGATTTTGTCCCAATCCCCCTCTCCAGAACAGAAGATTTACCGACTTCAGTCTACATCGCGACTGTGGCAAAGTCCTCGCTCAGTTGCTACTGACGTATTTCACATCTACTGCGCACCCTTTCCACACCTGTATCTACATTCAATATCGGCTCCTTATGTTTGGAGTTACATTTAGTTTTGTCGTGTCTCGGCTACCCACCCAAAACAGTGCAGACCTTTTCTAGGTCTTTGCAGTGTTATGTGTGGCTTTATTGTTTTAATGATCTCTAGACATTGGAGATTCGCCCAATAATGTTCTGATGATAGAATTGTATGCATGGAATATTCCTCCAAGGTACCTAGTTTCGCTCCAGAACTCAATAGTTACCTTCACACGAAAGAATACCAGATTCCATTATGAGATTTCTTAGAGTGTTAACATTCGCTCCTGGTGTTAATCAAACACCCACAAAATTCCCAAATTTGACACAACTCCCAACCAAGTTTCCTGGATGAGACTCGTCTCACTTTTCGAAGATTGGGATATTTGTGGGTATTCACTAAATACCCTAAAAATCCCCTATTGGAATCTGCTATTATTTCTGTGCCCATTCCCCGACCACGTACGCGTATTTCGAAGACACTGAGAGAGAACTGGGAGTGAGTCAGTATATGAGGTACTCTAATCGACCAGCTTCAAGAAACGGCGACTCCTTCATGCAAGACCACAAGGTTGAAAGTCACTGTTGTTGGCTTCTCAAACGCAAACTTATAATATTGGGTGAATATGAGCAGCGAAAATTCATCAGTAGAAGTGATATCAGACACTATATGACCATGGGAGGTATTCTAATATTTGATGGAGATCTCCTAAGCAGCATGATGTGTACAATTCAAGTGAAATGCCGATTTTGTGGCTAGGTAGCAGTACCATGTTATGCGTGCTTAAGCCGAACTGTTTCGTTTTTTTAAGACAAGCAAATATTTGCACGTTTATTACCTTAAATAATTCATTTAAAGCGTGAATAATAAAGCATGGAAAATCATGCAAAGCGAACAAACAGAGAAGAATTACTTCACAACTGTGCAATTTAGACTTTGTAGAAAACACGGCTTTCATAACTTGAGCAAATTTTCGCATATTTATGACTAGGTCGAGTTAGGCCCAGTTCAGACGCCGCTCCATTCATGTGTCGAACCTATCTGAACTTGGTGATGAAAAATGGTAGGGTTGTGGGATGTGGCTTGATATGACAACGTCAAAATGTAATAAGGGTAAGTTGAAGCCACACATATGCGCACTGAAGCGACAGTGGTAGAAGGTATTAAAACCTGTTGCTACCAAAAAAAAAGATGAAAAAATTGAGTTCAAAAGCCAGCAGCCATGGACAGCTGTTTCGGCCTTGTTAGGCCTCATCAGCTTGGCACAGCTAGCAGATGAGCTCTGGGTTCCCACATTATGAATGTCAAGGTGATGAAAAATGGTAGGGTTGTGGGATGTGGCTTAAAATGAACGTCAAAATGTAATAAGGGTAAGTAAAAGCCACACATATGCGCACTGAAGCGATAGTGGTAGAAGGAATTAAACCCTGTTGCTAACAAAAAAAGGTGAAAAAATTGCGGAACTAATTAACTGAACTAGTCGACTTTGGAGTTTGAAGCGACATTGGCGCGACAGCAGATTCAGACGGCGTACCGTGTGTCGAACCTAATATGTATTTTATATACCGAGAAGGCATTATACATTTATGCATCAGTGTAATAATTAATGCATTTGGCTCGGCACATGAGAAGACTGCCGTATGAATCAGTTGCCGCTCCAGTGTCGAATAATGCGGCAGACCTTGTCGAACTAAACAACGTTGCCAGGAATTTATAAAGCGCTAAGATTTATAAACAACATTCAGGAGCACTTTACATAAGTTAAAGTTCTATACTAATGAAAATTAAAATATTCACAACCAATAAACTTTAGAACTATTGAAACAAATTAAAAGCTTTCCTAAATAAAAATGCTTTAAGTTGCTTTTTAAAAAGTGGCGAGGCTACTACTTGTTCTTATAGTTAACGGCAGCGAGTTCCGTATAACAGGTAATAATAATGAAATGAGCTTTATTTGAGTGTCAACTGTATCTAGCACTGACGCACTAATTGGGGACACTGTAAAGCACAAATCAAATCAAATCAAATCAAATTTAATTAAATTACATCAAATCAAATCAAATGTTGGTTTTTGTGGAGAGGGGAAAACCGGAGTACCTGGAGAAAAACCTCTCGGAGCAGAGTAGAGAACCAACAAACTCAGCCCACCTATGACGCCGGGGCCGGGAATCGAACTTGGGGCCACATTGGTGGAACGCGAGGGCTCTCACCACTGCGCCAACCCTGCTTCCCAGGTGCAGCATTAACAAAGACCCGTATCCAAGTGAAGAGCAGTTGGCTTTTGGGATGAACTGTAGAGATTGTGCAGACGAGCGAAGAGCGTATTTAGTAGCCGGTTTCAGGGACAAAAGATCTTTAATGTAGGGAGGACTTTGGTTGCATAATGACTTGTAAACAGGAAGGAGTAATTCAAACTGAACTCTGAAAGTTACTGGAAGCCAATGTAGGCTAGCTAGGTCGATAAGTGGGGTTGTGATATGATCAAATGGCGAAATCTGAAAAATTACTCTAGCCGCAGCATTCTGAACTTTCTGTAAACGATCGAGTTGATATTTAGGTAGACCGAAGAGAAGTGAGTTACAGTAATCAAGGTGTGAGGATACAAAGGCGTCGACTAGCGTCTTAGTCGATTGAACAGTAAGGAATTTTCTGATCTGTCTTATGTTGTATAATCCGTAAAAAGCCTTGCTACAAATCTTGCCTACATGAACATTCATTCGCATATGGGCATCGAACCAGGACCCAAGGTTCCGGACACTTTCTAAAGGCTTAATGAGGGTATCACCAATGATAATAGATTCAATAGATGTTTTTTCTAGTTGTTGACGGGTGCCAATAATTAAGAACTCAGTTTTTGCGTCGTTGATCATTAAACGATTAGCAATAAACCAAGAACGAACATCAGCAATGCACTTCTCAATCACAGAGACAGCATTAATTTGGATGAAGCTGGAAAGTACCCCATTTTGTTGCCCATAAGACACGTAACCTGCATTCACAACTTGTACAGATTCAACGTTTCCGAAGCACCATATTTGGAAACTGCTTTCCTCAGTCCTTGAGCTTGGTGCCATAGTCCCGCTTACATAACGCATTGTAAACAACATGCACTTGCAATAACGTGTTCGCCGTGTTTTGTGCAGAGGCGGCTATTTCGAGGGTAGGTACGTCACAAAACTAAAACCAGCAGTATTTGATTGCCTAATTAGATTTCTCTTGCTTTCCAAATAAGGTACTTGAGAAATGAATGTGGACAAGCTTTGATTGAAGATATTCAAAGACAGTCACACGTTTTTAAGTCTTATGAGTTTCTCACAGGATCAGCAATTGTGACCAGCATGCAATAGCTGTTAGTGATCTCCTTGTTAATAATGTGCATGCAAACATTCCTTCCTGCTGATTAGCTGAGGGCAAGCTTAGCTAGCCTTGTAAATCCTGACATTCCCAGAAAGTTGAAATTGGGTGCGAAAATGTCAAATTCAAATTCTGCAATTAGACTGGTAATGACATGAAAATCCTACAAACAAGTGACTGATTTAAGAGCACCGGACTGATACTTGATGGTACTCACCAGGGAAACCTATACTTCACACACTATAATAAACTTTATAAATGTGCAGTTTTTTGTTTTATTTAGTATTATATAAATTCGGTACAGGATTTTGTTACTCACTTGAATTAGCATGTGCAATTTGTGGAGTACACTATAAAAACGTGAATGTTTTCATGATTGCGATGTAGTGTTTATTTTATGTTATGTCAGCCGGATATCGGTGAAAAAATGACGATCTTGGATCATACTGAAACCTTCACTGTTCTAAGATCTGATGTTTAATTCACTGCTGGATCTCAGCTGACGTTTGCTATCTATAGGGTGCTTACTTTTTTATAGTTATAACTCAACTCAGTAGTATGGTATTTTAGTAATTGAGCTTTATCAGACGTCAAATGGGTTTGAGTTTGTATGTTATAAAAGTATTATGTATTACTTGTGTCTTTACAGCGACTATAGAGCCCCTCCCAGGGGATTTAGGGGACAGGGTAACAGAAGCATTTATTTTCAGAGAACAAAGGATATTGTCAAATTATTTCCACAGAACTGGGGGACCTCTGATTAAATCGCCCGCAACAAGGAAACAAAAATTACGGAACAAGTGGTTTTATTAATGAGGAACAAGAGAAAAATGCAAAAGTTCTAAGGGATTATGAGAACATGTACAGCCCACCCTTGGGAAGCTCATTATAATTGCGAGGTCGCTGGTGAAGACTTGGACTCATACTTAGGGAAATGAAAAATTACGTACGAACGCCAAAATTTGCTTCACTTCAGGTTTGCGAACTCGTGCATCGAACGCACAGCCTGCAGGCTTGATAAAACTTGTCTTTTCGTGTAAACTCCCGATGAACCCCAAATGTAGTTAACCGATCGCGAGGGCTGAATAGCACAGGGCTGGCTCAATGAGATACAGAGAAAATATGGAGCGTTCACCATTCAACAAAAATTCTTATCCCCGGAATTTTCATTTTTCGATTGGAACGGTACTCTTAGATGCCGGGATATACCCGCTCCAAGTTCCCGGAGCGTTCTCATACCTTCTTCGCCATTTTCAATCAAAGAGAGAGCCTGATCGAAACAGAAATGACCAAGTAGTGGTCCAACCGGTCGTAGCAAACCGAAATAGACCGTTCCTTTCAGCTTCCAACAGAAATTTCCGGATTTTTCGGTCTAATGCAAAGTGCCCATCGTTCACGTCCTTTTCAAGAGAATTTACTAGAGCTCTGGCTAAAGAAAGCAGCAAAGTGAACAAATGATCTGTCAAGCTGGGAAGAGAAAAAACCAATGGGAGGACAGAACAGATTCTAGCTTTTGCGGAAACATTGCTGAAACGGAAGTCACTTGAAACATAACAAAACCGCCGTTATAACGAAAGGAGGAAACAGAAGAAAAGATAAGTACATACAAATAGATACAAAGAAGAAACATTAATGGCCTTTATTCCACTAGAAATGCTACTTTTAAGTTACAGTGTTTACATGAGACAACGTGTAAAATAATTTTATCAGCATTTTATTCTTGAGCATGACGTGCAGACATGTTTCACGCCGTTGAATAAGGTCTGAGGGTCACTAGGTTTCACAACTTAGGTTCCATTTCCTTGTTGCCTATAAATAATGAAAAACAAGTCAGGCCAAAAACAACACAAAACCGTCATGAAGCCAAAGGTTGAAAACGGACGATAATTGCATATACAAAATATAGAAAGAAGAAGCAATAATGTCCTTAATTATTACGCTAGATATGGTACTTTTGAACTAGTGTTTACATGCGACAATGTGTAAAACAATTTTATCAGCATTTTATTCCTGTTCATGACGTGCAGACATGTTTCACGCCGTTGAATAAGGTCGGAGGGTCACTAAGTTTCACTGTTATTAACTCAGATTGCCTTTTGAAATTCGCCTATGAGATACTGAAAACAAGTCTTCATATAAGACCGTTGTTGTCAATACCTTGATATCCAGTGACGGGTGATTTCGGATATCAAATGACTCGCTGAAGCAGCATTTTTACCTCAGTGTTATCAGTTCAACAGCAGTTTGACTGAACGGATCGAACATCACTGACTGCAATCACCAACATGACTGTTCAGAAAAACAGTTCGTCTTGCTCGCTCGGTACTCTCATTTCTGTTATGTCGGTTCTGTTTTACTGTGCTGGGCTTATCAGAGTTGAAATGAAGTTGAACCAGCATGAAGAGAGAATGAACGATTTTGAAGAAGCCGTGAAGAGCACAATGACAACAAACAGAGCGAGCGATTTGACCTCCAGTACAAACGGTGAGTTGTTGAATGTTATTCTTTTTACCAAAAAAGACCTGGACAACAAACAGATCAACTCAATAACAGTAAACAGCTACACAGTTGAAAACTAACTTTCTTTGTTAGGCGGCATGTTAGATATGGAGTAAATGATATTAAGAGGCTTCAGCAACAACTTTGAGTCAAATGTGAGCATTTTTACGGCGCCCTCATCCTCGCAGTGAAATAAAATTCGGTGAGCTAATGATTCTTTATTTGCTTTGTGGCGGACAGAGTAAATTACGATCAAACACAGTGAACATGATACGCTATTTGACTTCTGTACAAACACGGAAGTGGGACGGTAGTTGTTAGGATATTTAACATAATAGTTAAAATCAGCATCTGCTGTATTCTAGGGCGATACTCATTTGGGGTTTTGTAGAGTCACCTTAATTTCCTTTTAACATAGCAGTATACCAACACAGCATGTAAAGTTCGATTGCTATAAGATTATAAACTGAATACGCATAGGGTTTGTTCCTTGGGCAGCACTGGGACATCGCCAGTATTAAACTCGTGCCTTTAACATCTTTGTTGGAGTAGGGTTTTCTTTGTTTTCTTTGTTATGTGTTATGATGTGGGCATCTGTTCGATGCCTTCTCAGTGTAACGTGATTCAATGATCGCATTGTCAATAGCACCACGGAACAACCAGATCCCGTCCAGTGATTAGCGATGACGGTAAAAATGCTGTAGATTGTTGCCCTTGCCCTAACAATATTTTTGCACGACCTCACAAGCTGCATAGCTTTATTATATTTACTCGAGTAGCCGCGGCACCAATTAAATTTTTCGTGCGTCAAAGGAGGCGCCTATCTAGGGGAAACGCTTGTTCAAAATTTGACGCAACAAAGAAATCTTCTCTTGTAACTCAACAGAATGTTTTCTTTGTTTTATACGAAAATTATTCCAGTGAAAGAAACAACAATCAAAGCCTTCATTTAATTATCGTCAAATTTTGCTTTTCTCTTTCTCTGAAGCTCCACACTTGGTGAGAACGCCTCTTCTACATCTGAATCTGTGCATGCAAAAGGATTTGCATATGGTTCACACAAGATATCCAACTGAGCATCACCAGGGCCATCAGGGGCAGCGCTTATTGATGTTTTGACGCCAAATGCGATGCTTAGTTGTGGGTTGCGCTTATTCGAGTAAATACGGTTATTTTTGTTGAACTCAGCTTTTTCTGGCTGGCAAAGCTGCTAACCGAAGTATGATTTGAATTTCTGAATTTTGGAACGACTGGATGATTCATAGTGCTTTCCTAAGTTGCTTTATAACATGAAGGAGTGTCTGGAAAGAGCGGAGACTATGGGAAGAGAGTTTTGCACTTGCTGGGCCTGCTTGATCAAGCCAAAAACATAAACTCGTAAAATAATACTTTCTTTTCAAAGGGAAAACTTTGAGCAGTAAGCGACATTTTTAGTTATTCACCTTGATGGGATTTCGTCTTAATTAAATACATAGTTCATGTAAAATTAATTATATTTTATTTCCTTTGTAGAAAAAGAGGGCGCATCATACAGCAATCACAGACAAATACGGCAAGTTGACTCAGCCAGCAACAAATCGGCTTCTAAAAGCAAAAACGAATTTGTAATGAAAATGAACAAACTTCTGTCGGATTGGAAACTACAGCTGTGCCAGACAAAAGGAGGAACGTGTGCTTCAGGTCCTCAGGGCCCTCCAGGTCCCCCAGGGCCCAGGGGAGAAAAAGGAGCCCGGGGAAGAAAAGGTCCCAAAGGAAAAAAAGGAAAAACGGGAAACAAAGGAGACAGAGGACTTGTGGGACCACATGGTAAAAGTGGACAGCAAGGGATTATGGGACCTGTAGGCTTAAGAGGAGAAACTGGACTCAAAGGTGAAAAAGGAAACACTGGGGAGCGTGGCATGCCGGGAATAAAAGGGGAACCTGGTAAATCAATTTCTGCTCCTATTGTTATTGCTTCTCCTTCGATAAAGATAGTAAATGAAAGCGAGTCTGCGTTATTTCAGTGTTCAGTTAGCGGTAATCCTGAGCCCACGGTAATATGGACAAAACAAGGTAGCCAGACAGTTATCAAAGGATCAGCGGACTCACGTGGAGAGCTGCATTTAATGAACACGACAGCAAATGACTCAGGCTTGTACCAGTGCACCGCGACAAACATCTTAGGACAGGCGAAGGGCTTGATACGACTAATTGTGAATGGTAAGACTGTGTAATATAGTATCGTGTCTTTTTTCACTATCTTTCATTTTTAAAATAGACGGCAACGCGCTATGGAAAAGACAAGAAAATATCCTGATCTTTAACTCTTTGTTTCGAGAAAGGACGGCAAAATTAGCTTTTTTTCAGTGTTATCAGCCAGCAAATATTCAGTGCCAATTTGCAAAACTGCACACCTTTCAAATCCTTAGTACGGCTTTAATGCAACTGCAATCATTATTTCACTAAAAAACCATATAAACAGGCACCCGACAGTATTTAGATCTCTTTTTTGAAATGCCTCAATTCTCACAACCAAACAACACTAGTTCAGCTGTAGATCTACCCTCCTCCAGTTTGATTTTTGGGCCCTCGGTTCCTTCATGATACATGAGCTGTAGAGTGAAATATGTCCACTTTGAAGATGAAGCCAACATTTAAAAAAGTATATATTCTTTTTTCATTACTAAAAATTACTATTACCCGCATAATTATTAACCCTACGGTCGCCATTTTACGACCTCGTGTAGTTCATTGTTTTCTCGAGGTAATCGTGAGGAACTCTGAGTATATAACGCGAACACAACCTAACAATTGATAAAAAAATAGAATGCTTCCCGAAAACTCACCGAGTTTTGAAATGGCGCCATGTTGGACGTCGCGAGCTTATTAATTTGATAACTGTGTCGGACTGGTATGCAAGCGATGTTTCACACAAGCAACCGCTGGTGCAATGGCTCACTGTTAAACTGATGATCTATTTCGTAAATCAGTGTAACTCGTGTAACTCTAAAACAAAGAGTTTCATGGTTCAGCTTTAGTGACCTCTTTACCAAACGAACAAAGTATAGAAGGATAAGAAACAAAGTTAAGAAAAAGAGGAACAAAAATTGAAATAATCAAGTCAGTCAGGAGACATGCTAAAGTAATCTTGGAGTATCTAATTAATGGAACTAAAAGAATGAAGCTCTCCCTTTCCCTTCAAATGATGCGCTAATCCAAAGTCTACTGAGAACTGACTACGTTTACCGTTGCGTGACACTGTACGTAAAATGTTCTTTTGAATTTTAGCTTCAGAACGATGCATCAAGGGAGAATTTGAATAAAAATAAAAGAAATTTAAATGGCGGCCATTTTGAAATAAGGTATATACCTGCTGTTTACTCAAGATTTGTCTTCCTCTTAGCTTGCGCGCTATCTTAATTTTTCTCCAGTTCATCCACGTGTTTTCCTTGATCCGGGACCTATTTACGTCAAAGAAAGAAGCAACACCTCCCTTCCAAAGTGTCACGTGACAGGTTACCCATCTCCAGTGGTGATATGGAGCAGAGCAGTTGGTCAGTTACCTCAGGGGAGGGTACAGAGTAAACATGGTCAACTTAAGATATTTGATGTTCAGAAAGCAGATTCTGACACTTTCTTCTGTAAAGCGTCCAACCTCCTGGGAGATGCTGTAAGACACACTTTTTTGACAGTAGTCTCACTTCCTAAGTTCACTGTAAAGCCTCTTTCTAATATGACAGCATTTATCGGCCAGAATCTGACGTTAAACTGCAGCGCTACTGGTGATCCACAGCCAGTTATTGGTTGGAAGAGACACGAAGCACAACTCCCCGTGGGGAGGGCCCACAGAAATAATGGTGGGTTGATCATCAGAGTTGTGAAGGCAGAGGATGCTGGGACATACATATGTGTGGCTGTGAGTGCAGGAGTGTCTGACGTGGAGGCTGTTACTAACATTAAAGTGAATTATCCTCAGGGATAAAATTAGCTATTTCTATTAACGTTGTCATTCCCGCATCAAAACTAGGAATCTTTAGTAATTTTTCTTCAAGATCGAAGGAAATAGTGGCACATTATTTGCTCATCTGCGAAACGGCGAGATTAGAGATTAGAGAGAATAATTGTTTCAGTATATAGCAATAGAGCAACCTCAGCCACTCTAAATAGACGGTGAAACTTTATTTCCAAATCAGGCCTCTAACAGGAGACAGTGAGCCACACAAAGTTCATTTCGTTATAAATTTAGAATGTGCTGACGTTGTTAATGCTACGCATCTTGATCTAAATACCCGGGTCCTGACCAGCTACTGCTAAGGAGCAATTTCAAAAACAAACTGCGCTTTACACATTAGAAATGGTTCTCTTTGAAGAGCTCACTTAGTTTTCCAATTGGGCAAATCATTGATGTCTTAAAGCGAGACGAATTACGTTGTTATTGCAGATTGTTCATCCGTGTTCAAAGCCGGCCATACTCAGAGTGGAGTGTACTCTGTAGACCCAGATGGTCAAGGAGCCTTCAGTGTCTACTGTGACATGCGCACTGACGGTGGAGGTTGGACTGTGTTTCAGAGAAGGCAGAATGGATCTGTAGACTTCTACCGAGGATGGAACGACTACAAATCAGGCTTTGGTCAGCTGACTGCTGAGTTCTGGTTAGGAAACGACAAAATCCACAGACTGACGGCCAGTAGAGCCAGCTCTCTACGAGTGGAGCTGGAGGATTGGAGCGGAGTAAGGGCGTATGCTAAATATGGCAAGTTTAGCATTGGTGATGAACAGGCGCAGTATCGACTGACAGTGGGCTCATATTCAGGATCAGCGTACGATATGTTAGCATACCATAATAATATGGCGTTTAGTACAAAAGACAGAGATCATGACTTGTGGAACAGCAGCAACTGTGCTGTAAAATACACTGGTGCATGGTGGTACAAGAACTGCCATCACTCTAATCTAAACGGTCAATACCTAGGAAACAAAAAGAGCAGCAGCGGAGTCAACTGGCAGTATTTCAGAGGATTCTTGTCTCTTAAGTTTAGTGAAATGAAACTGAGACCGTAACTCACGCTAGTGTTTGTCTACAATCACAGTAGACAACTTAAGAATTGCTATAAAAAGCAAAGTCCGTGTGAACTCACCATGTCAACTAACTGTGTGCCTATTATGTCTAATCTCTCAGACTAGCAAAGTTATTTATATCAGCTGCTTACTCTAGTATTTTAATTGTCCACTTTAATTGCTGTGAGACTCAGCGAGAAGCGATATTCTTTGTGACTGACCTTATAGAGGTTGGGCACTTTAAAATGCATTCTCTCACTCGACTTGTTCGAGCGATTTTTTTCGTTTGCGATAATTTTCTCGTTTGCGGTAATTTTTGAGAAGACGCAGTAAGTAGGATTAGCGGCGGTAGTTGAAACAAAACGTTATTGGTAGCGTCATTGACACCGCCACTGAATAGAGAAAGACAACACGAACACTGGTCGCGGCTTTATACTCTTATGCTTAGCAACTAAGTTGTTCTTAATATAGACAAGAAACGCTGGTTCAAGTTATGTCTTGACAATGTTTCTTCTATTTTTCAGTGCATATATCTTTCGCGTTTAGAAGAGAAAGTTGAACTCAGTATGAACACGTTTTTAAGTCGTGTAAGTCTCTTTCATTTCTAAATGTACTATACGTGTTTCAATCTGTATAAGAATAGACCTCACAGGAAAACATATTTTAAATCAGTGCTTGGTCCGTACGTCATGACCTCGGGCCAAATTCAATTTTATTTTTCCGTCAGGCCCTCCCACTCAGTCAATAAGTAAGTAGTAACAACTGGATACCACACAACTTTTCAAAACCTTTTAATTTTATCCCACCTCTACTTTCCGTAGCTTTTCGCTCTTCAGTGCGAGAGGCATCTTTTGTGTTGTTTGTTCAAGCACTTGAACTCAATTGGTTTGAAGCCCAATGATACGTATCGTGTTCAGGGCTAGAGACCTTACTGAGGGGGACATTGGGGTTTACGGGATTGCGGTATTGGGCTTATTTTCAGGCGGTATTTCGGTAATTCAAGTCCCAAGCTACGGTATTGCGGTATGCGGTAGCCCTACGGTATGCGGTTTTTTGTCATTTGACTGACGGTAATCGGTAAAAAATCATATTTCGCGGTATTGCGGTTCAGTTGAAGTCACGGTGTTCACACTTCTCGTCATAACTAGCTCCGAAGTTCGCGTAACATAGCAAACCAATCGTGATTTGCTTCATGTCATTGTTGCTCTACAAAAATTTCTTTGATACGAAAACATCGGCACATAAGAGAGATAACTGAACGCACTAGGTGGATACAACTTTAAGCGTGGCCGATTAAAAGTGCGGTATCGGTATTTTGTAGATTTTGCACTTGGTATTTCGGTATTTGCATTTTTTTCTTACGGTATTGCGGTATTGGGTACCCCCCCAATTTCCCTCTCCTTACTAGTGTTGTATTCTTTTTTAGACTAAAGGTATGTATATTTTTTTTTTAGAGAGAGGAGTATTATTTGTGTTGTTTGCTTAAGTGTGTTCTATTGTTTTGTTGAAATAAAACATTGTAACAGCTTTGTATCTCCATAAAATAACCTTCATCTGGCGCAAACCTGAGCAGGAATATATTTTTTCAAATAAGCAAAGAAGATGAGTTTTCTGAAACAGGGCACTGTGCATGGTATTTACTGCAGTCGTCCTGTTTTCAAAGATGAGGGAATCATTTGCTAGAATTTGAAACACCCCCTCCCTCTCAGAACGCTTTTGTCATGACTGCGGTGAAGTTACACAAAGACGAGCGCACCGTTTAAATAGTATCGGAAGTTAAGATAATCGTTAAACGATATCAGTTCCCTTGCAATCAGGTATACGAACACGCATGGTTTAATGCCACACTGGGTAATTTAATAACCATAGCCATGGGCTCCTGCGGTAGCTTTTGCTTTTATCCAACGTTTCCACAACAACTCATAGGAGTACCAAGATTTCCACAACTTAATTATTCTGTTGTTTGAATGAGCAAAATATACTGCCATTGCACTGTTACAGTACTACAAATTCACTGATAACTGACTTGATGAAGAGAGAAGCTACCCGTCCTTCAGTGTTCAGAGGGGTGTGATGCTTTAGTAAACCAATCACCATCTGTCTGTCACTGTTGGTGAAAGTATGCAGTATGGACAATAAACGCTGTTTTGAAACTGACCATGGAAGCGTCTTAAGACCACACGAGATCAGAGACACCTAACCTAGCTCCAACTCCCCCCACCCCCCCTGTTGATTACTTCGAAAGCGGATGATTAAGAGGCGAAGAAAAGAACTCAAACGAACGGTTTAATGAAAAATATTAACCATTTTACAAACGAGCACATGGTCGACTACGACCACAAAGTATCATGGTTGAATGACATGCAGGCACGCAATGCGGAAATACTCAAGAGCTAATATATCAACACCCCCCGCAACTCCTCTTGGGAAACTTAAGAACAGAAGATTTACCGACTTCGATCTACATCGCGACTGTGGCAAAGTTCTTGCTCAGTTGCTACTGACGTATTTCACATCTACTGCGCACCCTTCCCACACCTGTATCTACATTCAATATTGGCTCCTTATGTTTGGAGTTAGACTAGTTTAGTTTTGTCGAGTCTCGGCTACCCACCCAAAGCAGTGCAGACCTTTCTAGGTTTTTGCAGTGGTGTTTGTGGCTTCATTCTGATGATAGTATTGTATGTATGGAATATTCCTCCAAGTTTTCTAGTTTCGCTCCAGAACTCAACGAGTTACCTTCACACGAAAGAATACCAGATTCCATTATGAGATTTCTTAGAGTGTTAACATTCGCTCCTGGTGTTAATCAAACACCTACAAAATTCCCAAATTTGACGCAACTCCCAACCAAGTTTCCTGGATGAGACTCGAAGATTGGGATTTTGGGACTAAAGGCAAAACAGCGTGTAAAATAATTTTATCAGCATTTAATTCCTGTGCATGACGTGCAGACATATTTCACGCCGTTGAATTAAGTCCGAGGGTCACACGTTTCATAACTTACGTTACCATTTCCTTGTTTGACTATAGATACTGAAAAACAAGTCATGCAATAAGACCAGTATACTATGATATCCAGTTACGGATGATTTAGGATATTAAATGACTCGCTGAAGCAGTATTTTACGTCAGTCTTACCAGTTAACAGCAGTTTGAGTCAACGTGAACGGAACATCACTGCAATCACCAACATGACTGTTCAGAAGAACAGTGCTTCTTGTTCGCTCGGTACTCTCATTTCTGTTTTGTCGGTTCTGTTTTACTGTGCTGGGTTTATCAGAGTTGAAATGAAGTTGAACCAGCATGAAGAGAGAATGAACGATTTCGAAGAAGCCGTAAAGATCATGCTGATAACAAACAAAGCGAGTGCTTTGACCAGTAGAAACGGTAAGTTTATGAATGTTATTCTCTGTACAGAAAGAGATCTAGACGAGAAACAGATTAACGAAATGATAGACAAAATGAAAGAGCTGTACTTCCTGAGTTGATTTGGCATAATAATAAATTAACGTATTGTCAGCGTAGAGAATGATCTTGCAATACTTGAGACACCGAGGTAGATCATTTAACGTATCTATGAACAGAAGTGGTCCAACTTTTCTTCCTTGGAGCACCCCGACTTTGACTTGCCTCGAAGACGAGAGACACTTTTCGATTGAGGTGACCTGTTCACGATCAGAGAGAAGGGATCTAAACCACTTCATTGAATCATTATTTAGACCTAAACAATGTAGTTTCTTTAGTAAAATCTGATGGTATCAAACGCCTTGCTAAGGTCAAGGAAAACAGCGCCTGTAATAAAGCCGTTGTCCGTATTAACCAGGATAATTTTCAGTCACATGAGCGAGGGCCACCTCACTTGAGAGGTTTGGGCGAAAACCAAACTATTCGGGGGTCAGTTGATTGTTCTCCTTGAGGAAGGTATATACAGCTGGTGGTGCACAGCTTTCTTGATAATCTTACTTAAAACTGGTAAGATTGTAATTGGTCTGTAATTATTTACGCTGGTTCGGTCACCAGATTTAAAAATTGGAACCATCATTCCTCTTTACCGTTTAGCCAGAAAAACAGCTGAAGAAAGCGAGTTATTTAACAAAAGGGTAAGGCATGGTGTAATGACATCAACAGAATCTTTAAGAAGGCGAGTGCTGACCTTATCGAGGCCAATTGCCTTTTAAATTTTAATGAGCTTTGGTATTTCCGCAGAAAGCTATGTTTTATGTTGGTAATGAAGTAACCCAAGAAGGGGACGCACCGCTGGTGTATCGATCTCTTATAGCATTGGCTAGATGTATCCCGATAGATGCAAATTAAATAGTCGTTAAGGACATTTGCAATTGAAGTAGGATTGTTATGTAAACCTTTGTCTGATGAGATGCACGTAGGAGCACTCCCAGATTTATTATTTAATCCATTTTTACTAAATACAATATATCACAAATAAGCAGCAGGGAAGGACTGAAAGGGAACCAGTGAACCCTACATGCTCGTTCAGCCAACTATTAAAGTTCAATCACACACCGGGGTCTACGTTCCCTACTCTTTTCAAACAGTGTTGTGGGATTCTTAACGTCCCACAAGAAATGTGCTGTGAGACGGGGCCTACAGTTTTTCGTCCTTTCCGAGAAGACTAGAATTTCTAACCATTTGCAGATGTCATAACAAAGGCAGCATATTCTCCTCAGTTATTTTAAGACCTTCAGTGTTTGTTCTGCCGAGGTTTTGAACTCACGACTTCCCGCTCGACAGGCCGACGCTCTACCAACTGAGTTAACCGGGCGGCAGTTATCACGGTTTGTAATTTCATTCGAGGTTTTCCAAAGACCAGCACTATTGTCTTTGTTATTGTTGATACATTCTTGGAAGTAGTTTGACTTGGCTTTTTTCACTTCTTCGTTTGTTTGATCGATGAGTTTGCGATATGTGGACCAAAGAACAGTAGGATTGGATTTTAGCTCCAGTTTCGTATGGTATCTATCTCGATCTTACATTAATTTAGAAAGCTCGGGCGTCATCCACGGGGTCTTAAGGCCTTTAACTCTTTGACTTTTTATGGGAGCACGATGTTCAGGCTGCTATGCTAGTGTAGATTGCACACCAAAGCCAGGTATTTACAGCATCATTGACATCATCTGCTTTATAAACAGGGGACCAATCTGTTGTTCTAAGGTCTTGAAGGAAGAGCTCTTTATCGTAATGTTTGTATGAGCGACAATCAATAACTCGCGAAGGAGCCTTGGGAACACCTGCTTTTAACGTGCGATACACTAGGGAATGATCACTCAGAGCTAGATGAATCACCTCAATGTTAACAATGCGAAGGGTGTTATTCACAATCAAAGTGCTCTATGAGCTGACTCTCTGAGTCATGCCTTTGCAGTGACCTGTCTGATGGGGGTATAGTAAGCAGGAATTTGCCCTGAGGGGGGGGGGGGGTGTAGAGGTGATTTTTCCTTCTCCCACGCTAAGATGACACAATATGTAATGACATAATCAAATCTCAATAGACTCAGAAAATGAGGAACAAATGTTGAACAGAAAAAATCATTTTGGGAAGTAGCATTTAAAATTTGTACCCACTTGCTGGAGACCCACCTCTTATAGACCACTCACCCTGGAATTCCAAGTATCATAGTTACCACCCCACCCCATGTTTTTTACACCACCTACTATGAAACTCCGAAGTCAATACTAACCATCCACTGTGGATATCGAGGATGCACTGACCAACATTGAAGAGTGGTATTGGTCTGAGAAAATGTGGTGAATGTAGAAAAGGCTAAGCAGGGTGTTTGTGTGGTGCCCCTATTGCTCCCCCCTGACCTGCACCTGTTTACGCTGTTTGATCATTAGTTTGATAAACAATTAATCAAGTGGGCTGTTCCTTGTAAACAACAATAAGTTTATCAAAATATTTTTTCCAGACAAGAACACCAATCTATCCTCTTGGGAAAATTACAGCTCTTTGGTTAACATGTTGTGTAAAAAAATCATTTCTTTTGGGATTCTATGCAGTGTTACTGCCTAACTGCCTTGTTTTCCATATTACAATGGATTGGCCTGCATTGCAATGGCTGTCTGATTCCTACAGCAGAGAAATCTAGTCAAGCTTGGCTCACTGCACAGAAAACAAACAATCACAGAAGCCAACTTGGTGTTTTGAAACATGTATAAGGTTTTATTTGAGATATCAGTAATGCTAATGTTAAAACAAAACACATTTGGAAGTAAGTAACAATTTATTTGCATAGCTTCAAAAGCTTAATAGCTTTAGGTAAACCTGAAGTGCAAACAGAAAATACAGTATGTAAAACAAAACGGTTTATAATGTGTAAATATTTTCTACAAGGTAAACAAATAGTAGTGAAAAATTAGGATCACTTGAAGGAAAAACAGATCAAAGTTGGATGGTCAGAATTAGGTTAAATAATTTAACCTAATATAGTATTAACTAGTTAAAAAAAACCTTTGGTCCACTGAAATGCTTGCAGTAGAAAAAATACAGATGAAATGGGACAAGTTTGTGCAAAGCACCAGAAAAAAACATGATTATGTTTATAAAAACTCGTACTGTAAATGTCATAAAAGTACAACAATCTATATTTTTTGGAGCTGCTGAACCGTTTCACAGGCAGCAACTTGCAACCACTAAAAACATTAGAAAAGTGAAGTTTATTTTACAGTTGTTACGGGTCAGCCATTAGGTCAGGTCAGTCATTAGCTAGGCTGCATTTCAGGCACTAATATTTTTCCTGCTTAAATATTCATGCCGTTTTGATGACTTTGGGGTCAACTTTAGAACTTCTTTCTTTAATATTCTTCTCCTGTGTTTTCCTTTCTGTATATGCGCTTAACCCGAGTTAGCGGTATTCTCGAAATGGCTCAGTCTGTGTCTCGTCCTCTCAGTGGATGCATTGCTACAACTCACTTCTTCTGAATTAATAAATATATCATAACGAGACCTGTAACTTAGCATTCGTTCATTTACCTGATTTCCTTCGTCTTCAGTTGTCTTATCTGTATTGTCAGCTTCGAGCATGGGCATCACTGAGTGATCGTTCTCGTATGCATCAACTTGCCACTCTTGTTCGGTCTCATTCCAAACTGAGGAAGGAGCGTAGTTAAGAACCCACGAAATGAAACGTCTTGTTAATGTAGTTAATAACGCTTTTCATAAGAGTGAATGTCACTTTAGAGCTCTACTGATTTTCGTTGTACAGGTATTCGTATACATCGTATTTATGACAGCATCTGGCAGGTTTTGGCAGCGTTTTTGGTAGTGTAAATGAGCGAGCCTTCGAACTTGATTGAAATTTGGCTCTAAAAACTTTTAGTGTGGTTCTAAGGCCGCTGTTTATTGCTGTGTATACTTGTAATGTAGTCAAGCAAATCCAAAAAACATCAAATAAAGCAATGATCGATGCTCACCAGGATGGATCAAAATTGCCTCCTGATGAAGCCAAATACCTCCCCTCAAAACAAAAATGGCTTGCTCTGTGAATGGTGAAGCTTCGACAAATAACCTGTTGGTTCTGTCCTCCTATACCGGTACACGAGGGAATAGCCATTGTATTTTCTTTTTTTAGGAGTCATTGTTTAGCTCTAATGTACTGTTTTGTCTTTGGTATCGGCTCTTGGATACCGGTACACGAGGACAGACCCCCACGTGTTTCACGAGAAAATATCGACGTTTATCAACGATAGACGCATCGTGGTGGTCCGACGTCAATAGAAGAGCCGAATGTGAGCCGACGATTTGAGTTTACAGAATCGCCCAAAGGCAATGACGCCTTCAGCTAAACCATGAAAGAGTGAAAAATGAGATCTATCAGTGATGCATTATTGACGGCTACTCTCGTGGGAGATTGGAGAAGTTAATCCAGGCTATGTAAATTTGCTAAGCTCTCCAACTTTGACTTTAGGCATAAATTTACCTTCTGTTTGCCAGAGTAATTAACATTAAAACCCCCCCGTAAAGCAAGTTTAATGTCATTGGGAAGTTTTGATAATGTAGCTTTCAACAAACAGTGGACAGTGATGTATTAAGAGCTCTATAGGCAGAGCAGACAAAACGTTTCTTGGTGTTTGGTCGTTGCCTTTGTTGTTTATTAAAACTCGTTAACACTTTATGCCGAAAGGGAGCAACTTTGAGCAGTCTAAAGACGCCTTATCTAAATTTCCTTTTTATCAACGACGCTGTTAAAATAAAACCATTTACATTTTATTTTGTTGTAGAAAAAGAGGGATCATCATACAGCAATTCCAGACAAAGACGCCATGCTGACTCTGCCAGCAACGCATCCGCTTCTGTGACCAAAACAGAATTTTTTGATAAAATGGACAAGCTTCTGTCAGATTGGAAACTACAGTCAAGAATAGGAACGTATCTTGCTGGTCCTCCAGGTCCTCCTGGGCCAAGGGGAAGGAAAGGAAAAACGGGAAACAAAGGAGACAGAGGGCTTGTGGGCCCACATGGTAAAAGTGGACAGCGAGGGATCATGGGACCTGCAGGCTTAAAAGGAGAAACTGGATTCAAAGGTGAAAAAGGAAACACTGGGGCGCGTGGAATGCCGGGAATAAAAGGGGAGCCTGGCGAGTCGATTTCTGCTCCTGTTGTTATTGCTGCTCCTTCCTTAAAGACTGTCAATGAAAGCAAGTCTGCGTTATTTCAGTGTTCAGTCAGCGGTAACCCTGAGCCCACAGTAATATGGACAAGAAAAGGAAGCCAGACAGTGATCAAAGATTCAGCGACATCACGTGGAAAACTGCATTTAATGAACACGACAGTAAATGACTCAGGCTTGTACCAGTGCACTGCGACAAATATCTTAGGACAGGCGAAGGACTTGGTACGGCTAATTGTGAATGGTAAGACAGAGTAATATGATATCGTGTTTTTTTTACTTTATTATGTTTTTAAAGGAAACGGAAAGAGCAATGGAAAAGGCAAGTTAAAATTCTAGTGTTTTCAAAGAGAATGTGAGAGAAATGAAAAAATACCCCCTTCGACGCCAAGTTGTGGTGCAGTCTTGTAAAAGGTCTTAAGTCTTTTTAATGGCTGTTTCCTTTATAGAGTTCAAAGGTCGCTGGCCTTTGCAGCAACCAATGGCCTGTTGTTCACTACGGCAAGGGGGGGGGGGGAAGTTAGCAGGTGGGGGAGCTTGGGAGCATAGTGAATATCCATTTGGAAGACTAAAAGATTCCATTTTTAGTCTTTGGGACATGAAGTTGAATAAAAAGAGAAGAAGATAAGTAAAATAATTGACCAATCCCTTTTCAACATAGTTATAATAAATACACGTCACGAATATAAACCTTTGCAAAAATATGAAAATATGATACATTATACACTTAATGTATAGTCCCGAGGGAAACAGTTAGTTTTTGGTTTCCCGAGAGTGCTGATGTTTCCCGAGACGAAGTCGTTGATGAAGGGAAAGTTGTCATGGATGGAAGGAAAGTTGTCATAGGTAAAAAGAAAGTTGTGACGGATGGAAACAATTTTGTCATGGGTAGAAAGACAGTTGTCATGGATGGAAAGGAATTAGTCATGGGAAGAAAGAAAGTTGTCACGGATGGAAACAATTTTGTCATGGGTAGAACGAAAGTTGTCATGGGAAGAAAGAAAGTTGTCATGGATGGAAGGAAAGTTGTCATGGGTGAAAAGAAAGTTGTTATGATACCTATGGGCCACCGTGATGGCCACCGTAATGAATGCGTTCTCTCTGCAAACGCATGCAAATGAGCATATGCCGATCTCCGTTCCTGTTGGCTAACGGTCACCGACGTTACTTTTTTAAATACACATCTATACTATATCCACAGGGAGCCCATACAAGTGGCGTGTCTGTTTATATGCTCGAAATATAAAGAAACGTAAGGAAATATTGAAGAGTCTTAATATCGTAAACTTATATCGAGTAATGTCTATGCTAATATAAGTTCAAAATACACGTTGTTGTGTATTGTCGTTTCTGCGGCTCAAAATGGCGAATTTGAGCGATTTGGTTGGTTTTGGGTTGACTGTTACTATACGTTATAAGACAAGGGTGGAAAGCTCATTTTCGACGGCTCCAGCGCCAAGCCGATTTTCACTCAGAAATCAGAATCGCCCGGCTTCCAAATCGAACATCAGATACTGACTGAAAGGTTGGCGCTTCTTCTTGTGAAATTCAATCGGAGATCCATTTAAAATCCAAGCGCTAACTGCCGAGTAACTTTCAAGAAATGCACCTTTCAAAGCGACGAGCAGCCGCGACCGGGATTTCGTGTGCTAAGGAGCAACGGTCACGCTGTTTGCTCTAAACTGATTGCAATTGTTTAGCATTATCCAATCAATTTGGAGCAAACAGCGTGACGGTTGCTCCTTGGCACACGAAATCCCCGCCGCGGCTGCTGGTCGCTTCAAAAGCTGCATTTCTCAAAAAACAATGAATAACCAGTAACAAAATCGGCCTTGCGCTGGGGTTGTCGAAAATGAGCTTTCCACCCTTGTCTCCTTTTTACAACGTATAGTAACAGTCAACGCAAAACTGCCAACCAAATCGCTCAAATTCGCCATTTTGAGCCGCAGAAACGACAAAACACAACAACTGAGGTAGGTTGACATTTATTTTGAACTTTAGAATAGATATTACTCGATATAAGTTTACGATATGAAGACTCTTCAATATTCCCACACGTTTCTTTATATTTCGAACATACTATGGAGACACGCCGCTTGTATGGCTCCCCTGTGCTGTATCTAAGTGTGAAAAAAAGCACTTTGACCAATTGTAGAAGTAGCTAACTCCCTTGGACTGCTGTTGAGAAATGAATGGATTGTTCAAAAGTTGCTCTAAAAGCGAAAGACTGCACCAAGCTTTGCAAGAGAACCTCGTTACAATGGCGTAACTAAACGACCAAAGGAAGTGTGTTTTAACGGAAAAGCTAAGCTTTGCTCGCTTTGTGCCACATAGCTTAGTAAACTCTGTGGCTGCTAGCGATTTGTATAGGTAATAGTATGACTATTAGTGGTGTTTGGCAATAATACCGCGAGTGATATTTCAAAATTGTCCAAATTATTTGGAGAATTTTGAAATATTGGAGCCGGTATTATTGCCAACTGATCACGTAAAGGTCATGCTATTATTTCTTTATAATAGAAGCCGAGAAATTTTCGCTTCGTATTTGACAATGTCGTCGTTAAGGCCCTTGCTTTCTTCCTATGACTTCCAAATTTTGATCGACGTCTTCGTAGTTTTGACTGTATTTTTGTTTGTGTATTTCCTCAATTTCCAGGGATATGGCCGCCATTTTTTGAAAACAAAAGCAGAAAGGTAATTGTGTTCAGTGCTGTCATGGTAACCTTGTTATAACATCCATTTTTGCTGTTATACCACTATTATGCTGCAATAGTGATACTATCAACCAATCATATCTCCGAAACTTCTCGGCTTTTATTATAAGAGTACATATAAAAGAAATCATATATTTGAACTGCTTTTAAAAACGTAATTTAAAACTTTACCCTCGAAGTAGAAACGCAATTTATCAACAGTGATCAACCTGAAGTAAGAACAGGTATAACGGGAGTCGAGCACGTGACCTCGCGATTACCGGTGCGATGCTTTTCCAGGTGCATTCATAATGTTAGACTCAAGTCTACAATTATTTGCAGTTGTTGTTTATCAAGGTTTGTCTTCCTGTTGCAATTGTTTCTGTAGGTCATCCACGTGTTTCCCTTGATCCGGGACCTATTTACGTCAAAGAAAGAAGCAACATCTCGCTTCCAAAGTGTCACGTGACAGGTTACCCATCTCCAATGGTGACATGGAGCAGAGCGGTTGGTCAGTTACCCCAAGGGAGGGTACAGAGTAAACATGGTCAACTTAAGATATTTGATGTTCAGAAAGCAGATTCTGACACTTTCTTCTGTAAAGCGTCCAACCTCCTGGGAGATGCTTTAAGACACACTTTTTTGACAGTAGTCTCACTTCCTAAGTTCACTGTCAAGCCTCCTTCTAAGATGACAGCATTTGTAGGCGGGAATCTGACGTTAAACTGCAGCGCTACAGGTGATCCACAGCCAGTCATTGGTTGGAAGAGACACGAAGCACAACTCCCCATGGGGAGGGCCCACAGAAATAATGGCGGGTTGATCATAAGAGATGTGAAGGCAGAGGATGCTGGGATCTACATATGTGTGGCTGTGAGTGCAGGAGTGTCTGACGTGGAGGCTTTTACTAACATTAAAGTGAATTACCGTGGTGAGTCAGAGTAATGGGTTCCTGGTTGAGTGTAAGATGTTATAAGAATTTTAACTGCTTTACTGTACAAAGTTAGCTGTTTCTGTTTTATTACCAAAGAAGTGGTTTTTCTAGCAATCTAATTGGCTCTTGAGACTCGAAATATCGAAGGAAGTAGTGGTAGATTATTTACTAAACTGCCAAACGGCGAGTCAGATATCTCTAGCTACGGCCACTTTCACCAATATTGAAAAGAATAATTGTTTCACTTTATTATATACCACTGAAGCAAACTCAACCACATTGAAGGACGGTTAAACTTTATTTCAAAACAGGCCGTTAACAGTAGAAAAACGTTCGCAGTTGCACAAGGATTTCCCAGAACGCTTGGCACTATTCACCTTTTAGTTGATGAATAGTGTTGAATATCCCGCGATAGTGAGCCACACAAAGTTTATTTTACAATAAATTTGAATTGGGCTAACGCTGAGCATAATAAAGTTTTAAATAATTTTCAACCTGGAATATTGCATTTCTAGCCTTCTGATTGGCCTACTCAATTTCGGTTATCAGCTCATATCATTTTGACCTTATATGACAAATGATCACGCCAAGTGATGCGAAGTTAAACTGAACATTTGGCGAAAATGGAGAAGGAAAAGTAGCTTTTATTAGTTTTGTACCGGAGAAATACAAGAGAGCTAAAAACTTTGATTTAAGGTTATTTTGGGCTACCTATCTCAAATTTTCCTACAAATAAATAAAGGTATTTTAACTCTTCCGGAAGTCGAAATGTACGAAGCTCTGATAAACGTAAGACAACAAAAACAACAATAAAGTTTACACCTAAAATTTTCAAAATGGCTTGAAGTCCATGTAGGAGTAAGTTTTCTGCGAAACCGACGTAATAAAATAGCAAAGAACCTAATTCGGGCCTCACGCAATAAATTTTTCACATCGCCTAGGAAAAACGACGGATGTTTCACCAAGGTTACTTCAACAACATCGGTAGGAACTGTATCAAGTCTGTAACGGGACTCAATAAGCACCACACATGCAGGTCATAAAGTCCATTACAGCAGTTGCACCAAAACACTTATCTTCGCTCGCCGTCTCTTTCACATAGCGATCAAAGTTTTCCACGTTAGTTTTACAACAGCAAAGCAGAGGTGCACAATGACTACACTTTCGATGTCTTAAACTAATTACACTCACATTATAAAAAATTTCCCAACGCGGATTTAGATCCTTTATTTCGCCGGTGTCGTAGGCTACTTACCATTTCATATCCAACACGCACTCTTGGAATAATTGCTAACTATTGAAGTTTATGCTACTCATCGATCGTGATTTAAATACTCGGATCCTGACCAGTTAGTTTGTAATTTGTAAGAGACACTTTTAAAATTCAATTGTACCTTACACATTAGATAAGGTTCTCTTTAAAGAGATCACGTAGTTTTCCACTTTGTGAAATCATTGATGTCTTAAAGCGAGACGAATTACGTTGTTATTGCAGATTGTTCATCCCTGTTTAAAGCTGGCCATACTCAGAGTGGAGTGTACCCTGTAGACCCAGATGGTCAAGGAGCCTTCAGTGTCTACTGTGACATGCGCACTGACGGTGGAGGTTGGACTGTGTTTCAGAGAAGACAGGATGGATCTGTAGACTTCTATCGGGGATGGAACGACTACAAATCAGGCTTTGGTCAGCTGACTGCTGAGTTCTGGTTAGGAAACGACAAGATCCACAGACTGACGGCCAGTAGAGCCAGCTCTTTACGAGTGGAGCTGGAGGACTGGAGCGGAGTAAAGAGGTATGCTAAATATGGCAAGTTTAGCATTGGCGATGATCAGGCGCAGTATCGACTGACAGTGGGCTCATATTCAGGATCAGCAGGAGATGCGTTAGCATACCATAATAATATGGCGTTTACTACAAAAGACAGAGATCATGACACGAAAAGCAGCAACTGTGCTGTACAATACACTGGTGCATGGTGGTACAGGAGCTGTCATCACTCTAATCTAAACGGTCAATACCTAGGAAACAAACGTGACGGCAAAGGAGTCCTTTGGTTTCAATTTAAAACCAGTTGGTCTCTAAAGTTTAGTGAAATGAAACTGAGACCATCACTCTAAAAAGTGTTTAACTGTAATCACAGGACACAACTTAAGAATTTTTTATAAGAAGCAGTCCCATGTGAACTCATCATTTTAAGTAACTGTGTATGTACTACCTACTTACTCCGGTAATTCTCCACTTTAATTGCTGTGAGTCTTAGCGGGAAACAACACTCTTTGTGACTGACCTTGTAGAGGTTGTACACTTTATAAATGGCGTAATTTTGAGAAGACGTAGGAGATCAGCTGCGGTAGTTGAAACAAATTTTTGATATCGTTCACATATGAAACTCTTTGTTAACAAAAGGCTTATCATATTTCCAATGGCCACACCCACTAGTAAGCTCACTCAAAATATTGGTAATTTTCGTAGTTTTTCGTTTGGGGTCATTTTCGCACTAAGATTTATGGTTTGTTACCTACGCTTTCTGAAACGTACATGTTTACTGCATGTTTAGCTGGAAATTTCAGTCTCAAATGTTGAAAAAAATCCACGGCTTTTGGCGGTTATTTCCACGGAGGTCACTTGTTTCTGCAAGACTCTAGACACCGTCCTGAGGGACCCGGTGAGGAAAATGGGCCTAGAACAACCTAATGCATTCTGGGATCAACTAGTTACCACGAGATTCGAATAAAGTACACAATTTACCGCATTTTCGTGTGTGTTTCATAAATATTCATTAAGATTAAGCCACGGCTCTTTGGCCTTCAAGTCTCACTGGTTCGTGTTTATACTGGTGGCGCTGTGTTCCATTCATAGCTGTGGAGCTACAGGGCCTTCGGATGGATCAGAACAGTCATCTTCTGCCGATTCTCTACCGTCGTTCACATATGAAATAAACCAGTACGTTTTTTATAACAGTTTTTTAGTTCTACTGTTGTAGTGCAATGTGATGTATAGGGTGATAGCGAAGTTGTATGGGTATAAACCTTGAAACTCGGTAATGATTGTAGGCCTATCACGCTTTTTGACCCATTCAATATGCCGGCTGTCTGGCCAAATAAACCTTTAATTCGGTGCCTCTAGTTATAGTCGGTGCCTCTAGTCGCAACGTTCTAATTTACAGCTTGTTTAAGGAGAAAGAAAGCTATGAGAGGGAAGGAGCCGATTCTGTCATGGCAGCTATCGTAAAAAGGATTTTAAAAGAATCGGGTGCTGGCGATGTCGTGACTAACAGCAGGATCATAAAAGTTTTTAAAAAGAAAATATCAACCATGCAAACTGCGTTCAAAAAGGCAAGCAAACTGGGAGGCAGCACCTTAAAGAGGCTTGTGAATAAGTGGAAAACGGGACCGAAGTATAGATTTAAAGTCTTTTACAATGAAGTGGACGTCATTAAATTGAAGAGTCAATGCGAAGCACTGCAAGGGGAGAAAAGGGAATTTGAGGATGCCGTGACAGAGGAGACAGTTAAACGAATACGTCTCGAAGAGAAGATTCAGAGTGTGTTGGAAAAGGCCGGAAAAAGGGAAGAATATTACACAAAACGGTTTAAGCGACTGGCCAGAAAAGTGGTTCAAATGAATTCCCAGGAAATGTCCAGAGGCCCGACAAGGAAAAAATCATTTGGCCAATACACTAGACAGCATCAGTCTCGTGTAAAGCAACAATTGAAGGAACAGTGTCACGCAACTCTATCATTTCTTGGTCTGTATAGTTATGTCGCCACAAAAGTTTAAGTGTATAATGAGGATACTGGTAAGTCAGAGACCTTCAGTCTTGTCGAGGAAGGAGAACTTCCTTTCATACAAAGTAAATTTGGGAGCAAGAACACTAAAACAAATAAGTAAATGTGCCAAATCAAAACAATATAATTGCAAAGATTCTCTGTTTTCATTCTCATTCCACTTGATGTTATTATTGACACTTTACATCTTTTCCAAAGGATTTCAGACAATTTAATTGAACTATTAAGCAGGGAGTTGAGAAGACAGGACAGCATTGAGAAGAAAGGGACATTTAATGATCGATTTTCTAGAGATAAGTATAAATATATGGCAGGTTATGAAAAATTTCTTCAAAATATGGGCATTTCTTTTCAATGGAATATTGGTAAGGAATCCAAAAAACTAGAATATGGATCAGATCTAACAGGCCCAGACAAACTCTAAGTATTTCAAAACATTGAAATTTCATCCCTTCTTCCTAATCACATTAACAGTAACAACATTCAAGACCTTTGGACTGATTTCATGGACATTGTTGGTGATTTAAAACTTGATTTTCCCTCTGATGCTGAAATTATGCAGTTTAAAAGCAAGGTTAAGAGCTGGTTTAACAATTTCCTAGCTATATATCAAGCCAAGGATGTCACCTCATATATGCATGCCCTTAATGCTCATGTTCCTGAGTTTCTTAAATTATACAGAAACATTGTCTATTACGCACAGCAAGAAATGGAAAAATTTAATGACAGAGCATCCAAAGACTATTTTCGATCCACCAAACACAGAGGAGCTAATGCGCTCAAACAACTTTTCTTGTTACATACAACAGTTGGTGTATTAGTGTTTGATGAAAATATATAACTGAGTCCAATAGACATATTGTTGAAATATGCTCTAATTCAAAGTCCAAAAGTGGATACTCAAGCAGTAGCCATACAATGTAGCTGATAGTTATATTGATCAATTAATTAAATATCAGAAATTTTGTCTCATGAAAATTAAAAACACTATGATACTGTGTCCTGTTGCCATCTCCCCGAACAAATGTAAACACCAAGATGTGCGAGTCTTCAATCTCTGATCATACAAGCCTTCCTCCAATATACTTAAACTCTAAAATCTCTCTTTTTTTAGTCATCCAATATTTAACTGTTCCATTTACCACATATGCAAAATCACCATTCTCATTAAAGATTCTCTCATTCCATTTCAATCCAAGTATATCATCTAAATCATGATTATGAGCCACTGAGTACACCTCCCTCCCTCTTACTTGGGTCCTCTTTCCGGTATTAGCAAGCCCTGAACTGAATACATCAAAATCGACATTTACTTCAATTCTTACATCTGGATCTTCACGACGCCCAGACCGTAGTTTGCGCTTTATTTCCCTGTAGACTTGACTATGAAAGCTGTTCATTCTATCTACAAGAGAACTACACTCGGGGATAGGTGCTTTCTCGAGTCTTACTAAAGGAAATGCATTTTCATTCAAGTCACGCCATTCATCCGTCTCCACACAGAAAACTTTGTAATGGATTTTCACTCGGTTCTTGCTTTTATCCACCTCTACAACTTCGACTTCGTACAATTGATTGTCTTTGGCAGGTTTTGGTTTTCTCTTTTTAAACCACACTGCCTGATAATCATTGATAAGCCGTTTTGGCGGTCGCCTCTCACGCTTCGTTTAGTCCGCCATTTTTAATTTTTCAACGGAATGTTGAAACTGCGCATGCGGACTATAATCTACGTCGTGTATGATCCCTCAATATCAAATGTTCAACGCTGTATGGCAAGAGTTTCATATTGACATTACCATAAATGGTCCTAAATAAAATCAAGGGCCTCTTTGAGGCGACAACTATTTTCCATGATGAAGAACATGCATCAGTATAAGCAGAAAAGATGAAAACATTTTGGTTTTGTTCCAAAAATAAATTTCTTTCTGCTGTCCCTTCTTTAAACATCTTAAAATCCGCAAGACAATGATGCATAACGTTCTAGACACATATACGCTTTGCGGACCTGTGTGTTGAGTTAGCTCAATGGGTTGGGTTGGAAAGCATGGAGGGAGAGAGTTTAACAAACGGGCGGGCACGCGCACGATCCTTCTTTTTTGTCTTTTTCCTCTGACGTGTTTTTTTTTCCCAAGAAGCTAATAAGTGCTTCCCATTTGTAATAATTTAGGCTGGTAAAAGGAAAAGGCCATGTAATAAATGAGTGCAAGTACAGTAAGCAAGCAATTTTAATCACTGTTTGATGACAGTTTAAACACAATCATGGCTGTGCAAGTCAATTTATTTCTTAACTTAGCCTTCACAGTTTAACAACTGCCTGGGTACACACAGTTAAGCGTCTAGTTGTAGTGCAAAAGACAAAAGTAATGTTTATCCCACGCTCAACATGAGCAATGACAAACTGCTTATGTAAATGTCTTTCGTGACTTAGCCACGAGTCTTGACAGATGTTTAACATAGTCGAACATTAAGTTGCGGTATAGCGTTACTGGAGAACACGCGAGTGGTAACTTTGAATTATATAAGTTGATATCGTTTATCTTGTATCACTACACAAAGCTAACAAAAGAGTTTGTTTAGGCTGCCTGTATCCAGACACGCAAACTGAGATCGAGCATATAAGGCGAAGAATTGAATAAATCAAATTATTCTTGTTAAACTATTGTAGTTCAAGAGACAAAAGTAATGTTCATCCCACGCTCAACAGGAGCAATGACTGCTTATGTAAATGTCTTTCGTTACTTAACCACTTGTCTTAAAAGCTGTTAAACATAGTCGAACATTAAGTTGCAGTATAGTGTTACTACAGGAATGATATACGTGTGATATCCATCAATTACTGCCAAATGGTTGTCAACTTTATTGTGTACTTCTGTTAAGCGTCCAAAGTTGTTAATAGTAATTTTACTTGTAAAATAAAGTAGTCATTGCTTTCTGCGCGTAGTAGTGCAATTTTAATCACTGTTTGATGACACACTCAACAGGAGCAATGTCTGCTAATGTAATGTCTTTCGTGACTAACCACGAGTCTTGACATCTGTTAATTAAACATAGTCGAACATTTAGTTGGCATTCTTTGATAAGACATTTTATTATATCTCTCAGTTAGTACGCGCGCTGTGATTGGTCAATTTAGCGGGCCGTACTTCACTGTACGGCCCGCTAAAGTTTGTTTTCGTCGCCAAAATGACTCCAGAGATATAATAAATATCTTATTAACCTCGTTTTCTCGGTCCGTACTGTAAAATACGGATCCTCGTTTTTTCCCGTCGATTTATGGCCCGCGCGCTTCGCGCTTGGGCCATAAATCGACGGGAAAAAACTCGGTCCGTATTTTACAGTCGGACCTCGAACTCGATTAATAAGAGTTATATATAGCTGATGTTTTCTAGTAATGATAACCTTTATTATTTTGCTCAATATTCACGCATTGCATGCATCATGTTATTAAAATCCATGCTTGCCGGGAGCCCGCGTTCATTTCGTAACAAGGACAACAAAAGCTTACTCGGTTGTTTTTAAACAATTCAAAGAGGAAAATGCTCGCACCACATGCTCTTGACATAGCTGTTATATCTCATCGCTCATTGCTTCACTACATTTCACACATTTGTAGACATTTTGAAAATTTCATCGTCAAGTTATACATTGGTCAGCGGAATTACAAACAAAAGTTTACAACCCATGGAACGTTGACCGTCTGAGCGAGTGACATCGCGTCGCTAACTAAACTCCAATTTTGCATTCTGCAAAATAGTCGTAAAAAGACAACATGGACCCAAGTCGCAAAATAATTTTGTCCTCTTATCAGGGTCGTAACGAGGTTTATTTTTTCGTAGCTGATCCCATTTTTTTTACCCAGAATTTTGATCCCTGATCCCAAAAGCGATCAGAATTCTGATCCCTGATCCCGATCCTCGTTGTTATCTAGGACAGCCTGATCCCTGATTCCATCTAAAACACCGCTGATCCCGATCCCCCGGGCTGTGATCCCAGATCCTGGGCTGTGATCCCTGATCCCACCCCTTTGCAGGCCTTTGATCCCTGATCCCATATACCTCGTTACGACCCTGTCTTATGTTGAACATCTGAGTTTTTATGGGAAACAAAACGGGAAATTCAAAAAGTGCTTGCTTATGCAAGATGGTTGCCTACGAGAGTGGTCGTTCAAAGAGAGTCAACTGTATCTGATATAAATTCTTTCCATTTCCCGTGTCTGAAAAAAATTATGGCCAAAAAAGTTTCCTACCCTCGTTATATTTTTTCTTTGAACCCAAAAAAAAAGTTTCGACAAATGTGAAATAAAACATCAAGGTTAGAAACTTTAAAAAAAATAGGTATTGGTGCTTTTTTGTAGTCATCTCAAGTCAATTTTCAGTCAATTGTTCGAACAAAAATATGAATTTTGAGCTTTTTTGAAATGAGTCTATGGTTGCAGTTAAATGTTCTGAGAATATCACTTCAATATGTTTTTGGGGTATTTTCTTTGGAAACCCCGTGACGTTGGTTGTATCAAAATTAAATATGAAAGAGGAACTATTTTCTAATCACTATTTACTAAAGAAATGATTCACCTTAAGCTGGAAGAACTGTAATACAATATATATTATATAGACGGCTTGTTTTGTGAGTGTCAATGACAAGACAATGTAACGCAACGATAGCTTTAATGAAGAACAAAGTGATACTTTACTACAAAACGTAGTTTCTAATTTTCAGACTTTTGATGTTCAAATGGTAACGGGAACAATTATAAGAAGAACTAACATTTAAAATTTTGATCTACGATAAAATGTTTTCAAGCATTGAGATGCAGTGTCTTATGCTACACGTTTCAGTTGCAAAAGGAGTTTGGAAAATTACATAATAACAAACGCAAATATAACTGTAACGAAGTTGTTAACAGGCAATAACGGTGACGATAACTTACTCGTGATACTTCTGAAGTTCAGAGGGCAGCAGTCAATGTGAATTATTTGTCACTGTCCTGATCTAAGAATACATTTTTGTGCACTGCGAATCAGTGTGATACTGGATCCTGAAGTTCCTTAGTTGTAAGAGAGCTTGGGATATGTCTTCTTCTAGTGAATTTGATCCTACGATCGTCTTTGTAGTATCTTATGACGTAATAGATGGATGTAACTAGGGAATTATGGGTAGAATAAAAGATGGCTGGTTGAGTGCTGCACGTGGTTGTTTTATTTGTGAACTTTCCAAAAATTCTAGCCTGCTGATTAGCTGAGGGCAAGCTTAGCCTTGTAAATCCCGAACAGTGCAGAAAGTTGAAATTGGGTGCGAAAATGTGAAATTTAAATTCTGCAATTAGACTGGTAATAACATAGCCTACGTGTAGCCGCACCCTCCCCCCGAAGGAAAAAAGACGGGAGGAGGGAACGTCTACGAAAACCTGACACAAATCGTGTTATGTGACGTCACTCTAATTTATGCAAACTTATGTCTCAGCACTTTCCCCGATTGTGTAAACAAAGGTATCACGTTCCTATTCCTTCGAACACATTTGCAATTTAATGGCCGTTTACAATTGTGCTCTTTGTTTTAAAGAGATCGACAAGGATTATGAGAGAGATTTGGTTAAGAGCAGAAGGAAAACTTGAGAATTTAGCAAGTTAATTCTAAAGCTATAGAAAAGCCCTCGTCGACTTCGATGATATCAGACAAAGAAACCATTTTCTTGGATACTTGCGTTTACAAAGGCGATAGATTTAGAAAAAGAACTATCCTGGACTTGCGAACTCACTACAAGCCGACAGAAACATTTCAGTACACACATTTCGCTTCCTGCCACCCACCAGGGGTCAGTAAAGGCTTCATCAAAGGCGAAGCACTTAGGCTGCTTCGAACTAACTCTTCAAAAAATACTTTTGAAGAGAATATTGTGGCATTCAGATCACGCCTTTACACGAGAGGTTATCCTGATATTCTGGTAAATAAAGTCCTCTCAGAAGTGAAATTCGAAGAGAGAAAGTCGGCTCTTCAACAAAATAAACGAACCCACAATATAATTCTTCCTTTTGTCACACAATACCACCCAGCGGTGGCTATTTTTTTAAAAAACTCTTATTGAAAAAATGGCATTTAATACAGGATCAACTTTTACTAAGTGAGATATACAAAGAGCCTCACATAATCTAGTACAAAAGAGGAAAATCGCTCAAGGACATACTCGTGAGACCCAAATTCTAAAGGCAAAGAAACTACACTTGCGAACAGCGGGAGTCGTGTAGGCCTGACACAACTTTTCTTAAACCAATGAGCAGAGGCGATCAACGGTATCGCTTGAAATATTATCGACTTCCCGGAACCGGTTGGTAGAGAAACGAAGATATCCTTCCCTTCAAAAAACAAATCGATGGCTTTCTGCTGTTCTCCATGAAATTTCTCTGTTCCGAGAGCCGCACAAGAAAAATTCAAAGATGCGATATAGCTCGTTGTTGTGCGAGAATGTTGTGCGGCACTTTCTTTTATGGTTCTCAGGAGACTATAACAGAATTAAGCCAATCAGAGTTCATGTAAGTATTGAGAAAATGGTTCGCCAATGAAAAAGTACTACATATTTTCCTGCTAAAGGTGACGTCACATAACACGATTTATGTCAGGTTTTCGTAGACGTTCCCTCGGGGGGAGAGGGTGCGGCTACACGTAGGCTAGTAATAACATGAAGATCCTACAAACAAGTGACTGGTTTAAGAGCACGAGGCACTCACCAGGGGAACCTCTACTTCACACACTATAATAAAATTAAATGTGTAGTTTTTCGTTTTATTTGGTATAATGTAAATTCGGTACAGGATTTTGTTACTTACTTGAATTAGCATGTGCATTTTGTGGAGTACACAGTAAAAACGTGAATGTTTTCATGATGGCGATGTAGTGTTTTTTTTTATGTTATGTCAGGCGGATGTCGGTGAAAAAATGACGATCTTGGATTATACTAAAACCTTCCCTGTTCTAAGATCTGATGTTTATTTCACTGCTGGATCTCAGCTGATGTTTGCTATCTATAGGGTGCTTACTTTTTTATAGTTATAACTCAACTCAGTAGTATGCTATTTTAGTAATTGAGCTTTATCAGACGTCAAATGGGTTTGAGTTTGTAATTTATAAAAGTATTATGTATTACTTGTGTCTTTACAGCGACTATAGAGCCCCTCCCAGGGGATTTAGGGGACAGGGTAACAGAAGCATTTATTTTCAGAGAACAAAGGATATTGTCAAATTATTTCCACAGAACTGGGGGACCTCTGATTAAATCGCCCGCAACAAGGAAACATAAATTACGGAACAAGTGGTTTTATTAATGAGGAACAAGAGAAAAATGCAAAAGTTCTAAGGGATTATGGAACATGTACAGCCCACCCTTGGGAAGCTCATTATAATTGCGAGGTCGCTGGCGAAGACTTGGACTCATACTTAGGGAAATGAAAAATTACGTACGAACGCCAAAATTTGCTTCACTTCAGGTTTGCGAACTCGTGCATCGAACGCACAGCATGCAGGCTTGATAAAACTTGTCTTTTCGTGTAAACTCCCGATGAACCCATAATGTAGCTAACCGATCGCGAGGGCTGAATAGCACAGGGCTGGCTCAATGAGATACAGAGAAAATATGGAGCGTTCACCATTCAACAAAAATTCTTATCCCCGGAATTTTCATTTTTCGATTGGAACGGTACTCTTAGATGCCGGGATATACCCGCTCCAAGTTCCCGGAGCGTTCTCATACCTTCTTCGCCATTTTCAATCAAAGAGAGAGCCTGATCGAAACAGAAATGACCAAGTAGTGGTCCAACCGGTCGTAGCAAACCGAAATAGACCGTTCCTTTTAGCTTCCAACAGAAAATTCCGGATTTTTCGGTCTAATGCAAAGTGCCCATCGTTCACGTCCTTTTCAAGAGAATTTACTAGAGCTCTGGCTAAAGAGAGCAGCAAAGTGAACAAATGATCTGTCAAGCTGGGAAGAGAAAAAACCAATGGGAGGACAGAACAGATTCTAGCTTTTGCGGAAACATTGCTGAAACGGAAGTCACTTGAAACATAACAAAACCGCCGTTATAACGAAAGGAGGAAACAGAAGAAAAGATAAGTACATACAAATAGATACAGAGAAGAAACATTAATGGCCTTTATTCCACTAGAAATGCTACTTTTAAGTTACAGTGTTTACATGAGACAACGTGTAAAATAATTTTATCAGCATTTTATTCTTGTGCATGACGTGCAGACATGTTTCACGCCGTTGAATAAGGGCTGAGGGTCACTAGGTTTCACAACTTAGGTTCCATTTCCTTGTTGCCTATAAATACTGAAAAACAAGTCAGGCCAAAAACAACACAAAACCGTCATGAAGCCAAAGGTTGAAAACGGAAGATAATTGCATATACAAAATATAGAAAGAAGAAGCAATAATGTCCTTAATTATTACGCTAGATATGGTACTTTTGAGCTAGTGTTTACATGCGACAATGTGTAAAATAATTTTATTAGCATTTTATTCCTGTGCATGACGTGCAGACATGTTTCACGCCGTTGAATAAGGTCGGAGGGTCACTAGGTTTCACTGTTATTAACTCAGATTGCCTTCTAAAATTCGCCTATGAGATACTGAAAACAAGTCTTCATATAAGACCGTTGTTGTCAATACCTTGATATCCAGTGACGGGTGATTTCGGATATCAAATGACTCGCTGAAGCAGCATTTTTACCTCAATGTTATCAGTTCAAAAGCAGTTTGACTGAACGGATCGAACATCACTGACTGCAATCACCAACATGACTGTTCAGAAAAACAGTTCGTCTTGCTCGCTCGGTACTCTCATTTCTGTTATGTCGGTTCTGTTTTACTGTGCTGGGTTTATCAGAGTTGAAATAAAGTTGAACCAGCATGAAGAGAGAATGAACGATTTTGAAGAAGCCGTGAAGAGCACAATGACAACAAACAGAGCGAGCGATTTGACCTCCAGTACAAACGGTGAGTTGTTGAATGTTATTCTTTTTACCAAAAAAGATCTGGACAACAAACAGATCAACTCAATAACAGTAAACAGCTACACAGTTGAAAACTAACTTTCTTTGTTAGGCGGCATGTTAGATATGCAGTAAATGATATTAAGAGGCTTCAGCACCAACTTTGAGTCAAATGTGAGCATTTTTATGGCGCCCTCATCCTCGAAGTGAAATAAAATTCGGTGAGCTAATGATTCTTTATTTGCTTTGTGGCGGAAAGAGTGAATTACGATCAAACACAGTGAACATGATACGCTATTTGACTTCTGTACAAACACAGAAGTGGGACGGTAGTTGTTAAGATATTTAACATAATAGGTTAAAATCAGCATCTGCTGTATTCTAGGGCGATACTCGTTTGGGGTTTTGTAGTGTCACCTTAATTTCCTTTTAACATAGCAGTATACCAACACAGCATGTACAGTTCGATTGCTATAAGATTATTAAATAGATTTAGGCAAACCTAAAAGCGGAGCTCCTCACACAGTCCCTCCAAAAATGCTTAAAAACTTGTAGAAAGAACTCAGCTTTATGCTTATGTCCCTCCAAAATCGCTTGAAAACTTGTAGGAAGAAAATTTTTCCTCCAAAACCGCTATGAATAATCCGTTTCTTCAGCAAAACATTGTAGACTGCTGTAGACTGCTGGCTGTAGGTTGTGTAGCCGCGGCAAGCCGCGAAAAGCGCGCGAAAAACAAAGCCTCGTTTCGGTTTAAGACCTTCTAAATATCCCGGATGACTATGGCCGCAATGTTGGGGCAACGTCGTCGTTCGTCGTCGTCGCTAGGCGCACGCGCCCGCGAGCCATGCCGCTAGCCACGATGACCATGAAAACTCAAACGCATGGTTTTCTCAATTTCTATCCTCGCACGGTAGTTATGGGGCTCCGCTCAGCGGCTCTTCGAGTCGCTGTGGAGCTCCGCTATAAACTGAATACGCATAGGGTTTGTTCCTTGGGCAGCACTGGGACATTGCCAGTATTAAACTCGTGCCTTTAACATCTTTGTTGGAGTAGGTTTTCTTTGTTTTCTTTGTTATGTGCTATGATGTGGGCATCTGTTCGATGCCTTCTCAGTGTAACGTGATTCAATGATCGCATTGTCCATAGCACCACGGAACAACCAGATCCCGTCCAGTGATTAGCGATGACGGTAAAAATGCTGTAGATTGTTGCCCTTGCTCAAAGAATATTTTTGCACGACCTCACAAGCTGCATAGCTGTATAGTATTTACTCGAGTAGCCGCGGCACCAATTAAATTTTTCGTGCGTCAAAGGAGGCGCCTATCTAGTAACCTGCGATCAGGCGATTTTTTTTTGGTTTTTGGTTTTTTTGTTTTTTTTGGCGGGGGGGGAAAAAAAAATACGCCTGATACAATTCTTTGTCAATTCGTCTGCCGCCCCCTAATTAAAGGATCTGTCAACGGGAATGTGGGCCACGTCTACAGACAAGCGTGAACCAATCCAAATTTACCGGAAGTAGCTTCGTTGCAAATGTCGCGCGAAATGTCTGAGCTGTGCGAGCTGGCATATTTTGCCAGGGGCACCCAACGAGAATATAGTTCAAAACCACTTAAACATAGCATTGTTTAAGTGTTTTAGTATTTAAAAGGTAGATATAAGCATATTTTTATCCCCTAAAATTTTTTAATCTGTTCGGATTTCCAAGCTGAAAGTCTTGTGATCCGAAAATTATAGCGATCAAAACTTACCTTTTCGAAAATTTCAGCCAGAAAAAAGGCTCTAAAAGATTCTAGGTGACCTTTTTACGTTAAAAATCCGTTAAAAATGGGCAATAATACCACTTTTTAGATGTTCGAAAATCCTAGGAGAGGTAAACAAGCAAGAAATTTTTTTAACAAATGTTCCGAAAATTCTAGATCTCAATCGTCTTCCGAACAGATATTTTCCGAAAATTGACGTTGGGTGCCCCTGTTTTGCGTCGTGTCGTATGGCAGTTTAAGATGAGTTTTCCTAAGAAGGTGAACAAAACATGCCATTTTTGTGCGATTAATGTTTCATCTGGAGAAGGCACTGTTCCTCTCTTTAAGCCAACGAAAAACAAAGAGTTTTGCGGGAAAAGTTTTTCTAAAACTTCTTCGATTTCTTCGATTTCTTTGTCGTTCAAATTGGATTCACCGATAGCTGCAGCGCTGATTCCAAAGTTTAACTTTTCTATGGCAGCAACCTGTTGCTGTCGAATATAGTCCAAGGGACTTACTACAGCAACAGTTGTTTTAATGCCATCTGCAGTATGCCCCATATACGACAACACTTTTGGTATCAACTGATAGATGGCGCTTTTCCCGAATCCCGTGGGAAGCACAGCGAAAACATCTTTTTTTTCACAAACAATTCGCCGAATACACTCCCTTTGTTGCTCTTTAAGAGTTCTGTGCACAAAACCCTCGAGAGACGCATCTAAAGCTGATACAAACTCGCTTTCTCTGTCTTGCACTACCGCCGCCATGATGAAAATTCGTCTTGCTCAAAGTATTTTTAGACCGGATGTGAAACCTCTTTACAGGTAACCAATCAGAATAAAGGTTCATGTTGTCTATTGTTTCACGACCAATCAGAAAGAAGTCCAGATTCTGGACTAGATGTTCCCTGCTAGCAGATTCTTTACCGCGCCGTGAGAGTCCTCTGCTAGCAGGGAAGACTAGATGCAGACGAATTGACAAAGAATTGTATCAGGCGTACTTTTTTTTCCCCCCCCCGCCAAAAAAACAAAAAAAACAAAAACCAAAAAAAAAATCGCCTGATCGCAGGTTACCTATCTAGGGGAAACGCTTGTTCAAAATTTGACGCAACAAAGAAATCGTCTCTTGTAATTCAACAGAATGTTTTCTTTGTTTTATACGAAAATTATTCCAGTGAAAGAAACAACAATCAAAGCCTTTAATTATCGTCAAATTTTGCTTTTCTCTTTCTCTGAAGCTCCATACTTGGTGAGAACGCCTCTTCTACATCTGAATCTGTGCATGCAAAAGGATTTGCATATGGTTTACACAAGATATCCAACTGAGCATCACCGAGGCCATCAGGGGCAGCGCTTATTGATGTTTTGACGCCAAATGCTATGCTTAGTTGTGGGCCGCGCTTATTCCAGTAAATAAGGTTATTTTTGTTGAACTCAGCTTTTTCTGGCTGGCAAAGCTGCTAACCGAAGTATGATTTGAATTTCTGAATTTTGGAACGACTGGATGATTCATAGTGCTTTCCTAAGTTGCTTTATAACATGAAGGAGTGTCTGGAAAGAGCGGAGACTATGGGAAGAGAGTTTTGCACTTGCTGGGCCTGCTTGATCAAGCCAAAAATATAAACTCGTAAAATAATACTTTCTTTTCAAAGGGAAAACTTTGAGCAGTAAGCGACATTTTTAGTTATTCACCTTGTTTGGATTTCGTCTTAATTAAAGACATAGTTCATGTAAAACCAATTATATTTTATTTCCTTTGTAGAAAAAGAGGGCGCATCATATAGCAATCACAGACAAATACGGCAAGTTGACTCAGCCAGCAACAAATCGGCTTCTAAAAGCAAAAACGAATTTGTAATGAAAATGAACAAACTTCTGTCGGATTGGAAACTACAGCTATGCCAGACAGAAGGAGAAAGGTGTGCTTCAGGTCCTCAAGGCCCTCCAGGTCCCCCAGGGCCCAGGGGAGAAAAAGGAGCTCATGGAAGAAGAGGTCACAAAGGCAAAAAAGGAAAAACGGGAAACAAAGGAGACAGAGGACTTGTGGGACCACATGGTAAAAGTGGACAGCAAGGGATTATGGGACCTGCAGGCTTAAGAGGAGAAACTGGACTCAAAGGTGAAAAAGGAAACACTGGGGAGCGTGGCATGCCGGGAATAAAAGGGGAACCTGGTAAATCGATTTCTGCTCCTATTGTTATTGCTTCTCCTTCGATAAAGACAGTAAATGAAAGCAAGTCTGCGTTATTTCAGTGTTCAGTTAGCGGTAACCCTGAGCCCACAGTAATATGGACAAAACAAGGTAGCGAGACAGTTATCAAAGGATCAGCGGACTCACGTGGAGAGCTGCATTTAATGAACACGACAGCAAATGACTCAGGCTTGTACCAGTGCACCACGACAAACATCTTAGGACAGGCGAAGGGCTTGGTACGACTAATTGTGAATGGTAAGACTGTGTAATATAGTATCGTGTCTTTTTTGCTATCTTTCATTTTTAAAATAGACGGCAATGCGCTATGGAAAAGACAAGAAAATATCCTGATCTTTAACTCTTTGTTCAGAAAGGACGGCAAAATTAGCTTTTTTTCAATATTTTCAGCCAGCAAATATTCAGTGCCAATTTGCAAAACTGCACACCTTTCAAATTATTAGTACGGCTTTAATGCAACTGCAATCATTATTTCACTAAAAAACCATATAAACAGGCACCTGACTGTATTTTGATCTCTTTTTGGAAACAAGTCATTTCTTACAGCCAAACAACACTAATTTAGCTGTATAACGCGAACACAACCTAACAATTGATAAAAAAATAGAATGCTTCCCGAAAACTCACCGAGTTTTGAAATGGCGCCATGTTGGACGTTTTGAGCTTATTAATTTGATAACTGTGTCGGACTGGTACGCAAGCGATGTTTCACACAAGCAACGGGTGTTGCAATGCCTCACTATTAAACTGATGATCTATTTCGTAAATCAGTGTAACTCGTGCAACTCTAAAACAAAGAATTTTATGGTTCAGTTTTAGTGACCTCTTTACCAAACTTGAAACGAACACAGTATAGAAGGATAAGAAACAAAGGAAGAAAAAGAGTAACAAAAATTGAAATAATCAAGTCAGTCAGGAGACATGCCAAAGTAATCTTGGAGTATCTAATTAATGGAACTAAAAGAATGAAGCTCTCCCTTTAATTTCCCTTCAAATGATGCGCCAATCCAAAGTCTACTGACAACTGACTACGTTTGCTGTTGCGTGACACTGTACGTTGTTTCGTAACACCATATGCCTTATTCCAAAATGGCCGCCTTTTATATATTCTTAAGTTTTTATTTCAATTAGACCTTGATGTCTCGTTCAAGGTAAAAGAATTTGAATAAAAATAAAAAAAATTTAAATGGCGGCCATTTCGAAATAAGGGACGGACCATTAGAAAAGTGATGGGGGGGGGGGGTGGGAAATTTTCAGCTTACACGAATCTTTTTTTTCGCTTTTTTTTTTTTCAGGTGAACCCCTCTGCACGAATTTTTTTTACTACGTGTGAAAAAGTCACAATTGGACCTTCCTTCTGCATGAAATTTTTTTTTTTACCTTCTTCTTTGCACGAATTTTTTTTCTTGGCATTTTCCCTTGCATGAATTTTTTTTTGGTTTTTTCCCTACCACCCACCCCCCATCACTTTTCTAATGGTCCGTCCCTAAGGTATATACCTGCTGTTTACTCAAGATTTTTCTTCCTCTTAGCCTGTGAGCTTGCGCGCTATTTTAATTTTTCTCCAGTTCATCCACGTGTTTTCCTTGATCCGGGACCTGTTTACGTCAAAGAAAGAAGCAACATCTCCCTTCCAAAGTGTCACGTGACAGGTTACCCATCTCCAGTGGTGACATGGAGCAGAGCAATTGGTCAGTTACCTCAGGGGAGGGTACAGAGTAAACATGGTCAACTTAAGATATTTAATGTTCAGAAAGCAGATTCTGACATTTTCTTCTGTAAAGCGTCCAACCTCCTGGGAGATGCTTTAAGACACACTTTTTTGACAGTTGTCTCACTTCCTAAGTTCACTGTAAAGCCTCCTTCTAATATGACAGCATTTATAGGCGAGAATTTGACGTTAAACTGCAGCGCTACTGGTGATCCACAGCCAGTCATTGGTTGGAAGAGACGCGGAGAACAACTCCCCGTGGGGAGGGCCCGCAGAAATAATGGTGGGTTGATCATAAGAGATGTGAAGGCAGAGGATGCTGGGATCTACATATGCGTGGCTGTGAGTGCAGGAGTGTTTGACGTGGAGGCTGTTACCAACATTAAAGTCAGTTATGGTGAGTCAGAGTAATGGGTTCCTGGTTGAGTGTAAGATGTAATAAGAATTTTAACTTCTTTACTGTCTAAAGTTAGCCGTTTCTCTTTACCAAAGCAGTGGTGTTTCTCGCAATCTAATTGGCTTTTGAGACTCGGAATATAGAAGGAAGTAGTGGTAAACATAAGACAACAAAAACAACTATATAGTTTACATCTAAAATTTTCAAAATGGCTTGAAATCCGTGTAGGAGTACGTTTTCGGCGAAACCGACGTAATAAATGAGCAAAGAATCTAAATTTAAGCCTCACGAAAGAATTTTTCCACATCGCCAAGGAAAAACCACGGATGTTTCACCAATGGTACTTCAATAACATTGATAGGAACTGTATGAAGTCTGTAACGGGACTCTACAAGCACCACACATGCAGGTCATAAAGTCCATTACAGCAGTTACACCAAAACACTGGAAAAGTTCTTGTAGAAGATTATCTTCGCGGAATAATTGCTAACTATTGAAGTTTATGCTACTCATCGATCGTGATTTAAATACTCGGATCCTAAACAGCTAGTATGTAATTTGTAAGGAATAATTTTAAAATTCAATTGCGCTTTGCACATTAGAAAAGGTTCTCTTTAAAGAGCCCACTTACTTTTCCAATTGGTCAAATCATTGATGTCTTAAATCGAGACGAATTACGTTGTTATTGCAGATTGTTCGTCTCTGTTCAAAGCCGGCCATACTGAGAGTAGAGTGTACTCTGTAGACCCAGATGGTCAAGGAGCCTTCAGTGTCTACTGTGACATGCGCACTGACGGTGGAGGTTGGACTGTGTTTCAGAGAAGACAGAATGGATCTGTAGACTTCTATCGGGGATGGAACGACTACAAATCAGGCTTTGGTCAACTGACTGCTGAGTTCTGGTTAGGAAACGACAAGATCCACAGACTGACGGCCAGTAGAGCCAGCTCTCTACGAGTGGAGCTGGAGGACTGGAGCGGAGTAAAGAGGTATGCTAAATATGGCAAGTTTAGCGTTGGTGATGAACAGGTGCAGTATCGACTGACAGTGGGCTCATATTCAGGATCAACAGGAGATTCGTTAGCATACCATAATAATATGGCGTTTACTACAAGAGACAGAGATCATGACCAGTACGGCGGTAACTGTGCTGTACTATGGACTGGTGCATGGTGGTACAAGAGCTGTTATGACTCTAATCTAAACGGTCAATACTTAGGAAACAAACATGACTACAAAGGAGTCTTCTGGTATCAATTTAGAGGCAGTTTGTCTCTAAAGTTTAGTGAAATGAAACTGAGGGCGTCACTTTAAAAAGTGTTTAACTTTAATCACAGGACACAACTTAAGAATTTTTTTATCAGAGGCAGTCCTGTGTGAACTTATCATTTTAATTAACTGTGACTACCTACTTACTCCGGTAATTCTCCACTTTAATTGCTGTGAGTCTTAGCGGGAAACAACACTCTTTGTGACTGACCTTGTAGAGGTTGAACACTTCATAAATGCGGTAATTTTGAGGAGACGCAGTAGATCAGCTGGGGTAGTTGAAACAAATTTTTGATATCGTCATTGATATCATTATTACAAATGGTCCTGAATAGAAAAAGACAACACGGACCCAAGTCGCAAAATAATTTTGTCACCTTATGTTGAATATCTTGGCATTTACCATTGAGGAACGTATTTACGTAACTTAGTTGTTCTTACCCAGACAAGAAACACTGGTTCAAGTTGTTTTTAGTGCATATGACATTCGCGTTTAGAACAAAACGTTGAACTCAGTATGAATACGATTTTAAAAAGTGTCTAACTCGCTCATTTCTAAATGTAGTATACGAGATTTTAATCTTTATAGGGAAATATAGACCTCACTGTTGTCGATATTTTAAATCACAGCTCGGTCTGTACTTGATACTAAATTAAGCCGCAAAGTGACTTGAATTAAATCAAAAGCGCTTCTTAATTTACCATGGACGGATTCTTTGAAGTGGAGCAAAATTGAACCGTAAGATTGATCAACAGTATTTGTAACTGTTCAATTTAACAAAAATCGAATGTGGTTTAGCGTTGTCTGTACTCTTATCGACAACGAGTACGCGTCATCACAGTGGTCAAAAAAAACGTCAAAGAAAATGTTTTTTTTTTCTCTTTAGAGCGTGACCACGATCGTGACACAAAGAAAGAGCAAGCGTTATTTATAACTTTCTCGCTATCTGATTGGTTTATTCCCCAAAATGAGCGTTTCTGATTGGCTATTGCTTTGCGTGACTCGAGCAGCGTTGTCTAGACTCTTATCGACAACGGCAAATTAGCCAATCAAATTGCAAGATTGGTTGCAATTGTGATGAAAAACTAGTTGTTTTTCTCGGAAACTGATATTAAGTGTATATATTCTTAATTTGCATAACGGCGTAAGACATGTATCTTCGCAAATTAACCAAATACCGATGCGTATTCTACCGGTTGAGCTAAAACACCGTCAATTACTGTGGCCCGCTCCAATAATTTTCCTGAAAAAGGGTTCAAAAACAACAATAGCAAAAAGAAAAACAAAAATGATTTGCGCCCTTACTGATGGAACGTGATTTAAATGAAATCTAAGTTCCACTGATTTGTCAAAGTAAACAAAGAAGCGCAGGAAAGTCAACAGCTGTCAAAGGAAGAAAACAGAAAGCAAATAAGAGAACGAAACGGATTCTTGCTTTTGCGGAAACATTGCAGAAAGGGAATTCGAATATAACAGAAAAAAACCGCCATTAAGCCAAAGGGAGAAAAGCAAAGATAATTAAATATACAAACATTAATGTCCTTATTCCGACTAGAAATGGTACTTTTGAATGCGACAGCCTATAATATAATTTTATCAACATTTTGTTCCCGTGCATTACGTGCAGACATGTTACACGCCATTGAATAAGGTCGGAGGGTCACTAGGGGCGCTTTCCATTCGACGAAAAATTCCGGTCCGAAGTTGAATGGAACGGTAAAAATTCCGGGAAAAGTTTTTGAAAATTTAGGAATACGTTTTGAGTGCACCCTCTTTGATGAAATTTCCGGAATTATCGAAAATTTTGTGTTCCATTCGCAAGAGATGTCGGGTTTAGTTTCCCTACCGAGCATGGCGGGCGGAGCAGCGTATCAATGCTCAGCGTGTGGCTTTGTGTCAAACGATTTCAGTCTTTTTCAACAGCAGTATTTGTTTTTGTGGCAAAATTGCGGGCCGCCCAGATGAATTGCCAATTGGAATCCGCACCAGAGTGCATTATTTCTTGTGTCAATAACTGACACGTTTCCCTAGTCATCCGGAAATGGTTTTCGAACTCCCCCGACAAATACGCTGGGATAGTCACAAGTACCAGGAGCAAATTACAATTCGCTCCTGCAAGTACCCATTTACCCGAGTTAATTCCCTCCGCATAAAACAGGCAACTGCAGCCAGAAGTATTACGTCGTCGTTGCTATCGAGAATGGTACAACTTATTGTTTCACAGTCGTCTTGCTCTGAAGCCGCGAAAATGTTCAAAAAGTCCGCCATTTTCAACACAACAAAGTTCACCCAGCATGCACTGTGTTGCAGAGCACGTGACCTCGAATTCTGGAAAGCGGTCGGACGCGTTCCATTCGACCAGCGAAAATTCCGAAAATTTGAACCGGTGATTTTTGTTGAATGGAAAGCGCCCTAGGTTTCACTGTTCTTACTCAAATTGCCTTCTGAAATTCGCCTATGAGATACTAAAAAAACAAGTCCTTCAATAAGACCATTGTTGTCTATACTTAGATATCCAGTGACGGGTGATTTCGGATATCAAATGACTCGCTGAAGCAGCATTTTTACCTCAGTGTTATCAGTTCAACAGCAGTTTGAGTGAACGGAACTGACTGCAATCACTCACATGACTGTTCAGAAGAACAGCCGGTTCGTCCTGTTCGCTCGGTACTCTCATTTCTGTTATGTCTGTTCTGTTTTACTGTGCTGGGTTTATCAGAGTTGAAAAGAAGTTGAACCAGCATGAAGAGACAATGACCGATTTTGAAGAAGCCGTGAAGAGCAGAATGACAACAAACAGAGCGAGTGATTTGATTTCCAGTACCAATGGTGCGTTAATAAATGTTATTTTTTTTACCAAAAAAGATCTGGACAACAAACAGAACACTGTAAACTTTAATATCGCATATCATATTTAATATCATATATCCTAAATACAAATGTTATCTATTTTCCCTGTTTCCTGAGAAACGAAAATACAGTCTCTTTCTTTCTTTACTTTTCATTTGTTTGGCTATTTCGTAGTGCTTATTTTTATTGTCTTATTTCAATTTTTTCATGTTCCGGTATGTTCCGGAATGTTCAATGTTTCTGGTTTGATTGACGCCCGAACATGTTACGTTAATACGCTATTTGGTTTCTGTACAAACACGGAAGTGGAACGGTACTATTTTAGAATAATCAAAAACTCAAGATCACAAACATATTTGCTATCATTTGCAGGGTAAAATCAGCATCTATTGTATTCTAGGGCAATACCCGTCAGGGGTTTTGTAGATTCGCCTTAAAATTTCCTTTTAACACAGTAGGGTACCAACACAGCATGCACAATCCGATTGTTATAAGATTATAAACTGAATGCGCGTAGGATTTGTTCCTTGGGCAGCACTGGCGTATCGCCAGTATTTAACTCGTACCTTTAATTCGTTGTTGCGTAGCTTTTCTTTGTTTTCATTTTTATGTGTTACGATGTGAGCACGTGTTCGATGTCTTTTCAGTGTAACGTCATTTCATGATGACATTGTCCATAGCCGACGAAGGAACAACCCCATTGATCCTGCGATTAACGATGACGGTGAAAATACTGTAGATTGTTGTCCTTTTCTCAAACAATGTTTTTTGCACGACCCATAAGCTGTATAGCTCTATCGTATTTACTTGAGTAAACGCCGCGGCCCTTATTTAATTGTTCGTGGCTCAAAGGGAGCGCCTATCTAGAAGAAGCACTTATTCAAAATTTAAACGTCACAAAGAAAATTTCTCTTCTGATTCAACAGTGTGTTTTAGTTTACAAAAATTACTCCAGTAACAGTGACAACAATCAATACCGTCGTTAAATTATCACCAAATACAGAATTTCACAAAATGGCACCATCCACATGAAATTTTTAGAATTTTACCTGTGTTTCCACAGTTCTAGTGAAATTTGACAATTAATTTTTCAGACTCTCATGAGAAATTGTCTTTAGTATTATTACAGAGAACTTATCATATCTTATCATAGCTCTTGAAAAGTCTAAAAAAGACGTCGATAATATATTCTGATATAATTATACTGGTAAAAGGTTTTTGTCCACTGAAAATTGAAATTACTCAATTTCCTGATGGATTCCCTCTTTTAGTGACGCTAAAAGTTGTGTTTAGTCGTGGGCCGCTCTTGTTCGAGTAAATACGGTTATTTCTGTTGCATTTAGGTTAAGGTCCTGTCTGTCTGGCTGGCAAGCCTGCTAATGAAACTATGACTTGAATTTCTGAATTTTGGAACAACGGTATGATTCAACGTGCTTAACTTTCGTTGCTTTCTAACATGAAAAAGTGTCTGCAAAGAGTGGAGAGTATGGAAGGAACGCTTTTCACGTGCGCGACCTGGTTGGTCAATTAAGCCATGATAAAAAACTTGTAAGTACTTGCTGTTAGATAGATAGACGCCTTTATTTAAAAATGTACAAAAGAAATACATTACTCAGGGTGGTCCAATCAGAGAGCTATAAAAGCCACCCTGCTATCAACTGGAGTCCTGAGGTTAATTCATACCTAGATAAATTTAATTCTAAAAACTAGTTATAAAAATCTAAAATATATACCGGTATATCAAATTTGTATGTACAAGAAAATGATAACATGATAATGACAATAAAGGCTTAAAAGGGAAACTTGCAATCTAAACGAGAGTTTCAGATTGTCGCCTTTTTCCGGTCTCTTATTACTAGGGCTTCTCCCGGCTTCATTTTTTTCTGCGTTCAGTCACAAATCGCCCTAGTGTTTACAGGGCATGTGTGGCGCACGTGTAGGATGTGTCATAAGAGCACATGGTCAACATCACTTTCTTCTGAAGCGTTAATTTCTTTGGTAGCCTCCATGAATACTTCGATTAATATATTTGGGGGAAGCTCAAACGACTTGCAAACGCACACGCCGTTCGCGGTAGATCCACCTTATACGTCAAGCGTTTTCGGAACGTTTTCTGTTCGGGTTTCTGACACACCTCGTTCTTTAAGCAGGAAATCGAAAATCTCAAAATTTCTTGCTAAGATTATCAAAATTAAAAGCGATTCAAAATCGAACATTGCATTCAACGAGCAAGGTAGTTAAGCCAACGAACTTAAGTCATATGTCAAGCATGTTTTTGTTCTCAATCAGATTTTAAAAAAGCAAAAAATAGCCTACTAATACCTCACAGAACTAACGAACAATGGAACTTCGAGAACAGGTGCTTCCACATTCCGCACGTCCCGTTGTTCTTTGCTAAATCACTTTTTCTGGCGACGTGACCGAGGTCTCGACCCAGTTCCGATCGGTTATTTCATTGTGCGCGCGCCGTCCTGTTAGCCGTCGCGTTGTCTTTGCTAAATCAGTCTAGTATCGAAAACGAAGACCCCGAAAACGAAGACCTAAGACCTTGAAAACGAAGACCTAAGACCCCAAAAACGAAGACCTAAGACCTTGAAAACGAAGACCTAAGACCCTAAAAACGAAGACCTAAGACCCTTACTAAAACGAAGACCTAAGACCCTAAAAAAGAAGGCCTAAGACCCTAAAAACGAAGACCTAAGACCCCAAAAACGAAGACCTAAGACCTTGAAAACGAAGACCTAAGACCCCAAAAACGAAGACCTAAGACCTTGAAAATGAAGACCTAAGACCCTAAAAACGAAGACCTAAGACCCTTACTAAAACGAAGACCTAAGACCCTAAAAAAGAAGACCTAAGACCCTAAAAACGAAGACCTAAGACCCCAAAAACGAAGACCTAAGACCCCAAAACGAAGACCTAAGACCCCAAAAACGAAGACCTAAGACCCGTACTAAAACGAAGACCTAAGACCCTAAAAACGAAGACCTAAGACCCCAAAAACGAAGACCTAAGACCCTTACTAAAACGAAGACCTAAGACCCTAAAAACGAAGACCTAAGACCCTAAAAACGAAGACCTAAGACCCTTACTAAGACGAAGACCTAAGACCCTAAAAACGAAGACCTAAGACCCCAAAAACGAAGACCTAAGACCCGTACTAAAACGAAGACCTAAGACCCTAAAAACGAAGACCTAAGACCCCAAAAACGAAGACCTATGACCCTAAAAACGAAGACCTAAGACCCTTACTAAAACGAAGACCTAAGACCCTAAAAACGAAGACCTAAGACCCGTACTAAAAGGAAGACCTGTGATTACGAAAACGAAGACCCATTATGACCATCATTTGAAAGCAATCAGTCGAATTGCCATACTTCATTCAAACAGTACATTTTTCCTCGCCGGAAGTGTAATTAACGCCAATCGATGTTATTGTTATTCAACCATATATACTATACATCTTATGTCTCTTCTATAAATCTCGTTTTAGCTTTAACGTAGTCCCACTGAATGCTACATGGGGCTCGACGGTTAAAATATTCCGTAATAAATTACAAACGTGCTAAATATATTAATTCAGAATTCAAATTTCCGTAAAGGATCGTCGTTTTCGTAGTGTATCTCATGAACATAATCTTTGTCAACAAAGGTGACACCAACCTCTTTTGAACTTGTTTTCGTAATGGGTTTTCGTCTTCGATAGTGGGTCTATGGGTCTTAGGTCTTCGTTTTCGGGGCCTTCATTTTGGATACTATCTACCGCGAAGCCAGCTTCTAGAAAACATGCAAGTTTTGAATATATTTTGCACAGCATACCGCATAGCCGCAGTTTTCAGTAACGCGGTCAAAATGTGGCAGGGTATTCTGCAGTTACCGAAGATCTCCCCAAAGTGTAAAGATGATAAAATATCGATCTAGCTGGAAGAGTTCTCAATCCGTGATGTCACGCACCAACTCGGAAACAAAAACTTCTGCTGATAAAATAAATAATTTAACCGGCTAAAAAAAAAACTACCAAAAATTGCCATAGATCAAGAATGTATGAAATATGAGCATGATGAAGTGTTAATTAACTGTTATCTTGACTAACGAAAAGCATTTCAAGATATGGCCTTGATGACGGTTGGACATCGACTGAGAGAAGTTCAATTTCATGACCATGATGCTCTGCGCGCCGTGTCCATTCTCCTGTAGATATGTTTGCACTCGAGTAACAAAACAGAGGAATTTCAGTCTAGTGAGACAGTTTTCATTAACCCCTGAAATACATCTTCAGAATCAAAGAAGCAAGTTTTGAGGAAGTACAAAGTACGCTTTCATTTCAGTCTGATTGGAAACTACAGCTGTGCCAGACAAAAGGAGGAACGTGTGCTTCAGGTCCTCAAGGCCCTCCAGGTCCCCCAGGGCCCAGAGGAGAAAAAGGAGCCCAGGGAAGAAGAGGTCATAGAGGATGGCATGGTAAAAGTGGACAGCAAGGGATTATGGGACCTGTAGGCTTAAAAGGAGAAAAGGAACTCAAAGGTGAAAAAGGAAACACTGGGGCGCGTGGCATGCCGGGAATAAAAGGGGAGCCTGGCGAGTCGATTTCTGCTCCTGTTGTTATTGCTGCTCCTTCGTTAACGATAGTCAATGAAAGCGAGTCTGCGTTATTTCAGTGTTCAGTTAGCGGTAACCCTGAGCCCGCAGTAGCATGGAGCAAGCAGGGAAGCCAGACGGTCATAAATGGATCAACCGCCTCACGTGAACTGCATTTAATGAACACGACAGCAAATGATTCAGGCTTGTACCAGTGCACCGCGACAAACATCTTAGGAAAGGCGAAGGGCTTGGTGCGACTGACTGTGAATGGTAAGACAGAGTAATGTGATATCGTGTTTTGTTCTTTTACTTTATTACGTTTTTAAAGGAAAAGGAAAGAGTGATGGAAAAAGTAAGTTAATATTCTGATTCATTTCAATATGAATGCAAAAGGAATTGAAAAATGCCTCCCTCGACGCCACGTTGTGGTGCAGCCCTGTAAGAGCTCGAAAGTGTTTTTCCTGAGTCCACGAGAGTCCGGCAATTCCAGCAAAACAGTAATTTACTAGAGGGGGTGATGTGGGAGAAGGGGGCGGGGACTAAAAGTTTCCATTCTTAGTTTTTGGGACATACAGCTGGGTAAAAAGAGAAGATAAATAACATAATTAGCCATTGCTTTATAACATGGTTATAAATGGTACATATGATATAGCCCTTGGCGCGCATGCTTAATGATGCAAGGTACATCAGTCAAGTATCAACAAACCACTTAAATTCAAAGGCAATTGACAACTTGTCTTTAAAACAATGAGAAATAAAAATGCATGGGCAGAATACATGGACACATTAAATATTCATTATCAGCGAAGCGGCAAATTCGAATGCGAGAGCGCTCACAATAAGAGAAGAAAGCGTCAAAATTGGCCCAGTAGAGTTGATTAAACTTGGTTTTCTGATTTCAAGAAGTAATAATCTACCAACCCACGCGCGGCTTTTTGAAGAGGAATGCTATATCAACATTTTAAGGCTCAAATAAACAAAATTGAACAAGTGTAATGACTGTTCTTTTGCACTTGAAAATACAGCAAAATTGGCCTATTTTGTATGGAGGCTGTTTTCAAAAGGAAATTTCTAAAAAGTTCTGCTGATTTTCGCCAACCCACGAACGGAAAATGAAAAATTTACCTTTTTTCTACCAGAATATGTTTAAAGATTAAAAATCGATCAACGGGAACCCATGTTCTTTTTGGTTTAAAAACTGCTAGTTGTAGCTGCGTTTGAAAATGGCGCGTCTCGAGCAAGTGGGCTATTGTTTCAAGCCTAAGACCGAATAACAATGGTCACCAAGACTAAAACAATACCCATTCAAAAACGACACTCGTGTGTAAAATGATTCATAATTGCCGCGAATTTGAAAACTGAGCTTACTGTTCCAGCTGATTTATTCGAATCGCCGACATATTACACACAACGAAACCTCCTTAAAGCAAATGCAAATCCATTACGCGAAAATGAGTTAATGCGTGGATGTTTGACTTTTGCGAAACCAACAAAAAACACACGCGTGCGGTGAGTTGTTTCGATATTTAAATAACAAAAGCGCGTTGAGTTCGGTGAAACAAAGAAAGAAACAATAGGCGGCGAGTTCATTGTTTAGTTTGCCGCCTCATCATGAGGTAATGAGTATTGTCGCGCATTCATAGCAACCAATGAAAACAGCTTGAATTGTTTGAAGCATCGATGAATATTAACAAGCGTCATGGCAGACCTATACACTTTTTCCAACAGTAAGTAAATGTCCCGAGAACAATAGGCATTCTACGCTATGGAACTTTGAAACTGTCACAATTCTTTACTGTCAAGTTCAAAAGATTAACTTCAAATTTGACAAAATGTTAGATAAATTCAAGTCGCAATCACTTTGCATAATAAATCAAAATTTTAACCCTTCCAATTTCTTTATTCGCAAAATAGTAGTCAAACCCGCATCTTGTGGAGTTTTTTTTATCCGGGACCCAGTAATAAGCATATAATTCTGTTAGACTGCTGTTGAGAACTGGAAATGTAGCTCAAAAGTTGTTCTTAGTGCGAAAGACTGCACCAAGCTTTGCAAAAAAAACCTCGTTGCAGCGGCGTGACTGAATGGCCTTGTTAAGTGTCTTTAACTGAAGAACTGAGCGTTGGTCCCTTTTGTGCCACATTGCTTAGTAGCCCTGTGCATGCTAGTAAATTGAGTATAAATGAAATGAATAATATATTTGGACTGCGTTTGTGCCAACGCAATTTTATCAAGCCCATAACTGTTCTACCATGTGTGGATAAAGTATTTGAGCAGCTAGTTGGCACGCAACTCACTGCTGGCTTTGACAGTCACATGTATGAATACTCGTCCGCTTACCGTAAAGTACACAGCTGCGAAACAACTCTGATTAACTTAGTGGACGGATGGAGAAAGGCGAGAGACAATAAATTAGCTGTGAGCATTCTATCGACCGACATGTCAAAGGCTTTCGACTCGCTACATCCGCCATTGCTTCTGAGCAAGCTCAAAGCATATGGTTTCCAGGACAGCGCAGTACAACTTCTAAACAGCTATCTGTCTAACCGGAAGTACCGTGTAAAATTAGGAAATCGTGTTAGCTCACGCAGGACCGTCAGCCGTGGCTGCCCCCAGGGCTCTGCCCTAGGCCCGTTGCTATGGAACATCTTTCAGAACGACCTGTCATACTGTGTAACGACAAACTTATCAATGTACGCAGACGACCATCAAATCTACCATACTGGTTGTAACCAATCCAGTGTAACATCCAAACTAAGGGACAGTGCGCGCACTGCTACCAAATGGTATGATCACAACCTTCTTGCTGGAAACCTCAAAAAATATCAAACTATGAACATTGGCTACAGTAAGGATAACAGCGAGACACATGCAATTTGTATGAACAATAAGGAAATCAAAACAGCAGAAAGTCTCAATCTCCTGGGTGTCACAATTGACTCCAAACTCAGTTTCACTGATCATATAAGCTCAATTTGTAAGAAGGCAAGTCAAAGGATCGGCGTTATCATGAGACTCAGAAACTTAATTCCAACAAAGGCTAAGCTAGTTCTATTTAAATCACCAGTCTTACCGTACCTTACATACTGTCATTTAGTTTGGCACTTTTGTAGATCTAGTGACGCGCGAAAGCTAGAAAGGCTGCAAGAAAGAGGATTGAGGGCGGTTTATAGAGACAAGCTTTCAAGCTATTCACAATTACTCAAAAGAGCTGAGTTACCAACACTCATGAACAGGCGCTTGCAGGATATTTGCATCCTAATGTACAGAGTGAGGCACAGGTTATGTCCTACTTATATTTGTAATATTTTTAATAATCATAACTCTTCTTACTTTTTAAGACAGTCAGATTTTTCCACCCCAAGTTTTAATACCGTTACATATGGTAAACATTCTTTACGATATCTTGGGCCTAAATTGTGGGGAAAATTATCCCCAGACGTAAGATCAGCCAAAACGTTAAATATTTTTAGGAAACAGATACGTAAATATGATATTAGTCTGCTCATAGATGATGGCTGCAAGGGTTGTTCCCTGTGCTCCTCATAATTATTTTATACAGTTTTAAGTATTTTTAATTCTCTTTTACATATTTTCAATATCTGATTATCATAAATATATTTTATATAGGTTTAAGTATCTTAAACTCTCTTTTTACATATTATTATATTTGTTAATTGTGTCCCCAAATTAGTATGGGATTTTCCCAGGCTATGTGGCCTTGACACATTAATAAAGTTTATTGATTGATTGAAGTGTGATCAACCTGAAGTAAGAACAGGTATAACGGGAGTCAAGCACGTGACCTAGCGGTTACCGGTGCGACGCTTTTCCAGCTGCGTTTATAATGTGAGTAAAATCTACAATTATTGTATCTGCTGTTTTTCAAGATTTGTCTTTCTCTTGCAATAGTTTCTGTAGTTCATCCTCGTGTTTTTATTGATCCGGGACCTATTTACGTCAAAGAAAGGACCAACATCATACTGCCAAAGTGTCACGGTTGGTCAATTACCCCAGGGGAGGGTACAGAGTAAACATGGTCAACTTAGGATATTTGATGTTCAGAAAGCAGATTCTGACACTTTCTTCTGTAAAGCGTCCAACCTCCTGGGAGATGCTGTAAGTCACAGGATTTTGACAGTAGTCTCACTTCCTAAATTCACTGTCAAGCCTCCTTCTAAGATGACAGCATTTATAGGCGAGAATCTGACGTTAAACTGCAGCGTTACTGATGATCCACAGCCAGTCATTGGTTGGAAGAGACAAGGCGCTCAACTCCCCGTGGGAGGACCCACAGGAATAATGGTGGGTTGATCATTAGTGATGTGAAAGTAGGGGAAATAGAGATTACTTCATGCTTAGTGAGCGCGGACGATTTTTCTTCACGAGTTGTGAAGAATTGAAAACGAACGAGTGAGCGCAGCGAACGAGTGAGTTTACTTTTCTTCACAACGAGTGAAGAAAAATGGTATGGGCGAACTAACCATGAAGTAATTTGTTTATTTTTTAGGTACTGAGATTTACTCCTTACAAAATACTTCTAACTGATCATGAATCACGCTGGGCTAGAAAAATCAAGATACCACAACAAGGTGCAAAACGCACTTAGCAGGCTTTATTTTGGAGTATACCGAATCAACATCACAGTCGAGTTAAAAATACGTTCAAAATTTACTTCTCTAAAATGATACAAACATTGCACGAACTGGAAAATTCTACTTTAAACCCTGCTGAAAATGTCACCAGACTTATAAGAACCAAAGACAGTTAAAAACGTTTTAAAACGACTCGTGAATGACTCAGGAATGTCTTGTGTACGGGAAATACAATGTAAAATTACATTTTTGTTTTGATTTTAATGCGGCTCTTGCTTTTTCAAACGCGACGTCTTTCATGATGCTGTATCCGTAGTTTTTCTTTCTCAAATAACCGTTCAAAACTTGCAAAGAGAGAACGCAGCGAACTTTGCTCATAATCTTTGTTTTCTTTCTTTCTCACTGACAAATTCACTGATGAATGAATTTAACTCGTTTGAAGGAATTTCTTTTACGGACCTTGATTCGCCTTTCAACGTCAAAAATTCTCAGTCAAGCGAAGTGCTGTTCGGGTTTCTCTTTCTTATTTTTCTTTTCTTGATCTTGTATGAAGTCCTCGACTGAAGCTGTATCTACAAACCTAGGATTGCTCAGAAGAAGAAGCTGAGGGAGAAGCCGTTATTGCTCACTTTTTGCAGAGTTGACGGCGCCAAAAATTGATCCCACTTCTATAACCAGTGAAAAAAATCGTCTCCGGCCTGTGATTGGTTGGACTATTTTTTCCACTAGTGAAGAAAATGGTCCGACCAATCAAATTGCTTCTAGTTTTTCACAGACTATTTTTCTCTCACAGATTTGTAAGGAGTAAATCTCAGTACCTATGGAATAAACTGGGACATACATATGTGTGGCTGTGAGTGCAGGAGTGTCTGACGTGGAGGCTGTTACTAACATTCATGTGGAAAAAGTAGATCGTGGTGAGTGTTATAACGCCGGCAATAATAATTAAGATCGGTTTCTGCTGTCAAAAATTAGGTATTTCTATTTACCAACTTATCGTTTTATAGTGCTATTTGCTTATTATTGTTTGCTCTCGAAACTCGAAATATTATTAGTTATTCACTGTTTTGAGACGAGAGTTTTAAATAGCCTCTCTTTTCTCGTCAGATTCTTACACGTTTTTGATCATTAAATAAAACAACACTTTTTTTTCCGTCTTTTTTGATCTACACGAAAACACTTGTTACATTGAAGTCGTTGGATGGTACTCGATATATTTATATGCGATATTCACCAAGCTTGTTCGTTGGTGATGGCTGCGTATTAGCCAAGTTCTTTTTTAGCGTTTTTTAACCGAGACGCTGGCCAGTCATTAGGCATCTCCACGGAACAAGCTTGGTCATTTATATGGCCAATTTGCTGTGCTTTGTTTCTTGCGACAGAACGGGAATCCTAAGTGGGTAAGATAGCCCCAGTTTTAAAATTCAAATGCGCTTTACAGGGAGAAGTTTATCTACATATAAAAGCCTAATTTTTCCAGTTGCTTGAATCAGGACGATTCACGCAGAGAATAATAGATGCATGGGCGCGAGGAGATTTCTCTTTGATATGAACAGGCGGGAAATTCCACATATCCAAGCTTCCATGATTATTGTGTTCATTATATAAACAAACACCAAGGTAAAAAAGACCTAGCCTCTATAGTACTTCACGACATAAATCAATAGAATCTCACTAAAAGAATATAAACATGTTGCTTTATAAAGCCAATAAAACTAACTAACAATGTGAAACGTTAACATACAACTTCAACGCTTATAGAAATGTGAGATTCTACTCTTAACTGTTACCACTCTGACTATCGTTACCTTCCAAAACAAGAAGTCTGTGAAACTGCGTAAAATTATCACACTTTTACGTCTGTTTTGATACGGTATTTCTCAGGAGCAGAGATTCCTGTTTAAAATTGTTCCTCGCGAAGCGAGGTTACTAATCGTGTCGCCTTCGGTCAGACCACGTGGCTCGCAAGCCCGAGTAAATCGAGCCGAGAGTTTTTATATATGGATATATATTTATATATATATATCTATATTTTAAAGGTGTCCGTTCGCAGGCCAGGTTACCTGGCAACATTACTTCATGTGAATTTCCGCCATTTCGAATTCCGTGAAAGATGTTTTGAAAATAATGTGAATTTTGTGGAAACCGATTTCACTAATCCTGGAAGTACATCTCAGCAAGAAGATCTCCGAGATATACAAGAAAGAGCGGCGAGGGATCGTCGTCGAGTAAGTTTGAATGCCGCAAAAATCAGCGCACGGGAAGCGGCGACTCAAAGAATAGATTAAGAAACTACGGTAGGGACGATAACAAGAGACATCGCAGCAGAGACAACAACTGCTCACTCAAAAAAGGGAAAGGAAACAGCAAGGAAAAGGACCAGGAATGCAATCAAGTTAGATTGGAAATTTAATTTGTTATATATAGTAACTAGAAATACGACTCCCGCAAAAACCTCGCGAAGCTAGTTTTTGAAGAAGTCACAATGCTTTCATATTTTATTTTATATCTTTTATATCAGCGTAATCCCCATTATTTTATTTGTTATGCTATGTTTGGTACAAAATTAGTGACACCTGGTGAAAATTACATGACCAGTATACCGGTCAACACAGTGCTTAAAAATTGACCTTCATTTAGTTCTTTCACTGCCACTGAGATTGCACCAGAGGGAATAGAAGTAAAATTATTTATTATCTTCACAGGGAATACAGAGTCGATGAATGACCACAATAATATTCACTTAACACAAATTGAAAATGATTGTAAATCTTTTGCAGGTGAAATCTTGAAGAGTTGATATGAATGCTTGTGTTTACCATGGTGTAAAAACCTGTTTTTTTTTTAGTTTTATTTTCTTAGTCTCTACTGCTTTGTCTCCTTTGTAGTACATCCCTTTTAAACACAATATGTTCTTACACTGAGGATGAGTTGAATGCTCCAATTATTTTTTGTTTATGTTTTTTGGTTATAATTGGATGAGGTTCATTGTAAGAAGAATCTTCTGATTAGATATTTTATTGTCTACTGCAGTCATTATTTCATTCCTAGGTAACCACAATTGACAGCATTATGAATAGTGCATGTTTCAATTTGTGCACTCTCTTCAGTTGCAATGGTACTCTCAGTGGTAGATAAGAAAATTCCTCTTCCCTCAAAAGAGATGCCATATCAACAGAAGTGTGAGATACAATGTCATTACATAAAAAATGGGGATAAAACAATTGGATTCTACAACAACTTTGAATAAAGGTTTGGTAATAGTGAGTGCCGACTGTATAGTATGTGGTTGTTCTATTTTTAGGTCATATCATAAAAACAATACATTAAATAAAGAGTTATTGAAATCTTAATATGTTGAAAAAGATTGCTGCACTACGTACTCCTGTAAAAAAATAATGTGAAATCGACATCAATCAGTTAAAAGTATATACCACATGAAAGTTTAATTGTGCTGTTACAGAAACAGGCAAAATATCCATACCCAACAAGAGAAGGTTATATTATTTTGAATATATGCAAATTTCTATTATAAAAACTGCAGAAGAAAGATTTAATATAAGGATGGCATTTCATCGAAAAAGTCATGGCAGCCAGAGGTATTGAACTGTAACCAATGACATATAGTAATGAGAAGAACTATCATTATATTATTATCATTATTATTATCATTACTATTATTATTACTGGTATTGATATTATTATTGTTATATTTTTTATGTTAAACATAATATATTTTTATGGGGTGGGATTCATGTCTTAATCTTGGTAAAGTTATTGTTACTCTACTACTAAAAGCAATACAAAAATTCTTCTTAATAGGCTTTCCATCAGAGGTGGTAGTAATCAAAACAGCTCCAAACAATACCATTTTCTTCTTAAAGGCTTAGAATCTAGTGCAGTCATTTGTCTAGAAAGTTTGTGTGGAAAATCATTATTGAAAGCATAGGGCATTTAGGAAACTTGAAACACTTGTTACTACATACAGCACACTTGCAATGAATATATGAGAAAGATCATAAACATTTTGGCATTACAAAATTTATTTTCTTCTTTATAAAGTTTTTCCAATGTAAAAGGCTAATTGCATGTTGTGGTTGTTATGAAATATTGATATTTTACATCATAAAAATAAAGTAAACGGCAGAAAGTAACAAAGTTAATATGTTATGTCTAACTTTGCAAATTAAGGCTTGAATTAACATTTCATTTGTGAAAAAAGGGCAGGGGTTCTAGATAGCAATATTATCAGGGAAGGGGGGTCATTGCACTCTAAGGTAAAACTGACCCATTGTGAAAAGGCTATGAAACTTGTTGTCTCTACGCAATATTATTGAAACCTTTCAATCAGAGAATACATACATATATATCTATAGCAAAGAGAAATACTACTCAGAATTCAGTAATCACATTTGCTTTATTTTAAAATGATCGCATTGATCACTGATAATATTGCAGAACCAGTACTTTATAGTGACAAAGGGTATATATTCTGTTGAAAATGTTTAACATAACTGCTAGATCAAGAAAATTTACAATATTTTCACTGTTGCAATGATATCAGATCACATCGTTATAAATGATTGCTATAACAACTGCAACTCTCTGTGTTGGGAATTACTTCAAACTGGAAACGCTATCGTTTTATTATGAAAAATACCTATTTACATTCTCTTGTAATCTGTTGGTCGTCTTCCGATTCCGTTTTTAGACTAATAGAAATATTTTCCAGAGACATCTCAAATCGCTGAAGTCGTTCTTACTCGGTGTCCCTTCTAAGTCGTTTTGCTTAATGTAGTACACCAATATATTTCGTTATGTAATCGTTCACCCATGTCCTGTATTTCTATCAATAACACATTCAAATTCAAAACTAACTTGATTGAATTCCTGGTCCTTTTCCCTGCTGTTTCGTTTGCCTTTTTCTGGAGCGAGCAGTTGTTGTCTTGGCTGCGATTTCTGTTGTTATTCTCCCTGCTGTCGTTTCTCTATCCCTGCTTTGAGTCGTGCTTTCCTCGTGTTGATTTTCACGGTATTCGAACTTACTCGGCGACGATCTCGTGCTAATATTTCTTGAATATCTTGGAGATAACCTTGCTGGGATGTACTTCCAGGACGAGTGAAATCGGTTTCCACAAAATTTACATTACTTTCAAAAAGGCATCACCGAATAATGGCGGAAATTCAGCGTTCTCAAGTGCGTTACTATTGCCAGGTAACCTGGCCTGCGAACGGACACCTTTAAAATATAGATATATATAAACATTTATTATATCTGCAACCCTTGTATATGAGCAAACGCGCGCTCTGATTGGTTCCCTACTCATAGTATATCAGCTCATATACCATTGGCACGGAAAACGGCCATCATGGAGGGATGATTTCTTGAATTAGACAGGGAGAAATTCAAGTCAAGCTTAAAAATCATACACCAAAGAAATACTACCGAAGCAAATAAGTATGGGATGAAATTATTCGACGGTAAGTGAGCAAATTATACTGCGAAATTGTTTATTACGAACGAACGTGAAACTCTTACAAACAGCCGTCATTTTGAAAGATCTGTGAAGCCCGTAAACTGAGTTTTTATTTTATTTCTGCCTACTTTTTCCACTTTAAAATTCTTAAACTAATTTGCTAACTCGAAAAAAAATTGACAAGTACATTAAAGAGATGTTTAAAAACGAGCCGGACTCGTGTTTGAAACTTTTTTACACATCGGCTCTACAATATGTCGGCTCGGCAACAACATGGTTCTGTTCAAAAACAATAACAAAGTCAATTCTTGTCGTACAAACTAAGTCCAGTGTCTCATAAGCGAGGGTTTAGAGATATAATAAAACAACTAGAAATACGACTCCCGCAAAACCCCGCGAAGCTAGTTTGTAAAGGACTCCTAATGGTTTTTCCTATGAGGTATAAGACCCCAATTTACGTATTTACTTATTATTATATTATTTTTACTTTTTGTACTTTCTCATTTTTTGCAATTATCATGATTATTATTATCGTATTATTATCATTATCATTTTTAATATTATTACTGGTATTGATATTATTATTAGCATTGTTATTTTTTATGTTTAACATAATATACTGTTATTGGGTTGGGTTGTATGTCCTAATCTGGGAAAAGGTATTGTTCCTCTACAACTACATGCAATTCTGTTTTTCTTGTGAATAGGGTTTGTATCATAGGAAGTAAAAATTACTCAACTCTGAACAATACCATTTCTTCTTTTAAGCTTAGAATCTAGTCATGGTTGCCACAGCCATAAGATCTTTAAATTTCCTGACTTTTCCCTGACAAATGTAAAATTTCCCTTACCAACTAAATTAGAAAAGTCACAAATTAGTCCTGGTAGTGACCTCCAACCTCCTCTCACAACCAACCTCTCCACCCATTTATTTAATATGCTTTCAGAAAGTCACATACAGTGTACGTGGATTGATAGTTTCTTACGATAACCAATTCATGGAAAAAGGATTGATTTTCTTGGAAACCCAAAATCAGCTTGTCATTTAATTCCACCAATCCAACACATTTCATGTCACATTCTTGACCACACCAAACCAAAGCTGAATTGGCAAGAAATAAATTAGTAGTATTAAATTTCACTTTTCCCTGACTTGATTTGAAATTCCCTTACTTTTCACTGACCTTGAAGAATTTTTTCCCTTACCATTTTCTGACCTGTGGCAATCATGCCAGTGCAGTCATTTGTCCATACAGTTAGTGTGGAAAATCATGATTGAAAGCATAGGGCATTTAGGAAACTTCAAAGACTTGTTATTACATACAGCACCCGTGCAATGAATACATAAAACAGCAAACAGAAAAACAGCTAAAACTTTTAGCATTTCAAACTTTAGTTTCTCCCTTGTAGAGTTTTTCCAATGTAAAAGGTCAACTGCATATTGTGGTTGTTATTAAATATTTGTATTTGACATCATTAAAATGAATTAAACAGCATTAAGGAAAAAGGTTAAGATGTTGTCTAATTTTGCAAATTAGGGCTTAAATTAACTTTTCATTTGTGGGAAAAGGGTGGGTGCTAAGAGAGTAATTCCCAGGAATGCATGGAACTCAAAGGTAAAAACCCATTTTGAAATGGCTATGGAACTTGTCTGTCCCAACGAAGCTTTTTAATTACGCAATACATATATGTAGCAAAGAAATAGAGCAAAGAGAAATACTACTCAGAAGTCCGTAACGACATCTGCTTTATTTACAAATAATTGCATTGAACAGTGATAATATTGCAGAACCGGTAACTTATTGTTTGGTATCTATTCTGTTGAAAATGCTGAACATAACTGCTACATCAAACAAATCTACAATATATTTTCACTGTTGCAATGATATCAGATCACATAATTATAAATAATTGCTATCACAACTGCAATCTCTGTATTGGGAATTTCTTTCAAATGGAAGGCAAACGTTTCACTACGAAAAATACCTACTTGCATTCTCATTGCAGTATTAATACTACGTGACTGTCATCTTTCATTTCTTTGCGGTTGGTTTCTGTTTCCCCTTTCCTGGCACTTTTTTCACGACGATATGGTAATCTGTTTTGTCGTTCGCCTTCTGATTCTGGCTCCTACTCCGTGTACCGGCACAGATGACGTAAAACAAAGCCAGACAATAACAAACATGTTACTGAATAATTTTACACACAATGATGAAACAATGCGCTACGTCATCTGTGCCGGTACACGGAGTAGGAGCCCTGATTCTGTCTGCATGCTGGAAGTCGTTCCTACTCGGTTTCCGTTCTAAGTCATTTTGCTAAATTTTGTTCGCCAATTTCGTTATGTAATCGCTTGCTCATGTCCTGTATACCTAAAACGAGTCTTTGTTTCTATCCATAACAAATTCAATATCCAATCTAACTTGATGGTAACTTGATGGTATTGCTGGTCCTTTTCCTTGCTGATTCCTTTGTTTTTTTTGAGCGAGCAGTTCTTGTCTTAGCTGCGATGTCTCTTGTTATCGTCCCTACCGTCGTTTCTCAATCTCTGCTTTGAGTCGCCGCTTCCCGTGCGGCATTCAAACTTACTCGACGACGATCTCTCACCATTCTTTCTTGTATATGTCGGAGATCTTCTTGCTGGGATGTACTTCCAAGACGAGTGAAATCGGTTTCCACAAAATTCGCATTATTTTCAAAACATCATTCAAGGAATTCGTAATGTCGGAATTTCACATGGAGTAATGTTGCCAGGTAACCTGGCCTGCGAACGGACACCTTTAAAATATAGATATATATAAACATATATATAAATATATATATATATATACATATATAAAAACTCTCGGCTCGATTTACTCGGGCTTGCGAGCCACGTGGTCTGACCGGAACCGACACGATTAGTAACCTCGCTACGCTCGGCCTTCGGCCTCGCTTCGCGAGGAATTATTCCACTCAATCTCGTCGCATATGAGCTATAGCCAACTCGGCGCTACGCGCCTCGTTGGCTATTAGCTCATATACGACTCGATTTCGTGGAATAATTGCTAAATATATAAATATATATATATACATATATAAAAACTCTCGGCTCGATTTACTCGGGCTTGCGAGCCACGTGGTCTGACCGGAACCGACACGATTAGTAACCTCGCTACGCTCGGCCTTCGGCCTCGCTTCGCGAGGAATTATATCTCTAAACCCTCGCTTATGAGACACTGGAATTAGTTTGTAAGACAAGAATTGACTTTGTTATTGTTTTTGAACAGAACCATGTTGTTGTCGAGCCGACATATTGTAGAGCCGATGTGCAAAAATGTTTTAAACACGAGTCCGGCTCGTTTTCAAACATCTCTTTAATGTACTTGTCAATTTTTTTTCGAGTTAGCAAATTAGTTTAAGAATTTTAAAGTGGAAAGAGTAGGCAGAAATAAAATAAAAACTCAGGTTACGGGCTTCACAGATCTTTCAAAATGGCGGCTGTTTGTAAGAGTTTCACTTTCGTTCGTAATAAACAATTTCGCAATATAATTTGCCCACTTACCGTCGAATAATTTCATCCCATACTTATTTGCTTCGGTAGTATTTCTTTGGTGTATGATTTTTAAGCTTGACTTGAATTTCTCCCAGTCTAATTCAAGAAATCATCCCTCCATGATGGCCGTTTTCCGTGCCAATGGTATATGAGCTGATATACCATGAGTAGGGAACCAATCAGAGCGCGCGTTTGCTCATATACAAGGGTTGCAGATATAATAAATATATATATACATATATAAAAACTCTCGGCTCGATTTACTCGGGCTTGCGAGCCACGTGGTCTGACCGGAAGCGACACGATTAGTAACCTCGCTACGCTCGGCCTTCGGCCTCGCTTCGCGAGGAACAAAGACTCGTTTTAGCTATACAGGACATGAGAGACTTAGAACGGAAACCGAGTAGGAACGACTTCAAAAAGATTGAGATACACTGGAAAATATGATAATCACAAGGCAAACTGCAATGAAAACAGAATTTAAGGAAAATCATGGCAACAGCGTACAGACAGAATCAGAGGACGAACGAAGAAACAGATTACCATATCGTCGTGAAAAAAGTTTCAGGAAAGGGGAGACAGAAAGCAACCGCAAAGAAATGAAAGATGACAGGCACGTAGTATTTATACTGCAATGAGAATGCAAGTAGGTATTTTTCGTAGTGAAACGATTGCCTTCCATTTTAAAGAAATTCCCAATATCCATTGCAACAGTGAAAACATATTGTAGATTTGTTTGATGTAGCAGTTATGTTCAGCATTTTCAACAGAAAACATACCAAACAATAAGTGACTGGTTCTGCAGTATTATCAGTGATCAGTGCAAGTATTTGTAAATAAAGCAGTTGTCATTACTGACTTCTGAGTAGTATTTCTCTTTGCTATATTTCTTTCCTACATATATGTATTAAGTAATTACAAGGTTTCGTGGGGACAAACAATTTCCATAGCCATTTCAAAATGGGTTTTTACCTTTGAGTTCCAAGTATCCCTGGGAGTTACTCTCTTAGCCCCCACCCTTTTCCCACAAATCAAAAGTTAATTTAAGCCCTACATTGCAAAATTAGGCGTAACATCTTAACCTTTTTCCTTAATGCTGTTTAAATCATTTTTATGATGTCAAATACAAATATTTAATGACAACCACAATACACAGTTGACCTTTTTCATTAGAAAAACTCTATAAGGGAGAAACTAAAGTTTGTAATGCTAAATTTTTTAGTGATCTCTCTTATATATTCATTGCAAGGGTGCTGTATGTAATAACAAGTCTTTGAAGTTTCCTAAATGGCCTATACATTCAATCATGATTTTCCACACTAACTGTATGGACAAATAACTGCACTAGCATGATTGCCGCAGGTAAGAAAATGGTAAGGGAAAAAAATTCTTCAAGGTCAGTGAAAAGTCAGGGAATTTCAAATCAAGTAAGGGAAAGTTTAAGTATTTGAGAGAATTAAGGGAAAAGTGAAATTTAAGACTACTAGTTTATTTTTTGCCAATTTAGTGATGGTTTGGTGTGGTCAAGAATGTGACATGAATTGTGTTGGATTGGTAGAATTAAATGGCTGATTACCTGATTTTGGGTATCCAAGAAAATCAATCCTTCTTCCATAACCTTGTTATTTTAAGAAACTATAAATCCATGTACACTGCATTTGAATTTCAGAAAGCATATTAAATAAATGGGTGGAGAGGTAGGCTGTTAGGAGAGGTTGGAGGCCATTACCAGGACTAATTTTGGACTTTTCTAATTTAGTTGAAAAGGGAAATTTTGCATTTGTCGGGGAAATGTAAGGGAATTTCAAGATCCTGTGGCTGTGCAACCATGACTTGATTATAAGTCTAAAAGAATAAATGGTATTGTTCATAGTTGAGTAATTTTTACCACCTCTGAGACAAACCCTATTCAGAATAAAACTGTATTGCTTGTAGTCGCAGAGGAACCTTTTCTCAGAATAGGACATACACCCCCACCCCATAACCCCAGAGAAAGTTTAAGTCTGTGAGAAGTCAGGGAAAAGTGAAATTTAAGAGTTCTAATTTATTTATTGCCAATTCAGCTATGGTTTGGTGTAATTGAGAATGTGACATGAAATGTGTTGGAGTGGTAGAATTAAATGACAAGCTGATTTTGGATTGCCTAAAAAATCAATCCTTTTTCCATGACTTTGTTACTTTAAGAAACTATCAATCCATATGCACTGTATGTGACTTTCTGAAAGCATATTAAATAAATGGGCGGAGAGGTTGGCTGTGAGGTGAGGTTGGAGGCCATTACCAGGACTAATTTGTGAATTTTCTTATTTCGTTGGTAAGGGAAATTTTACATTTGTGAGGGAAAAGTAAGGGAATTTCAAGATCCTGTGGCTGTGGCAACCATGACTAAATTCTAAGCCAAAAAGAAGAAATGGTATCGTTCAGAGATGAGTAATTTTTACCACAACTAATACAAACCCTATTCAGAAGAAAACTGTATTGCCTGTAGTAGTTGAGGAACAATACCTTTACCCAGATTAGGACATACACCCCCACCCCATAACAGTATATTATGTTAAACATAAAAAAATAACAATGATAATAATATCAATACCAGCAATAATAATAATAATGGTAATAATACAATAATAATCATGATAATAATTACAAGAACTGAGAAAGTAAAAAAAGTGATGATATAATAAGTAAATAGTTACATAAATTGGGGTTCTAATTCTCATGGGAAAAACCATCATGAGTTCTTTAAAAACTAGCTTCGCGAGGTTTTGCGGGAGTCGTATTTCTAGTAATAATAATAATTCCTCGCGAAGCGAGGTTACTAATCGTGTCGCCTTCGGTCAGACCACGTGGCTCGCAAGCCCGAGTAAATCGAGCCGAGAGTTTTTATATATGTATATATATATATTTATTATATCTGCAACCCTTGTATATGAGCAAACGCGCGCTCTGATTGGTTCCCTACTCATAGTATATCAGCTCATATACCATTGGCACGGAAAACGGCCATCATGGAGGGATGATTTCTTGAATTAGACAGGGAGAAATTCAAGTCAAGCTTAAAAATCATACACCAACGAAATACTACCGAAGCAAATAAATATGGGATGAAATTATTCGACGGTAAGTGAGCAAATTATACTGCGAAATTGTTTATTACGAACGAAAGTAAAACTCTTACAAACAGCCGCCATTTTGAAAGATCTGTGAAGCCCGTAAACTGAGCTTTTATTTTATTTCTGCCTACTTTTTCCACTTTAAAATTCTTAAACTAATTTGCTAACTCGAAAAAAAATTGACAAGTACATTAAAGAGATGTTTAAAAACGAGCCGGACTCGTGTTTGACACTTTTTTACACATCGGCTCTACAATATGTCGGCTCGGCAACAACATGGTTCTGTTCAAAAACAATAACAAAGTCAATTCTTGTCGTACAAACTAATTCCAGTGTCTCGTAAGCGAGGGTTTAGAGATATAATAAAACAATTATTCCACTCAATCTCGTCGCATATGAGCTATAGCCAACTCGGCGCTACGCGCCTCGTTGGCTATTAGCTCATATACGACTCGATTTCGTGGAATAATTGCTAAATATATTTTAAGGGTGTCCGTTCGCAGGCGTGGTTACCAGGCCACAGTAGCGCATTTGACAAATTGCTGAATTTCCGCCATTGCGTATTCGGTGATTCCTTTTTGAAAATAATGTAAATTTTGTGGAACCGATTTCACTCCTCCTGGAAGTACATCCCAGCAAGAAGATCTCCGAGATATACAAGAAAAAGCAGCAAGACATCGTAGTCGAGTAAGTTCGAATACCGTGAAAATCAACACAAGGAAAGCACGACTCAAAGCACAGCCAGAGATACGACGGTAGGGAGAATAACAACAGACATCCCAGCAAAGACAACAACTGCTCGCCCTAAAAAAGGCAAACGAAACAGCAGGGAAAAGGACCAGGAATTCAACCAAGTTAATTTTGAATTTGAATGTGTTATTGATAGAAATACAGGACATGAGTGAACGATTTCATAACGAAATATACTGGCGAACTAAATTTAGCAAAACGACTTCGAAGGGAAACCGAGGAGGAACGACTTCAACGATCAGAGATGTCTCTGGAAAATAATTCTATCATTCTAAAAACGGAATCGGAAGACAAGCAACATATTGCAGGAGAATGTATGAAGGTATTTTTCGTAATAAAACGATAGCCTTTCCATTTTAATTCCCAACACAGAGAGTTGCAGTTGTGATAGCAATCATTTATAACTATGTAATCTGATATCATTGCAACAGTGAAAATATTGTAAATCATCTTGATCTAGCAGTTATGTTAAGCATATTCAACAGAATAGATACCCAGTGTCACTAAGTACTGTATTCTCTGATTGAAAGGTTTCAGTAATAGTGCGTGGGGACAGACAAGTTTCATAGCCTTTTTACAATGGGTCAGTTTTACCTTACAGTTCTATGAGTCCTTGATAAAATTGCTATCTAGGACCCCTGCCCTTTTCCCACAAATGAAAAGTTAATTTAAGCCCTAATTTGCAAAATTATACATAACATATTAACTTTGTTACTTACTGCTGTTCATTTTTATGATATCAAATACCAATATTTAATAACAACCACAACATACAGTTCACCTTTTACACTGGAAAAACTATAAAGAAGAAACTAAAGTATGTAATGCCAAAACTTTTATGATGTTTCTCATATATTCATTGCAAGTGTGCTGTATATAGTAACAGTTGTTTCAAGTTTCATAAATGCCCAATGCTTTCAATCATGATTTTCCACACTAACTTTATGGACAAATGACTGCACTAGATTTAAAGCCTTAAAGAAGAAATGACATTCTTTAGAGCTGTTTTGATTACCACCACCTCTGATGGAAAGCCTATCAAGAAGATTTTTGTATTGCTTGTAGTAGTAGAGGAACAATACTTTTACCCAGATAAGGACATACATTCCATCCCATAACAATATACATTAAGAAAAACATAAAAACATATAACAATAATAATAAAAGTATCAATACCAGTAATTAATAATAATAATAATAATAATAATAATAATAATAATACTGATAATAATATAATAATAGTGCTTCTCATTACTATATGTCATTGGTTACAGTTCAATACCTCGAGCTGCTTTGACTTTTTTTATGAAATACCATACTATTAAATTTTTCTTCTGCAGTTGTTATAATTGAAATTTTCATATACTATTCTTTAGTTGGGTATGGATATTGTGGCTGTTTCTGTAACAGCACAATTAAACTTTCATGTGGTATATACTATTGACTGCTTGATGTTGATTTTGCATTAATTTTTTTATTGTTTTTATGATTACCTAAAAAAAGCACAGCCACATACTATACAGTAGGCACTCTCTATTACCAAACCTTTATTCAAAGTTTTTGTAGAATCCAATTATTTTACCCTCAATTTTTTTTATGTAATGACATTGTATCTCTAACTTCTGTTGATATGGCATATCTTTTGAGGGAAGAGGAATTTTTCTATCTACCACTGGGAGTACCATTCCAACTGAAGAGAGTAAACAAATTGAAACATGCACTATTCATAACGCTCTCAATTGTGGTTACCTAGGAATGAAATAATGACTGCAGTAGACAATAAAATATCTAATCAGAAGACTCTTCTTACAATGAATCTCATGCAATGATGACAATAGAGCATAAACAAAAAATAATTGGAGCATTGAACTCATCCTCGGTGTAAGAATATATTGCTTTTAAAAGTGATGTACAACAAAGCGGACAAAGCAGTAAAGACTAAGAAAATAAAACTAAAATAAAAAACAGTTTTTTACGCTGTGGTAAACACAAGCACTAATATCAGTTCTTCAAGATTTCACTTGCAAAAGATTTACAATAATTTTCAATTTGTTTTAAGTGAATATTGTTGTCATACTTCATAAACTCTGTATTCCGTGTAAGGATAACAGATAATGTTACTTCTATTCCTTCTGGTGCAATCTCAGTGGCAGTGAAAGAGCTAAATGAAGTTAACTTTTTAAGCACTGTGTTGAGCGGTATACTGATCATGTGCTTTGCACAGGGTGTCAATAATTGTGTACCAAACAAAGCATAACGAATATAGTAATGGGGATTAGGATAATAGCTAAAGGCATTGTGACTTCTTCAAAAACTAGCTTCGCGAGGTTTTGCGGGAGTCGTATTTCTAGTTATACATATATTTAGTATAATTTTAGAGCTGAACACAGTGTTTCCAGCAATCTGATTGGTTGAGTGTACTCGCCGTCGATCGTCGATCAAACTTACTCGATCGTCGTCGAGTAAGTTTGAATGCCGCAAAAATCAGCGCACGTACGGAAAGCGGCGACTCAAAGAATAGATTAAGAAACTACGGCAGGGACGATAACAAGAGACATCGCAGCAGAGACAACAACTGCTCGCTCAAAAATGGGAAAGGAAACAGCAAGGAAAAGGACCAGGAATGCAATCAAGTTAGATTGGAAATTGAATTTGTTATAGATAGTAACAAAGACTCGTTTTAGCTATACAGGACGTGAGAGACTTAGAACGGAAACCGAGTAGGAACGACTTCAAAAAGATTGAGATACACTGCAAAATATGATAATCACAAGACAAACTGTAATGAAAACAGAATTTAAGGAAAATCATGGCAACAGCGTACAGACAGAATCAGAGGACGAACGAAGAAACAGATTACCATATCGTCGTGAAAAAAGTTTCAGAAAAGGGGAAACAGAAACGAACCGCAAAGAAATGAAAGATGACAGTCACGTAGTATTTATACTGCAATGAGAATGCAAGTAGGTATTTTTCGTAGTGAAACGATTGCCTTCCATTTTAAAGAAATTCCCAATACAGAGGTTGCAGTTGTGATAGCAATTATTTATAATTATGTGATCTGATATCATTGCAACAGTGAAAATAAATTGTAGATTTGTTTGATGTAGCAGTTATGCTCAGCATTTTCAACAGAAAACATACCAAACAATAAGTGACTGGTTCTGCAGTATTATCAGTGATCAGTGCAAGTATTTGTAAATAAAGCAGTTGTCATTACTGACTTCTGAGTAGTATTTCTCTATTATTAACTTTGTTACTTTCTGCTGTTTGCAAGTGTGCTGTATGTAGTAGCAAGTGTTTCAAGTTTCCTAAATGCCCTATGCTTTCAATAATGATTCTCCACACAAACTTTATAGACAAATGATACACTAGATTCTAAGCCTTTAAGAAGAAATGTTGTTGTTTGGAGCTGTTTTGATTACTACCACCTCTGATGGAAAGCCTATTAAGAAGATTTTTGTATTGCTTGTAGTAGTAGAGTAACAATACCTTTACCAAGATTAGGACATGCATCCCACCCCATAAAAATATATTATGTTTAACATAAAAAATATAACAATAATAATCATATCAATACCAGTAATAATAATAGTAATGATAATAATAATGATAATAATATAATGATAGTTCTTCTCGTTACTATATGTCATTGGTTACAGTTCAATACCTCTGGCTGCCATGACTTTTTCGATGAAATACCATCATTATATTAAGTCTTTCTTCTGCAGTTTTTATAATAGAAATTTTCATATATTCAAAATAATATAATCTTCTGTGGTTGGGTATGGATATTTTGCCTGTTTCTGTAACAGCACAATTAAACTTTCATGTGGTATATACTTTTCACTGATTGATGTTGATTTCACATTATTTTTTTACAGGAGTAGGTAGTGCAGGAATCTTTTTGAACACATTAAGATTTTAATAACTCTTTCTTACATGTATAGTTTTTATGATATGACCTAAAAATAGCACAACCACATACTATACAGTCGGCACTCACTATTACCAAACCTTTATTCAAAGTTTTTGTAGAATCCAATTGTTTTACCCCAAATTTTATTAATGTAATGACATTATATCTCACACTTCTGTTGATATGGCATCTCTTTTGAGGGAAGAGGAATTTTTCTATCTACCACTGGGGGTACCATTGCAACTGAAAAGAGTACACAAATTAAAACATGCACTATTCATAATGCTCTCAATTGTGGTTACCCAGGAATGAAATAATGACTGCAGTAGACAATAAAATATCTAATCAGAAGATTCTTCTTACAATGAATCTCATGCAATTATAACCAAAAAACATAAACAAAAAATAATTGGAGCATTCAACTCATCCTCAGTGTAAGAACATATTGTGTTTAAAAGTGATGTACAACAAAGAAGACAAAGCAGTAGAGACTAAGAAAATAAAACTAAAGAAAAAAACACAGGTTTTTACACCATGGTAAACACATGCATTCATATCAACTCTTCAAGATTTCACCTGCAATAAGATTTACAATCATTTTCAATTTGTGTTAAGTGAATATTATTGTGATACTTCATCGACTCTGTATTCCCTGTCAAGATAATAAATAATTTTACTTCTATTCCCTCTGGTGCAATCTAAGTGGCAATGAAAGAGCTAAATGAAGGTCAATTTTTAAGCACTGTGTTGAGCGGTATACTGATCATGTAATTTGCACCAGGTGTCACTAATTGTGTACCAAACACAGCATAACAAATTAAATAATGGAGATTACGCAGATATAAAAAATAAAATATAAAATAAAATATAAAAGTATTGTGACTTATTCAAAAACTAGCTTCGCGAGGTTTTTGCGAGAGTCGTATTTCTAGTAATCACTTTATTTATCAAATGATTTGTAAGTCAGTTTTTCTTCGTCCCAAGGTTTATAGCCCAGGGGCGGATCCAGGATTTCAAAAGGGGGGGTGGATGGATGGCGGGTCGACCCGCCATCTTGGACATTACCCACAAGACCCGGGGAACGAGGTTCCCATCAAACCTGAGCATCGACTGAGCACACGGGTTGGTAAGCGCGAACGTTTCCCTGCAAATTTCGCAATAAACAACAACCAGACATGAGCGAGAGCTAATTTTTCTTTCTTTATTTATTTTCTATTTCAAATAAATAGACATTTCGAATTATTTTTTTTACTGAAAAATGGGGGGTGGATATCCACCCTATCCACCCCCACTGTATCCGCCCCTGTAGCCGTTATTATACGACTTTCAGTTTAATAATCTCTTTTTCTAATCCGTCAAATATTTCGTGCGTGAGACTGCTCTGAATATGTTACCTTACTAAATATACTCCGATTAATGATACACATGAAAAATTACTCGATTATGATTTGCTGCGAGCAGTGCAGTTCAAGTGTAACACCAGTGCAAAAAGTGTAACACCAGTGCAAAAAATGTGAAGCCAGTGCAAATTAAACATCGATATTCTGGATTATGATATTCTTTATTTTTAAACGAACCGCTTTGAGTTCGTAGCGTTATCAACTGATCTTCATCAGCCAATCAGTAAATAAAGTGTGAAATCCGCGTCAAATGCTCACTTCCTGTCCGCAATGAGATCTTCCGGCACTTAATCCAGGCGAATTTTTTCATGTTTAGATTATTAATAAGTAATTATACGGCTTTGCTTGTTCAATTTGGGATTGATTTGCACTTGTGAGTTTTTCAAAAAGCTGAAATTGCACTCCCCAAAGCGGCTCGTGCAAGTTCAGCTTCTTGAAAAACTCTCTCGTACAAGTTAATTCCAAATTGAACTCGAAACCGTATAATTACCTTTACTAATAAAATTTTGCGACATCTCAGAATAATGCAGTTGGGCTTAGCACGCTGTGAAAAATGATAAAATTTGGCCTTGAATTAAGTCAAAAGTGTTTCTTACTTTACCATGGACTGATTCGTTGAAGTGAAGCAAAACCCAACCGTAAGATTGTTTTATGTAATATATAGATTTAGCCAAGCCTAAAAGCGGGGCTCCCGTTAGTACTTTCATTTCACTTTAAACTGTAAAAGCATTCTAAAATATTGCGAAGGAATTCACAAACGTTTTTAACCATAGTTAAGTGTCGAGGTCGGTTAACTTGCTATGATTTTTGTCTAAACTTTCGTCTGCCATAAGTACGGTCTTTCTACCTACAAAGTCATGGAGTATATTCTACAGAAAACACAAATTATCAATGTACTGTATTCTATTCCTGATGAAATTAACCATTCTATTTGCGTAACTGTATTTAAAAGATTTGTACACGCTACTAGGAAATGCAGGACACAACTCTTGTCATTTTCGTGTTAAAACGAACACCTCGGTAAAATAAATGTTTACTCCAAGCAGGGTGCAAAGAAAATTAATTTTACAGATTGCCCTTCGGGCAAGCTGTAACCAACATCTACCAGCCCGAAAAACATTTTTCACGAGAATGAAAAAATAATTAATTATTCTTTTCTTAATTACATTGTAAGTTTAAAAAATTACTGCCTTCATTTATTCACTACAATCAGCTGTAGTTACTTAACAAAAGAAATAAATAACCGTAAAAGTGTGAACTATAAGTAGACCTGGTCCAACGCAACACGTGAATGACTAACATACATTTGAGACATTTTACAATTTAGGAGAACATTTTTTACGAAAACAACGGCGTTGAAACCAAAGTTCTCAATCGACACACTAAATGACAACGTCGACAACGCGAAAAGCTGCCAGTGAAAGCGGTACATTCTGCAATTTGCCGCCAAGAGAAAATTCCCGCGGGAGTATTTCTTAGCCGTCGACAGGGGATATGTTTATATGATTAAAGGACATAAAAATTTGAAATCTTTCATCAGTTTGCTTCTCATTCAAAAGTAGTGCATTCAGAAGATCATTTTTCTGAAGAAGGTTTGTTTAGAAGTCGGTTTTCCAAGTCAAGTGTCAAGTTTAAGGGAAAGTGGAAAGTGCGAGTGCTGAGTCACGCATCAGTGAGCAAATATTTTGCAGACAAAACTTATGCAAATTTGTGGTCCATAGCACGGAGTCTTTCCACTTCTCGGCTTTCTTCGCTACAATTTTGTCTGTTTTCCACAGCACGGAGTCTTTCCGCTTCTCGGCTTTCTTGGCTACAATTTTGTCTGTTTTCCACAGCACGGAGTCTTTCCGCTTCTCGGCTTTCTTCGTTAACATTTTGTCTGTTTTCTCGAGCCCGGACTCTTTCTGCTTTTCGGCGTTCTTCGCTATAATTTCGTCTCCTTTCCATTTCCCGAGCGCGCCTTCTTTGGCGATCTACTTCGCTCATTCTTCCTCAGTTAATTCTTGCTCTCTTTCCCGTTGCTCTTCACCTGAACCCTGTGTTCTGCAAATTATATTTTCTCTGCTATTGTTTGTTGACATAGGAGTAGAACTTGTTTCGTTTATCCTTTAGTAAAACTTTAACAGTGTAGAGTAGTAATATTGTGTCTCAAAAAGACAATGAACTGAAAATTTCTTTTTCAGTCGTCAACACAATTTCCCGCCAAAAATATGCGGGCTACCAGAACAGCTTCCAAATAAATCACGTCACCTCGATGAGTTGACACATGAGCCCACAATATGGTCATGTGATGCTGGTCAGTGGCTATCCCGTTTTGACAGCTGTCAATTGACCATATTGTGAATGTCCAATATAAAAGATGTGGATTTGCCAAGACAAGCCTGAGATACCCCTCCCTTCCTTTTGATAGTCTCCCCTACCCTACCCTAACAATCTGTAGACGCGTACGGACGTACGTACGTACGCTCGGTCAGTCACGTGACAACCAAAAGAAAAGAGGTTGACCATATTCCATGAGTATGGGGCTCTGCTCCACGCGCGCTTCGCGCGCGGGAGCCCCGCTAATATGTTCGACTGTTAGGGCTGCGCATGTGCAGTTACACGTGGGATTCGGATGTTAAAAATAAAAGAGAGGTGAGTTGGGTTTACTTGTGTCCTCGATAGTCATTATCCGTGAACAACAGATTGATCAACAATATTTATGGCGGCTCTTCAATAACTAACTCATGGTTTTCCTAAGAACCCGACATTAAGAGTATACTTTATTTGCATAACAGCCAAAAGCATGTACCTCCGCTAATATTAAGCAAATACCAATGTGTGCTCTATCGGCTGAGCTAAAACACTGTATTACGTTAGCTTCTGTGGCCTTTTTCCATTAATTTTAAATTTCCTGAAAAGTGAAATGACATTAATTGATCATCGCAGTTATGCACACAACTTAAGCAGCTGCGAAATTAAAGCCTGAGAAAACTCAGGCCTGAACAGGATTCGAACCCATGACCTCTGCGATACCGGAGCAGTGCTCTACCAACTGAGCTATCAAGCCAAGGCTTTAAGGTTACGGAACAGGTTCGCGGGTGCGTTGCGCAAAACCATCCTCACGGGCGCGTAATTTTAGGAAACTGCCTAAACCTATACATCATTTTAAAGCTTATAGAACCTAGAACGGTGATAAAATGTTTTTAACTTGCGAAATTCAATATTAAACGAGCTGCGATCAGTCAAGTGCAAATCGACCGATGCTTATAAATGCGGCAAACTCGCGTCGGATTTTGACCTTTTCAAGAAAACAATGACTGCATGATACTCAGCAGATGTTTGTCTTCAAAAGTGTGTCGGGGATTTTTTAGATCAGCTTTCAAAACAAAGTTATTATAATTTAAAGTTGGTTGTCGAGCTCTTCTTGGATGGAGACAGCATTAGGACTTATATCTTCTAAACAAAAAAGAAATCGGCAAAAGCCCGACACACTTTTGAAGATGAGGGTTTCGTGCACCGTTGGGCGAAATTTCATGATTCTACGATAAATTCCTGCATGCGAAGTATCAGCTCAAAGATGGCAAATTCAAAAAAAAAATTAGCCGAGAAATACGGCGTAGAAGGTTTAGTCAACATAACACGCCCCCTGGGAGTGGTTTTCCGGATTGTCACCTTCATACACCAATCAGGTCCCATCTCCTGGTGTGTGCCGAAACTAGCGGGAAAATGGTGGTGGATATTATTTCAAGATCAAGGTTTCCTTCGCGGACAATTCAAACGCGGACACGCATGCAAGGCATATTTTCTAGTTTTCTCGCTCTTCCACGCAATGGGAAAAACTAAGACTGGCCGAGCCAATACGAACAAGAGGTCGAAAAACAAGAGATCGACAAAAGCTTCGAATCAAACACAAAGTTCCGAGCAAGCACCGAGTAATCCAAAGGACAGCATGCTCGCCGAAATGCGCGAAGCGGGGTACGTAATACAGATCTCTCTATTTCTTTTTTTTTTTTTGCTGTGATAGCCTTTTCCTCTTTTACTGCAATAAACAGATTACAGTCTTGACGCATTATGCAAAGCCACTTATGGCTTTATAGGAGTCTAAATATAGTAGTCGGCTTAGCTTTTTACCGGGTTGCAATCCTTTTCAGCAGGCCACGTGCAAGATTTTAATGAATTGGCTTTGTATTGTAGGTACAACGGCGAATTCTTCGCTTCGTCACTCGAGCAGAGTGTTGAACGCCGCCGACAACGGGGAAAAGCACCGAGAATGATACGGTACTTTCATTATTGTTCATGGGCCCACGCGCTTCTAGTAAGTAAATGCATTTCCTATGTTCACAACTCCCTGTGAGTTTTACAAGTAATCATATCGTTGCTGCAAATAGACAAATCCGCGTCATTTTGGCAGCCAATTTGGCTTCTTGCTGGGAAGTGAACTGTTCCTTTGGAGCCATGCCCCAAACAACATGGTGGAGGCTCTCGTTGTTGTTTTGCGTTTCAACACCTTCACAACCAGCAAGAAACTTTACATCTCCAAGCCTATCAAAGACTGGCTGGACAACTTTCACCACTGCCTCTGGCAAAGGATCCTTGATAGGCTGGCGAGTAGAGGAGCCTGTTGCCACATCGCGGTTGTAGCTACACCAGCTGTCTTTCCCTTGTGGACAGTCGTCATGTTGTGGCTTGCTTGGGGTGCTTGCGTAATGTTTCAATATTGCATGGGTGGCCTTCGACATCAGATTAGCATTTCCTTTGTTGTCCCGGATGGCTTTGCCATAGAAATTTTGAAGGGCATCAATCCTGCCATGAGTGAGACGTCCCTTTCCACCCAATCCAAGCCCATCATCAAGCTTTTTTCCTGTAAATAATTATAATTTTTAATAATAGGAAGGCCTTGTATGGCTATGTATCTTATAAGCTGATTTAGAGCAAAAGAAAGTACCCTTGTGCATCTCATATGAGAAGGTTCTGGTTTTTTTTTCTTTAGTAAAAGTTAATAATGTTATGATTACTTTCGCCTATAATTTTATCTTGACAGGTAAAGGACAAAGTAAACACCTCAGAGTCGCAACCTTCAGTAGAAAAGAAATGAAATGACCGACCGACTGACCGACCGACGGAACAAACCAATCCAAACCAAACTTTGTCTACTGGCATACAATAATTACACAAACAACTGAAACCATTTACTATTCAATAATTACTGATCGTCGTCCAAACCCATTGTTTTCTGTCTGCATTATATCATCGAATGCCGAGAGAAAAAAGATGCAAACCAAGTGTGTGAGAAAAACGGGTGCGGTCTTTTTTGGTAGCAGGGAAATTATCAGGGGTAATCTTACACGTGCTAAATCGACACGCAGCATTATTAAAACACGCAGCATTATTAAACCTATAACAAGCTGCATTATTAAAAATAATGCTGCGTGTTTTGGTTTTAATAATGCAGCATGCTTTACATCCGTATATCCACTGCTGAAGCACTTCCTCGTCTCTCGCCATTCTTTAAAGATATTCAGCGCCCAATTCTACTTCCTTCGACTAGCATCGGAACTGTCTTCAAACCTCCGACATTCGTCAGATGAGATTGGCGCACGAAATCTTTCACTCCCTAGTAACAACAAGAGAAAATGAGGTAACAACCAATACTCCTCGTTACACAAACAATTAGGACTGAAAATATTTAGAAAAGTACATGACTATCTGTCTCACTAGAAAACGAACTAACCAAAGTCAAGAACATTTGTGTCCATATCCGCTTCTAATACTTTAATGAATAAAATTATTATCCTCTCATCATTTTCTGTGCCCTTCACTCGTCGACACACCCATTCCCGAACAACAATTACGACATCGGGTTACACACAACTAAGGAAAACCAAAAGAACTGTAACGACTGAGAAAGTACTTACCATCTCATTCATCCGACTTAATAGTAAACGTTGACTGCGTAAGACACAATTCTTCTTCAGAACTGCTTTCGCAGAAGTTTTCCGCCATCATTCCAAACAACGAGTTGACTTTCAGAAAGAACTGTGTTTGTCGAGCAATATGCAAATTGAATCTACCTTGACAAACAAACAGTCAATAACTCGTTTCTGGTTGCATTTTTCACACGTACATGTCAAGTTATGCTCATGAAAACAATAGCTAATGTGGCAGTTACCTTGAATAAAAAGTATCGATTGAACGCCATGAATTGTTTAACTTATTGTTTTCCACAGAAATACAAAAGGAGGGTGACATTCGATGATATAATTGCAGACAGAAAACAATGGGTTTGGACGACGATCAGTAATTATAATAGATAATTACTTCGGCTCGCAGCATTATTGGATATAATGCAGACAGCTTCGGCCTGCGGCCTCAGCTGCCTGCATTATATCCAATAATGCTGCTCGCCTCAGTAATTATCTATTACATAACACACATACCTTTATACGTGGTCAATAATTTACGAAGGGCATTTCCCATTCTCTTTGTGACATGAGCAACACATTCTTCCTTCTCAACTAAGTACTCTGCACCATAAGGATTCAGCTTGCGTACTTCTGAGTAAGACTTACTATCTCCATCACCAACAAAAGGTCTGTAACGGACATTGTGTCGCTCAAGAGATCTGCTGAACAGGCGGCGAACACCTTCAGCTTCCATTGACTATAAGATTTTGATGCAAGTTCCGTTTACATATAGGAAATAAAAAATGCAAATAATAATTAGAAGTTTAAATAGATTGATTTCATGGCAAGACAGTCTGAGCATTGTGATTGGCTCTTAATTGGTCAGGATTTTGCAATATGGACTGTTTCCATGGAAATGGTCATAAGCTGTGAATTTTTGTTTTCGAAAGCCAGCAAATTCAAAATGTGCAGTTAAAACGAGTGCCATAAAATAAACTTCTTACTTTTATAGCCCAGATGTTAAATCTTATGAAATTCCAAAAAAGTAATAATAATCAAAATCAAAACCCAACCATTTACAAGAATGCAAATACACCCAGCACGAAATAATTATTTTACCTTTACAGATATTAATGTAATACAGTCTGTCAGCTGTCAACAAATGGAAAAAAATATGTACCGGTATATTTCATACAAGGTCTACAAGGGGCAGAGAAGCAAGTAGCTAACCTGAGAACTGCCATCATGATTCAAGTAACAGTTCGATTCATGTCGTAAGTACCAGGAAAGGAATTCCATTCTTGAAATCTCTCCAAGGTTCCGACGATTCTCTTGCTTTGTGCACACGCTGCAGGAATTCGTAAGGAACACGACATCAAGCACTTTACCTGTGTCGATGGAAACAGCTGCCACCAAACCATCACGTGCAGACCATCCTCTGCTGCTCCAAGATCCATCCAAAGAAACTCCTACGTCCATTACAAACGCTTTTAACTGTTCATCGTCGCAAGTTCCGTCAATACCATCGAAGTCACCGTTCTGCAGTTTGAATCCCTTGACCTCAAGAACTGCCCGATTCAGTTCCATCCCCAGGACCTTCTCTGCCGCTTCTGTCAAAGCTTTCGTGTGGGATGACCAAGGCGTTTTGTTGACAGGCTTATGCAGATTTAAAATACTAGCAAATTTATCTGCTGCTGAATGTCCCCTGCCTATTAGCCTGAATGCTAAAACAAGCGCGCGGTTCGCGTCATAACAGCGGCCACTTTTGGCAGTCGAGTGAAACGATGCTGGATTGTTAAAAAGCGGACACTCTTCGTTTTGGCATTGTAGAATCCACTCGCCAGCTATTCCAGCTCTTGACTTCTGTTTAAGTTTTATATCCGACCCGCATTTTCGGCAGCTGGTTGACTCGTCGAGGCCTGCTTGCAAATTTCGCGTGTCAAATATTACGCAGCGTTGTTCGCTGTCAGATCGTGCATCATCAGACTCGTCCGATGAAGATGAAGTACTTGTGGAATCTGCATCTTTGGAATCCAATCCTTTGTCAACCACCTTCGGCTTACTTTCTTCGCGAATATCAGAGCTCATTATTTTTCTTCTGCTTGTTGAAGGAGTCGAAATAGCAGCGGTATTTTCTTCCTCGCGATTGTTCAATGGCGGCGAATACCATGAACCTTTGTCACTCTCCGCCAGCGAACCTTTCTTCTTTTCACAAAAATTTCCCTTTGCTTTTTTTTTTCGAGACCGCCCATCGGCCTTTTGAACCCAAGGGCTTTTGTTTCGCTTTCTTTTCTTTCCTCTTTCCATCAAAAACTACACAAGAACAAGCCAGCAGCGGACAAGCGACGGAAGCAACGCAATGTTGACATTTGTTGTCATGCTCTGTTGGAAGCCACTCTCCCGCGCTAAATTCCCAGGAGGTCCAGCGGTGTTGACAGCTCAACACCTTTAGACTGTGACGTAATGAGTCACGCAAAAAAGGAAATTTGCGATATCTCTGGAGCGAAAAGAGATTTCGAATTTATTTTTTCTGCTAAAGAAAGCCTGGACCACATAGTTTATGTATGCCAAAAATCTCAATTTTGTAAAAATTTGACCTGCGAACCTGTTCCGTAACCTTAATTTCACAGCTGCTTAAGTTGTGTGCATAACTGCGATGATCAATTAATGTCATTTCATATCAATCCGCAGTTCAAATATATGGTCTTTCATATATTCATTTACATCATTCCTGAAAAGTGTTAAAAACAAGTCAACATAAAAAAGAAAAGAAGAAAAATGGTTTGCTGCTGGAACTTGACTCAAATGAAATCTGAGTTCCATTGATTTATGGAGGAAAACAAGGAAGCTCAGAAAAGTGAGCAGTTGTCAAGGCTTAAACAGAGCAAGAAATAAGAACCAAACGGATTCTTGTTTTTGCGGAAACATTGCAGGATGCAGGTCGAAAATAACACAAAACCGTCATGAAGCCAAAGGTTACAAAACCGAAGATAATCGCGTACACAAAACATACAAAGAAGAAGCAATAATGTCTCTAATTATTAGACAAGAGATCATGGTAGTTTTGAACTACAGTGTTTACATGCGACAACGTGTAAAATAATTTTATCAGCATTTCATTCCTGTGCATTAGGTGCAGACATGTTTCAAGCCGTTAAATAAGGTCGGAGGGTAACTAGGTTTCACTGATATGAAATTCGCCTTTGAGATACTGAAAAACAAGTCTTTCTAAAAGACCATTGTTGTCTATACTTTGATATCCAGTGACGATTGATTTCAGATATCAAATGACTCGGTAAAGCAGCATTCTACCTCAGTGTTATCAGTTCAACAGGAGTTTAATGAGTGAACGGAACGTCACTGCAATCACCAACATGACTGTTCAGAAGAACAGTTCGTCTTGTTCACTCGGTACTCTCATTTCTGTTATGTCGGTTCTGTTTTACTGTGCTGGATTTATCAGAGTTGAAATGAAGTTGAACCAGCATGAAGAGAGAATGAACGCTGTTGAACAAGCCGTGAAGATCAGAGTGACAACAAACAGAGCGAGTGACCTGATCCCCAGTACAAACGGTGAGTTGATCAGTGAATGTTATTCTATTGACCAAAAAAGATCTGGACAACAAACAGATCAACTCAATAACAGTAAACAGCTACACAGTTTGCAAACCAACTTTCTTTGTAAGGCATGTTAGATATGCAGTAAATAATATTAAGAGTTTTTGAGTCAAATGTGAGCATTTTTACGGCGGCCTCGTCCTCGCAATGAAATAACATTCGGGGAGCCAAAGATTCTTTATTTGCTTTGTGGCGGAAGAGTGAATTATGATCAAACACAGTGAACATGATACGCTATTTGACTTCTGTACAAATAAGGAAGTATGTTGGTACTTGTTACGATATTTAAGGACTTATAATCACAAACATATTCGCTATTATGTGTAGGTTAAAATCAGCATCTGCTGTTTTCCGGGACGATACGGGGGTCTAGTAGATTCACCTTAATTTCCTTTGGACATAGTAGAGTGCCAACATAGCATGTATAGTTCGATTGTTATAAGATTATAAACTGAATACGCATAGGATTTGTTCCTTGGGCAGCACTTGGGCATCGCCAGTGTTACTCGTGCCTTTAACATCGTTGTTGGAGTAGATATTCTTTGTTTTCTTTTTTTGTGTTATGATGTGGGCATCTTTTCGATGCCTTCTCAGTGTAACGTCATTCAATAATTGCATTGTCCGTAGCACAAACCGGAACAACCACATTGATCCCGTCCAGCGATTAACGATGACAGTAAAAATACTGTAGATTGTTGTCCTTTGCTCAAACAATATTTTTGCTGGTCCTCAAAAGCTGCAGAGCTTTAAAATATTTACTCGAGTACAAGGCCCGATTCAGATGCCGTACTTTTCATGAGCCGAACCTAATTCATAGAATTAAGTACATGAAAACTTCGGCCCCTGAATCAATTTGGAAAGCTCAGGCGTTCTTTTTGCCTGGCTTGGCCGGAAATTTCGACTTTGGAACGACCTTGATTTAGACTCCGAACTTTTCATGTGCCGAACTTAATATATATAAATTATTGTTTGGTAGATATTTTTAAAACCACTGACAATATTGATTAGTTTTCGTGAAACTGTATTAGGAACGACTGTGGAACGGCTAATGGTCTGAATCAACAGGCGTACTTTTGTTAATCTGAATCGGTCCAAATTCGAATTAAGTTCGGCTCATGAAAAGTACGGCGTTTGAATCGGGCCAAGAGCAGCAGCACCAATTAAATTTTTCGTGCGTAAAAGGGGGCGCCTATCACGGCTTGGGAAAACGTTTGTTCAAAATTTGACTCCACAAAGAAATCTTCTCTTGTAATTCTACAGAATGTTTTCTTCGTTTTATACGACAATAATTCCAGTGAAGGAAACAACAATCAAAACCTTCGTTTAATTATCGTCAAATTCTGCTGTTCTCTTCTTTCTCTGAATCTATCAGCTCCAGACTTGGTGGGAACGCCTCTTCTACATCTGAATCTGTGCATTCAAAAGGATTAAAATGTGGTTCACTCAAGATATCCAACTGAGCCTCACCGGGGCCATCAGGGGCGCGCTTAGTTGTGGGACGCGCTTATTCGAGTAAATACAGGTTACTTTGGTTGTCACTTATAGTACTCAGGCTTTTGCTGGCTGGCAAACCTGCTAACCGAAGTATGATTTGAATTTCGGAATTTTGGAACAACCGGATGATTCGTAGTGCTTCCCAACTTGCTTTATAACGTGAAGGAGTGTCTGAAAAGAGCGGAGACTGTGGGAAGGAAAGTTTTACACTCGTTAGTCCTGCTTGATCAAACCATGACTGTCCATAAAAACTCCTAAAATAATACTTTCTGTTCAAAGGGAAAACTTTGAGCAGTCCAAGCGACATTTTTTGATTGTCGCCTTGTTTGGATTTCTTCTTAATTAAAGACATAGTTCAGATAAAACCAATTATATTTTTCATTTAGAAAAAGAGGGAGCATCATACAGCAATCGCAGACAAAGACGGCAAGTTGACTCAACGAGCAACACATCGGCTTCTATAAGAAAAACAGAATTTGTTATGAAAATGAACAAACTTCTGTCAGATTGGAAACTACAGCTGTGCCAGACAAAAGGAGGAAGGTGTGCTTCAGGTCCTCAAGGCCCTCCAGGTCCCCCAGGGCCCAGGGGAGAAAAAGGAGCCCGGGGAAGAAGAGGTCATAGAGGATGGCATGGTAAAAGTGGACAACAAGGAATTATGGGACCTGTAGGTTTAAAAGGAGAAACTGGACTCAAAGGTGAAAAAGGAAACACTGGGGAGCGTGGCATGCCGGGGATAAAAGGGGAGCCTGGCGAATCGATTTCTGCTCCTATTGTTATTGCTTTTCCTTCGACAAAAACAGTCAATGAAAGCGAGTCTGCGTTATTTCAGTGTTCAGTCAGTGGTAACCCTGAGCCCACAGTAATATGGACAAAACAAGGTAGCCAGACAGTTATCAAAGGATCAGCGGACTCACGTGGAGAGCTGCATTTAATGAACACGACAGCAAATGATTCAGGCTTGTACCAGTGCACCGCGACAAACATCTTAGGACAGGCGAAGGGCTTGGTACGACTAATTGTGAATGGTAAGACTGTGTAATATAGTATCGTGTCTCTGTTTAGTTTCCTTCATTTTTAAAAGAGACGGCAATGTGCGGTGGAAAAGACAAGAAAATATCTTGATCATTTCAAAGAGAATGTGGTACACGGAGATGTGGTCCAGCCATGAAAACTGTTTCCCTATTTGATCTTTCTCCATCAATTCATTAATTCACTGCTATTGAAGGCGGGAAGGTTACCTTAACTTACAAGATGACAAATTTAAGCGTATCTGTAAAAATGTCCGGCACAGCTATCGAATGTGATAACCTGGCCCAAAAGAAACTATCGGTCAATCAATCCTCTAGTTCCCTTTCACGTGACATATTATCCTAGCAACCCTGTCCTTTTAATATGGCGGTTCAACCGCCATATTAAAAGGACAGGGTTGCTAGGATAAATGATTCACTCTGAAAACATTGATTTTGGGTTTTACAGAGGTTATACGAGAGGATAGGTATAAAATGGGAATTTAATTCGAAGGAAATATCGGTCAACCTTATTCTGCACGCACGCAATGAATTGACAAACCTCATTTTGATTTCTATCGAGAGTCTTTTTAAGTGTGTGGGTGGACCGTTGAAACATCGAGAGCTTTTGTCGTCTTCTAAAGCACGGAATTTCATGAATTGAAGCCGTTTAAATAGACACCAAAACTAAGGAGATCAAATACCACTTTACCGCAGACACAGACTTTACCGCAGTCCATGACTTTTTTTTAACTCTTTGCTTAGAAAGTACGGCAAAATTAGTCGTACTTCCTATTTAGCTTTTTCTCGTATCAACCAGCAAATATCTGTCATTTGCGAAACTGCACACCTTTCAAATCCTTAGTACGGCTTTAATGCAACTTCAATTATTGTTTCACTAAAAAAATGATATAAAGAGGTACCCGACTGTATTTTGATCTCTTTATGGAAACGCCTCAATTCTCACACCCGAACAACACTAGTTCAGCTGTAGATCTACCCTCCTGCAGTTTGATTTTTGGGTCCTCGGTTCCTTCATGATACATGAGCTTTAGAGTGAAATATGCCCACTTTGAAGATAACGCCAACATTTAAAAAATCTTCCTTTTTCACTACTAAAACTTACTCATTACCCGCATAATTATTAACCTATGGTCGTCATTTTACGGCCTCGTGTAGTTCATTGTTCTCTCGAGGTAATCGTGAGGAACTTTGAGTATACAACGCGAACACAACCTAACAATTGATAAAAAATAGAATGCTTCCCGAAAACTTACCGAGTTTTAAAATGGCGCCATGTTGGACGTCGCGAGCTTATTAATTTGATAACTGTGTCGGACTGTTATGTAAGCGATGTTTCACACAAGCAACCGCTGGTGCAATGGCTCACTATTAAACTGATGATCTATTTCGTAAATCAGTGTAACTCGTGTAACTCTAAAACAAAAAGGTTTCATGGTTCAGTTTTAGTGACCTCTTTTATTACCAAACTTGAAACGAACACAGTATAGAAGGATGAGAAACAAAGTTAAGAAAAAGACGAACAAAAAGTGAAATAATCAAGTCAGTCAAGAGACATGCCAAAGTAATCTTGGAGTATCTAATTAATGGAACTAAAAAAATGAACCTCTCCCTTTCCCTTCAAATAATGCGCCAATCCAAAGTCTACTGACAACTGACTACGTTTGCCGTTGCGTGACACTGTACGTTGTTTTGTAACACCATATGCCTTATTCCAAAATGGCCGCCTTTTATATATTCTTTAGTTTTTATTCCAATTAGACCTTGATGCCTCGTTCAAGGTAAAATGTTCTTTCGAATTTTAGCTTCAGAACGATGCATCAAGGGAGAATTTGAATAAAAACAAAAAAATATTTAAATGGTGGCAATTTTGGAATAAGGTATGTACCTGCTGTTTACTCAAGATTTGTCTTCCTCTTAGCTTGCGCGCTATTTTAATTTTTCTCCAGTTCATCCACGTGTTTCCCTTGATCCGGGACCTATTTACGTCAAAGAAAAAAGCAACATCTCCCTTTCAAAGTGCCACGTGACCGGTTACCCATCTCCAGTGGTGACATGGAGCAGAGCGGTTGGTCAGTTACCCCAGGGGAGGGTACAGATTAAACATGGTCAACTTAAGATATTTGATGTTCAGAAAGCAGATTCTGACATTTTCTTCTGTAAAGCGTCCAACCTCCTGGGAGATGCTGTAAGACACACTTTTTTGACAGTTGTCTCACTTCCTAAGTTCACTGCAAAGCCTCCTTCTAATGTGACAGCATTTATAGGCGAGAATCTGACGTTAAACTGCAGCGCTACTGGTGATTCACAGCCAGTCATTGGTTGGAGGAGACACGGAGAAAAACTACCCTTGGGGAGGGCCCGCAGTAATAATGGCGGGTTGATCATTAGTGATGTGAAGGCAGAGGATGCCGGGACATACATATGTGTGGCTGTGAGTGCAGGAGTGTCTGACGTGGAGGCTGTTACTAACATTAAAGTAAATTACCGTGGTGAGTCAGAGTAATGGGTTCTGGTTGAGTGTAAGATGTAATAAGAATTTTAACTGCTTTACTGTCCAAAGTTAGCTCTTTCTGTTTACCAAAGCAGTGGTTTTTCTCACAATCTTAGTTTGAGACTCGGAACATCGCCTACGAAAAACGACGAATGTATCACGAAGGGTACCTCAATAACATTGATAGGAACTGTATCAATGTCAATAAGCACCACACATGCAGGTCATAAAGTCCATTACGGCAGTTACACCAAAACACTGGAAAAGTTCTTGTTGAAACTTATCTTCGCTCGCCGTCTCTGTCACATTGCGTTCAAAGGTTTCCGCGTTAGTATTACAACGGCAAAGCGGAGGTGCACAATTATTACGCCCTCGATGTCTTAAACATCACACAATTTCCCAACGCGGATTTAGCTCCTTTACTTCTTCGGTTTCGTTGGCTACTTACCATTTCATATCCAACACGATCTCTTGGAATAATTGTTAACTACTGAAGTTTATGCTACTCATCGATCGTAATTTAAATACCCGGATCCTGAACAGCTAGTATGTAATTTGTAAGGGACAATTTTAAAATCCAGTTGCACTTTACACATTAGAAATGGTTCCCTTTGAAGAGCTCACTTAGTTTTCCAATTGGTCAAATCATTGATGTCTAAAGCGAGACATATTACGTTGTTATTGCAGATTGTTCAGTCCTGTTTAAAGCCGGCCATACTCAGAGTGGAGTGTACTCTGTAGACCCAGATGGTCAAGGAGCCTTCAGTGTCTACTGTGACATGCGCACTGACGGTGGAGGTTGGACTGTGTTTCAGAGAAGACAGGATGGATCTGTAGACTTCTATCGGGGATGGAACGACTACAAATCAGGCTTTGGTCAGCTGACTGCTGAGTTCTGGTTAGGAAACGACAAGATCGACAGACTGACGGCCAGTAGAGCCAGTTCTCTACGAGTGGAGCTGGAGGACTGGAGCGGAGTAAAGAGGTATGCTAAATATGGCAAGTTTAGCGTTGGCGATGAACAGGCGCAGTATCGACTGACAGTGGGCTCATATTCAGGATCAGCAGGAGATTCGTTAGCATGGCATAATAATATGGCGTTTACTACAAAAGACAGAGAACATGACAGGAGCAAGAGCAGCAACTGTGCTGTAGCATGGACTGGTGCATGGTGGTACAACAGCTGTCATCACTCTAATCTAAACGGGCAATACTTAGGAAACAAACATGACCAGAGAGGAGTCAACTGGGATCATTTTAGACACAGTTTGTCTCTAAAGTTTAGTGAAATGAAACTGAGGCCGTCACTCTAAAACGTGTTTAACTTTAATCACAGGACACTACTTAAGAATTTTTTATAAGAAGCAGTCCCGTGTGAACTCATCATTTTAAGTAACTGTGTATGTACTACCTACTTACTCCGGTAATTCTCCACTTTAATTGCTGTGAGTCTTAGCGGGAAACAACACTCTTTGTGACTGACCTTGTAGAGGTTGAACACTTTATAAATGCGGTAATTTTGAGAAGACGCAGGAGATCAGATGCGGTTGTTGAAACAAATTTTTGATATCGTCATTGACATCATCATAAATGGTCCTAAATAGAAAAAGACAACACGGACCCAAGTCGCAAAATAGTTTTGTCCTCTTATGTTGAACACCTTGGCTTTTACCATGAGGAGCATATTCACGTAACTTAGTTGTTCTTAACCTAGACAAGAAACACTGGTTCAATTTGTGTCTTGAGGGCGATTCGTCTTTGTTTTTAGTGCATATGACATTCGCGTTTAGAACAGAACGTTGAACTCAGTATGAATACGATTTTAAAGAGTGTTTAACTCTCTCATTTCTAACTGTAGTATACGATATTTTAATCTTTATAAGGAAATATCGACCTCACTATTGTCGATATTGTTAAATCACAGTCCGTACTTTATACTAAATTTGGCCGCAAAGTGACTTGAATTAAATGAAAAGTGCTTCTTAATTTACCGTGGACGGATTCTTTGAAGTGGAGCAAAATTGAACCGTAAGATTGATCAACAGTATCTGTAACTGTTCAATTTAACAAGAATCGAATGTGGCCCTGTTTAGCGTTGCCTGTACTCTTATCGACAACGAGTACGCGTCATTACAGAGGTCAAAATGTTGTGGACTCACGAGGCACAGCCGAGTGAGTCCACGACAATTTTCTTTTTTTACCACAATAGCAACGTTAAAAAAACGTCAAAGAAAATCTTTTTGTTTCTTTTTAGAGCGTGACCAAGATCGTGACACAAAGAAAGAGCAAGCGTTGTTTATAACTTTCTCGCTATCTGATTGGTTTATTCCCCAAAATGAGCGTTTCTGATTGGCTATTGCTTTGCGTGACTCGAGCAGCGTTGTCTAGACTCTTATCGATAACGGCAAATTAGCCTATCAGATTGCAAGATTGGTTGCAATTGTGATGAAAAACTAGTTGTTTTTCTCGGAAACTGATATTAAGTGTATATATTCTTAATTTGCATAACAGCGTAAGACATGTACCTTCGCAAATTAACCAAATACCGATGCGTATTCTACCGGTTGAGCTAAAACACCGTCAATTACTGTGGCCCGCTCCAATAATTTTCCTGAAAAAGGGTTCAAAAACAACAATAGCAAAAAGAAAAACAAAAATGATTTGCGCCCTTACTGATGGAACGTGATTTAAATGAAATCTAAGTTCCATTGATTTGTCAAAGTAAACAAGGAAGCACAGGAAAGTCAACAGCTGTCAAAGGAAGAAAACAGAAAGCAAATCAGAGAACGAAAGGGATTCTTGCTTTTGCGGAAACATTGCAGAAAGGGAATTCGAAAATAGCAGAAAAAAACCGCCATTAAGCCAAAGGGAGAAAAGCAAAGATAATTAAATATACAAAGAAGAAACATTAATGTCCTTATTCCGACTAGAAATGGTACTTTTGAATGCGACAACGTGTAAAATAATTTTATCAACATTTTGTTTCTGTGCATTACGTGCAGACATGTTACACGCCATTTAATAAGGTCGGAGGGTCACTAGGGGCGCTTTCCATTCGACGAAAAATTCCGGTCCGAAATTGAATGGAACGGTAAAAATTCCGGGAAAAGTTTTTGAAAATTTAGGAATACGTTTTGAGTTCACCCTCTTTGATGAAATTTCCGGAATTATCGAAAATTTTGTGTTCCATTCGCAAGAGATGTCGGGTTTAGTTTCCTTACCGAGCATGGCGGGCGGAGCAGCGTATCAATGCTCAGCTTGTGGCTTTGTGTCAAACGATTTCAGTCTTTTTCAACAGCAGTATTTGTTTTTGTGGCAAAATTGCGGGCCGCCCAGATGAATTGCCAATTGGAATCCGCACCAGAGTGCATTATTTCTTGTGTCAATAACTGACGCGTTTCCCTAGTCATCCAGAAATGGTTTTCGAACTCCCCCGACAAATACGCTGGGATAGTCACAAGTACCAGGAGCGAATTACAATTCGCTCCTGCAAGTACCCATTTACACGAGTTAATTCCCTCCGCATAAAGCAGGCAACTGCAGCCAGAAGTATTACGTCGTCGTTGCTATCGAGAATGGTACAACTTACTGTTTCTCAGTCGTCTTGCTCTAAAGCCGCGAAAATGTTCAAAAAGTCCACCATTTTCAACACAACAAAGTTCACCCAGCATGCACTGTGTTGCAGAGCACGTGACCTCGAATTCTGGAAAGCGGTCGGACGCGTTCCATTCGACCAGCGAAAATTCCGAAAATTTGAACCGGTGATTTTTGTTGAATGGAAAGCGCCCTAGGTTTCACTGTTCTTACTCAAATTGCCTTCTGAAATTCGCCTATGAGATACTGAAAAACAAGTCCTTCAATAAGACCATTGTTGTCTATACTTAGATATCCAGTGACGGGTGATTTCGGATATCAAATGACTCGCTGAAGCAGCATTTTTATCTCAGTGTTATCAGTTCAACAGCAGTTTGAGTGAACGGAACTGACTGCAATCACTCACATGACTGTTCAGAAGAACAGCCGGTTCGTCTTGTTCGCTCGGTACTCTCCTTTCTGTTATGTCTGTTCTGTTTTACTGTGCTGGGTTTATCAGAGTTGAAAAGAAGTTGAACCAGCATGAAGAGAGAATGAACGATTTTGAAGAAGCCGTGAAGAGCAGAATGACAACAAACAGAGCGAGTGATTTGACCTCCAGTACCAATGGTGCGTTGATAAATGTTATTTTTTTTACCAAAAAAGATCTGGACAACAAACAGATCAACTCAATAACAGTAAACAGCTACACAGTTTCAAACCAACTTTCTTTGTTAGGCATGTTAGACATGCAGTAAATGATATTAAGAGGCTTCAGCACCAACTTTGAGTCAAATGTTTTTACGGCGGCCTCGTCCTCGCCATGAAATAAGACTTGGTGAGCTAACGTTTTTTTATTTGCTTTGTCGCGGACAGAGTGAATTACGATCAAACATGTACACAGAGAACATGTTGGATGTCGATAAAGCCATGAACATGGAACATATCGGAACATCACGGAACATTCCGGAACATTCGAGAGCATGAAAAAAATTGAAATAATTTTATAAAAAATAGGAATAAATCAAAAAGACAATGACAGTACTTTATTTATATAGAAAATAAGTACATAAAATAAAAAAAAAATTGGCAGGTATATGATTCTCATATAAACACTGTAAACTTTATTATCGCATATCATATTTAATATCATATATCCTAAATACAAATGTTATCTATTTTCCCTTTTTTCTGAGAAACGAAAATACAGTCTCTTTCTTTCTTTACTTTTCATTTGTTTGGCTATTTCGTAGTGCTTATTTTTATTGTCTTATTTCAATTTTTTCATGTTCCGGTATGTTCCGGAATGTTCCATGTTCCTGGTTTGATCGACGCCCGATCACGTTAATACGCTATTTGGCTTCTGTACAAACACGGAAGTGGAACGGTACTATTTTAGAATAATCAAAAACTCAAGATCACAAACATATTTGCTATCATTTGTAGGGTAAAATCAGCATCTATTGTATTCTAGGGCGATACCCGTCAGGGGTTTTGTAGATTCGCCTTAAAATTTCCTTTTAACACAGTAGGGTACCAACACAGCATGCACAATCCGATTGTTATAAGATTATAAACTGAATGCGCGTAGGATTTGTTCCTTGGGCAGCACTGGCGTATCGCCAGTATTTAACTCGTGCCTTTAATTCGTTGTTGCGTAGCTTTTCTTTGTTTTCATTTTTATGTGTTACGATGTGAGCACGTGTTCGATGTCTTTTCAGTGTAACGTCATTTCATGATGACATTGTCCATACCCGACGAAGGAACAACCACATTGATCCCGTGGTTAACGATGACGGTGAAAATACTGTAGATTGTTGTCCTTTGCTCAAACAATGTTTTTTGCACGACCCATAAGCTGCATGATAGCTCTATCGTATTTACTTGAGTAAACGCCGCGGCCCTTATTTAATTGTTCGTGGCTCAAAGGGAGCGCCTATCTAGATGAGGCACTTAAGCTTATTCAAAATTTAAACGTCACAAAGAAAATTTCTCTTCTGATTCAACAGTGTGTTTTCTTAGTTTACAAAAATTACTCCAGTAACAGTGACAACAATCAATACCGTCGTTAAATTATCACCAACGATGTCGTCTTTTATAAATTTTGCTGTTCCCTTCTTTATCTGATTCTATCAGCTTCAGAATCGGTGGAAACGCCACTTCTACTTCTGAATCTGTGCATTCAAAATGATTTGCATGTGGTTCCGAGTGAAGATATCCAACTGAGCCTCACCGGGTCATCGGGGGCGGAACGTGAGTAATTTCAATTTTCAGCGGACAAAAACCTTGTGTCAGAATAAACCAATCTCGCATTCTTTTTTACATTTTTAAGGGGCTATAGATATCATTGGTTGTCTGTAATAACACCAAAGAAAATTCATTGTGGGAGCCCGAAAATATAAATACAGAATTTCACAAAATGGCACCATCCACATGAAATTTTTAGAATTTTACCTGTGTTTCCACAGTTCTAGTGAAATTTGACAATTAATTTTTCAGACTCTCATGAGAAATTGTCTTTAGTATTATTACAGAGAACTTATCATATCTTATCATAGCTCTTGAAAAGTCTAAAAAAGACGTCGATAATATATTCTGATATAATTATACTGGTAAAAGGTTTTTGTCCACTGAAAATTGAAATTACTCAATTTCCTGATGGATTCCCTCTTTTTGTGACGCTAAAAGTAGTGTTTAGTCGTGGGCCGTGAATCAGGTGAGTAAATACGGTTATTTCTGTTGCATTTAGCTATAGGTTAAGGTCCTGTCTGTCTGGCTGGCAAGCCTGCTAATGAAACTATGACTTGAATTTCTGAATTTTGGAACAACGGTATGATTCAACGTGCTTAACTTTCGTTGCTTTCTAACATGAAAAAGTGTCTGCAAAGAGTGGAGAGTATGGAAAGAACGCTTTTCACGTGCGCGACCTGGTTGGTCAATTAAGCCATGATAAAAAACTTGTAAGTACTTGCTGTTAGATAGATGATAGATAGATAGATAGATAGATAGATAGATAGATAGATAGACGCCTTTATTTAAAAATGTACGAAAGAAATACATTACTCAGGGTGGTCCAATCAGAGAGCTATAAAAGCCACCCTGCTATCAACTGGAGCCCTGAGGTTAATTCATACCTAGATAAATTTAATTCTAAAAACTAGTTATAAAAATCTAAAATATATACCGGTATATCAAATTTGTATGTACAAGAAAATGATAACATGATAATAACAATAAAGGCTTAAAAGGGAAACTTGCAATCTAAACGAAAGTTTCAGATTGTCGCCTTTTTTCGGTCTCTTATTACTAGGGCTTCTCCCGGCTTCACTTTTTTCTGCGTTCAGTCACAAATCGCCCTAGTGTTTACAGGGCATGTGTGGCGCACGTGTAGGATGTGTCATAAGAGCACATGGTCAACATCACTTTCTTCTGAAGCGTTAATTTCTTTGGTAGCCTCCATGAATACTTCGATTAATATATTTGGGGGAAGCTCAAACGACTTGCAAACGCACACGCCGTTCGCGGTAGATCCACCTTATACGTCAAGCGTTTTCGGAACGTTTTCTGTTCGGGTTTCTGACACACCTCGTTCTTTAAGCAGGAAATCGAAAATCTCACTTTTACAAAAAGAACTTGAATCCAATTTGCAGTGCGTACTGCGAACCGCTTAGCCAACTTCTAAGAGACCTCAAATTCTTGTATTTATTTTGTACCGCGTCCCGCTTAGGGTAGTATCGAAAACAAAGACCCCGAAAACGAAGACCTAAGACCTTAAAAAACGAAGACCTAAGACCCCAAAAACGAAGACCTAAGACTCGTACTAAAACGAAGACCTAAGACCCTTACTAAAAGGAAGACCCGTGATTACGAAGACGAAGACCCATTACGATAATCATTTGAAAACAATCAGTCGAATTGCCATACTTCATTCAAACAGTACATTTTTCCTCGCCGGAATTGTAATTAACGCCAGTCGATGTTATTGTTATTCAACCATATATACTATACATCTTATGTCTCTTCTATAAATCTCGTTTTAGCTTTAACGTAGTCCTACTGAATGCTACATGGGCTCGACGTATAAAATATTCCGTAACAAATTACAAACGTGCTAAATATATTAATTAGAATTCAAATTTCCGTAAAGGATCGTCGTTTTCGTAGTGTATCTCATGACACCAACCTCTTTTGAACTTGTTTTCGTAATGGGTTTTCGTCTTCGATAGTGGGTCTATGGGTCTTAGGTCTTCGTTTTCGTGGCCTTTATTTTGGATACTATCTACCGCGAAGCCAGCTTCTAGAAAACATGCAAGTTTTGAATATATTTTGCACGGCATACTGCATAGCCACAGTTTTCAGTAACGCGGTCAAAATGTGGCAGGGTATTCTGCAGTTACCGAAGATCTCCCCAAAGTGTAAAGATGATAAAATATCGATCTAGCTGGAAGAGTTCTCAATCCGTGATGTCACGCACCAACTCGGAAACAAAAACTTCTGCTGATAAAATAAATAATTTAACCGGCTAGAAAAAACTACCAAAAATTGCCATAGATCAAGAATGTATGAAATATGAGCATGATGAAGTGTTAATTAACTGTTATCTTGACTAACGAAAAGCATTTCAAGATATGGCCTAAGATGACGGTTGGACATCGACTGAGAGAAGTTCAATTTCATGACCATGATGCTCTGCGTGCCGTGTCCATCCTCTTGTAGATATGTTTGCACTCGAGTAACAAAACAGAGGAATTTCAGTCTAGTGAGACAGTTTTCATTAACCCCTGAAATACATCTTCAGAATCAAAGAAGCAAGTTTTGAGGAAGTACAAAGTACGCTTTCATTTCAGTCTGATTGGAAACTACAGCTGTGCCAGGCAAAAGGAGGAACGTGTGCTTCAGGTCCTCACGGCCCTCCAGGTCCCCCAGGGCCCAGGGGAGAAAAAGGAGCCCGGGGAAGAAGAGGTCATAGATGATGGCATGGTAAAAGTGGGCAACAAGGAATTATGGGACCTGCAGGCTTAAAAGGAGAAACTGGACTCAAAGGTGAAAAAGGAAACACTGGGGAGCGTGGCATGCCGGAAATAAAAGGGAAGCCTGGCGAGTCGATTTCTGCTCCTGTTGTTATTGCTGCTCCTTCGTTAAAGACAGTCAATGAAAGCGAGTCTGCGTTATTTCAGTGTTCAGTCAGCGGTAACCCTGAGCCCGCAGTAGCACGGAGCAAGCAGGGAAGCCAGACGGTCATAAATGGATCAACCGCCTCACGTGAACTGCATTTAATGAACACGACACCAAATGATTCAGGCTTGTACCAGTGCACCGCGACAAACAGGCGAAGGGCTTGGTACGACTGACTGTGAATGGAATCAGTCGTATAAATTTTTAAATTTTATCTTTTAAATTTTATCTTTAAATTCAAAGATAATTGACAACTTGTCTTTAAAACAATGAGAAATAAAAATGAACTTTGAAACTGTCACAATTCTTTACTGTCAAGTTCAAAAGATTTTAACTTCAGATTTGACAAAATGTTAGATAAACTCAAGTCGCAATCACTTTGCATAATAAATCAAAATTTTAACCCTTCCAATTTCTTTATTCGCAAAATAGTAGTCAAACCCGCATCTTGTCGAGTTTTTTTATCCGCGACCCAGTAAGAAGCATATAATTCTGTTAGACTGCTGTTGAGAACTGGAAATGTAGCTTAAAAGTTGTTCTTAGTGCGAAAGACTGTACCAAGCTTTGCATAAAAACCTCGTTGCAGTGGCGTGACTGAATAGCCATGTTAAGTGTCTTTAACTGAAGAACTGAGCGTTGGTCCCTTTTGTGCCACATTGCTTAGTAGTCCTGTGCATGCTAGTAAATTGAGTATATATGAAATGAATAATATATTTGGACTGCGTTTGAAAACGTTATTAAAAACTTTACCCTCGATGTGCCAACGCAATTTAATCAATTGTGATCAACCTGAAGTAAGAACATGTATAACGGGAGTCAAGCACGTGACCTAGCGGTTACCGGTGCGACGCTTTTCCAGCTGCGTTTATAATGTGAGAGTAAAACCTACAATTATTGCAGTTGCTGTTTGTCAAGATTTGTCTTTCTCTTGCAATAGTTTCTGTAGTTCATCCTCGTGTTTTTCTTGATCCGGGACCTATTTACGTCAAAGAAAGGACCAACATTTCCCTTCCAAAGTGTCACGTGACAGGTTACCCATCTCCAGTGGTGATATGGAACAAAGCGGTTGGTCAATTACCCCAGGGGAGGGTACAGAGTAAACATGGTCAACTTAGGATATTTGATGTTCAGAAAGCAGATTCTGACACTTTCTTCTGTAAAGCGTCCAACCTCCTGGGAGATGCTGTAAGTCACACGATTTTGACAGTAGTCTCACTTCCTAAATTCACTTTCAAGCCTCCTTCTAACATGACAGCATTTATAGGCGAGAATCTGACGTTAAACTGCTGCGTTACTGGTGATCCACAGCCAGTCATTAGTTGGAAGAGACAAGGCGCACACCTCCCCGTGGGGAGGACCCACAGGAATAATGGTGGGTTGATCATTAGTGATGTGAAAGTAGTGGATACTGGGACATACATATGTGTGTGTGAGTGCAGGAGTGTCTGACGTGGAGGCTGTTACTAACATTCATGTGGAATAAAATAGATCGTGGTGAGTGTTATAACGCCGGCAATAATAATTAAGATCGGTTTCTGCTGTAAAAAATTAGCTATTTCTATTTATCAACTTATCGTTTAGTGCTTTTTGCTTATTATTGTTTAGCGTTTTTTAACCGAGACGCTGGCCAGTCATTAGGCATCTCCACGGAACAAGCTTGGTCAATTATATGGCCAATTTGCTGTGCTTTGTTTCTTGCGACAGAACGGGAATCCTACGTGGGCAAGATAGCCCCAGTTTTGAAATTGATTTGCGCTTTACAGGGAGAAGCCTAATTTTTCCAGTTGCTTCAATCAGGACGATTTACGCAGAGAATAATAGATGCATGGGCGCGAGGAGATTTCTCTTTGATATGAACACGCGGGAAATGTCTCCCAGCTTCCATGATTATTCTGTTCATTATAATATATAGATTTAGCCAAGCCTAAAAGCGGGGCTCCCGTTTGGTACTTTCATTTCACTTTAAACTGTAAAAGCATTCTAAAATATTGCGAAGGAATTCACAAACGTTTTTAACTATAGTTTGGTGTCGAGGTCGGTTAACTCGCTATGATTTTTGTCAAAACTTTCGTCTGCCATTAGTACGGTCTTTCTACCTACAAAGTCATGGAGTATATTCTACAAAAAAACACAAATTATCAATGTACTGTATTCTATTCCTGATGAAATTAACCATTCTTTTTGCGTAAATGTATTTAAAAGATTTGTACATGCTACTGGGAAATGCAGGACACAACTCTTGTCATTTTCGTGTAAAAACGAACACCTCGGTAAAATAAATGTTTACTCCAAGGTATGGTAAAATGTATGCAAAAGGCTTAGATATAACTATCTATATAAAAACACATTAAACAGTTCCGCTAGCATTTCTTACTTAATTTAGCTTGATATCTAAGTTCCAGTATATAGCCTGCATGGAAGGAAAATAAATGTAATTTTTTTTCATTTTTGTTATGTTATAATTAAATTGAGTTATGGATGCCACTCAAGTTGAATTATTAAATGAAATTGTAAAATTATTAAGCACTCAAGAACTTCAGGGTTTCCTTCAATCCTATAATTCATAATCATGACCAAAAAACCTTCTCTGCATTACCCAACGAGCCGAGGTTTCTCTCTTGCATGGCTTTTAGCAGGGTATCTCGGCATTCTTCGCTACAATTTTGTCTGTTTTGCACAGCACGGAGTCTTTCCGCTTCTCGGCATTCTTCGCTACAATTTTGTCTGTTTTCCACAGCACGGAGTCTTTCCCCTTCTCGGCGTTCTTCGTTAACATTTTGTCTGTTTTCTCGAGCCCGGACTCTTTCTACTTGTCGGCGTTCTTCGCTATAATTTCGTCTCTTTTCTCTTTCCCGAGCTCGCCTTCTTTGGCGATCTTCTTCGCTCATTCTTCCCCAGTTAATTCTTGCTCTCTTCCGCTCTCTTTCCCGTTGCTCTTCACCTGAACCCTGTGTTCTGCAAATTATATTTTCTCTGCTATTGTTTGTTGACAATAGCAATAGAAATTGTTTCGTTTATCCTTTAGTAAAACTTTAACAGTGTAGAGTAATAATATTGTCTCAGAAAGACAATGAACTGAAAATTTCTTTTCAGTCGTCAACATAATTTCCCGCCAAAAATACGCGGGCTACCAGAACTCGATGAGTTAACAAATGAGCCCACAATTTGGTCATGTGATGCTGGTCAGTGGCTATCCCGTTTTGACAGCTGTCAATTGACCATATTGAGAATGTCCAATATAAAAGATGTGGATTTCCCAAGATACGCCTGAGATACCCCTCCCTTCCTTTTGATGGTCTCCCCTACCCTACCCGTACAATCTGTAGACGCGTACGTACGCTCGGTCAGTCACGTGACAACCAAAAGGAAAGAGGTTGACTAGAAGGAGTGATGTGGGAGAAGGAGACGGGGACTAAAAGTTTCCATTTTTAGTTTTTGGGACATACAGCTGGGTAAAAAGAGAAGATAATTAACATAATTAGCCATTGCTTTATAACATGGTTATAAATGTTACAAATGATATAGCCCTTGGCGCGCATGCTTAATGATGCAAGGTACATCACGATCAGTCAAGTGTCAACAAACCACTTAAATTCAAAGATAATTGACAACTTGTCTTTAAAACAATGAGAAATCAAAATGAACTTTGAAACTGTCACAATTCTTTAATGTCAGGTTCAAAAGATTTTTTTTTAACTTCAAATTTGACAAAATGTTACATAAACTCAAGTCGCAATCACTTTGCATAATAAATCAAAATTTTAACCCTTCTAATTTCTTAATTCGCAAAATAGTAGTCAAACCCGCATCTTGTCGAGTTTTTTTATCCAGTAAGAAGCATATAATTATGTAAGACTGCTGTTGAGAACTGGAAATGTTGCTCAAAAGTTTCTCTTAGTGCAATAGACTGCACCAAGCTTTGCAAAAAAACCTCGTTGCAGTGGCGTGACTGAATGGCCTTGTTAAGTGTCTTTAACTGAAGAACTGAGCGTTGGTCCCTTTTGTGCCACATTGCTTAGTAGCCCTGTGCATGCTAGTAAATTGAGTTTATATGAAATGAATAATATATTTGGACTGCGTTTGAAAACGTAATTTAAAACTTTACCCTCGATGTGCGAACGCAATTTTATCAATTGTGATCCACCTGAAGTAAGAACAGGTATAACGGGAGTCAAGCACGTGACTTGGCGGTTACCGGTGCGACGCTTTTCCAACTGCGTTCATAATGTGAGAGTAAAATCGACAATCACTGCACCTGCTGTTTGTCAAGATTTGTCTTTCTCTTGCAATTGTTTCTGTAGTTCATCCTTGTGTTTTTCTCGATCCGGGACCTTTTTACGTCAAAGAAAGGACCAACATCTCCCTTCCAAAGTGTCACGTGACAGGTTACCCATCTCCATCGGTGACATGGAGCAGAGCGGTTGATCAGTTACCCCAGGGGAGGGTACAAAGTAAAGATGGTCAACTTAAGACACTTGATGTTCAGAAAGCAGATTCTGACACTTTCTTCTGTAAAGCGTCCAACCTCCTGGGCCGGGAGATGCTGTAAGTCACACGATTTTGACAGTAGTCTCACTTCCTAAGTTCACTGTCAAGCCTCCTTCTAAGATGACAGCATTTATAGGCGAGAATCTGACGGTAAACTGCAGCGTTACTGGTGATGCACAGCCAGTCATTGGTTGGAAGAGACAAGGCGCACAACTCCCCGTGGGGAGGTCCCACAGGAATAATGGCGCGTTGATCATCAGTGATGTGAAAGTAGGGGATGCGGGGACATACATATGTGTGGCTGTGAGTGCAGGAGTGTTTGACGTGGAGGCTGTTACTAACATTCATGTGCTGCAAGGAAAAGATCGTGGTGAGTGTTATATGGCCGGGAATAATAATTAAGATTGGTTTTTGCTGTTGAAAATTAGCTATTTCTGTTTACTAACTTACGTTTAGTGCTATTCGCTTATTCTTCTTTGCTCTCGAAACTCGAAATGTTATTGCTTATTCACTGTTTTGATGCGGAAGTTAAAATTGTGTCTCGTTTCTTGACAGCGTCTTACACCTTTTTGATTATTAAATGAAACAACGTTTTCTATCCGTCTTTTTTATTCTATACTAAAATACTTATTGGATTCGGAGTTGGTCGATTGTAGTCGATCTACATATATGCGTTATTCATTAAGCTTGTTTGATGGTGATTACTGCGTATTGGCCGAGTTCTTTTTTAGCGCCTTTTAACCGAGACGCTGGCCAGTCATTAGGCATCTCCATGGAACAAGCTTGGTCAATTGTGTGGCCAATTTGCTGTGCTTTGCTTCTTGCGACAGAACGGGAATCCTACGTGGGCAAGATAGCCCCAGTTTTAAAATTGATTTGCGCTTTACAGGGAGAAGTTAATCTACATATGAAAGCCTAATTTTCCAGTTGCTTAAATCAGGACGAATCACGCAGAGAATAATGGATGGGCGCGCGGAGATTTCTCTTTGATATGAACACTCAGGAAATTCCATATCTCCAAGCTTCCATGATTATTCTGTTCATTATATAAACAAACGCCAAGATAAAAAGTCCTAGCCTCTAGTACTTCACGACATAAATCAATAGAATCCCACTAAAAGAATATAAACATGTTGCTTTGATGTTGCCTTATAAAACCAATAAAACTAACGAACAATGTGAAACGTTAACATCATACAACTTCAACGCTTATGGAAATGTGAGATCCAACTCTTATCTGTTACCACTCTGACTATCGTTACCTTCCAAAACAAGAAATCTGTGAAAATGCGTAAAATTATTGTATTTACACGCGTAAAATTATCACACTTTTACGTGTGTTTAGATACGGTATTTCTCAGGGGCAGAAATTCCTGTTTAACATTGTAGTTTTTATAATAAATTATTATTGCAGATTGTTCATCCCTGTTCAAAGCCGGCCATACTGAGAGTGGAGTGTACTCTGTAGACCCAGATCGTCAAGGAACCTTCAGTGTCGACTGTGACATGCGCACTGACGGTGGATGTTGGACTGTGCTTCAGAGAAGACAGGATGGATCTGTAGACTTCTATCGGGGATGGAACGACTACAAATCAGGCTTTGGTCAGCTGACTGCTGAGTTCTGGTTAGGAAACGACAAGATCCACAGACTGACGGCCAGTAGATCCAGCTCTCTACGAGTGGAGCTGAAGAACTGGAATGGAGTAAGGGTGTATGCTAAATATGGCAAGTTTAGCGTTGGTGATGAACAGACGCAGTATCGACTAACAGTGGGCTCATATTCAGGACCAGCGAAAGATGCGTTAACATGGCATAATAATATGGCGTTTAGTACAAAAGACAGCGATCATGACAGGTGGAACAGCAGCAACTGTGCTTTAAGATACACTGGAGCCTGATGGCACAAGAACTGTCATCACTCTAATCTAAACGGTCAATACCTGGGAAACAAGAAGGACTACAAAGGAGTCAACTGGCAGCAATTCAGAGGATTGGGCTTGTCTCTTAAGTTTAGTGAAATGAAACTGAGACCATCACTTTAAAAAGTGTTTGTCTACAATCACAGTACACAACTTCAGAATTGCCATAAAAAGCATGTCCGTGTGAACTCACCATGTCAACTAACTGTGTGTCTATTATGTCTAATCTCTCAGACTAGCAAAGTTATTTATATCACCTGCTTACTCTAGTATTTTAATTCTCCACTTTAATTGCTGAGAGACTCAGCGAGAAGCGATATTCTTTGTTACTGACCTTATGGAGGTTGGGCACTTTAAAATGCATTCTTTCACTCGGCGTGTTTGAGCGATTTTTTTCGTTTGCGGTAATTTTTGAGAAAACGCAGTAAGTAGGATCAGCGGCGTTAGTTGAAAACGGTTGGTAGCGTCATTGACATCGCCACTGAATAGAGAAAGACAACATGAACACTGGTCGCGGTCTTACACTCTTATGCTGAGCAACTTAGTTGTTCTTAATCCAGACAAGAAACGCTGGTTTAAGTTGTGTCTTGACAGTGTTTCTTCTATTTTTCAGTGCATATGACTTTCGCGTTTGTGTAAGTCTCTTTCATTTCTAAATATAGTATACGGGATTTTTTATCTGTATAAATATAGACCTCACAGGAAAATGATATTTTAAATCACTGCTCGGTCCGTACGTCATGACCTCGGGCCAAATTAAATTTTATTTTTTTGTCCGGTCCTTTCACTCAGTCAATAAGTAAATAGAAACAACTGGGTACCACACAGCTTTTCAAAACCTTTTAATTTTATCCCACCTCTACTTTCCGTATCTCTTCGGTATTCAGTGCGAGATGCATCGTTTGTGTTGTTTGTTCAAGTATGTTGAATTCAATTGGTTTGTAGGCAAATGATACGTATCGTGTTCAGGGCTAGAGACTTTATTAGTGTTGTATTCTTTTTTAGACTAAAGCTGTGTATCGTTTTTTTTTCAGAGAGAGGAGTATTATTTATGTTGTTTGCTTAAGTGTGTTCTATTGTTCTGTTGATATAAAACATTGCAACAGTTTCGTATCTCCATAAATAACCTTCATCTGGCGCAAGCCTGAGCAAGAATATATTTTTTCAAATAAGCAATAAAGGATGAGTTTTCTGAAACAGGGCACTGTGCATGGTATTTACTGCAGTCGTCCTGTTTTCAAAGATGAGGGAATCATTTGCTAGGATTTGAAACACCCCCTCCCTCCTCTCAGAACGCTTTTGTCATGACTGCGGTGAAAGGAATATATCACATCTCAAGGTACGCAAAGACGAGCGCGCCGTTTAGAATTAAATAGTATTGGCAATTAAGATACTCGTTAAACGATATATTTCCCTTGCAACCAGGTATACGATGACGCATGACTTAATGTCACACTGGGTAATTTAATGACGGTAGCTTAAAAAGTTTCAATTCGCCGATCAAACGTTTCCACAGCAACTCGCCACAGCAGTTTGATTATCGTTTTATTGCCCCTCCATTGTAAGAGGTTTACGAATTTCTTGCTTGCCATAGGAGGACCAAACTTTCCAGAACTTAATTATTCTGTTTCTTAAATGAGCAAATTAAACCGCTACCATGTCATTGTACTACGAATTCACTAATAACTGATTTGATGAAGAGAGCAGCTACCCGTCCTTCAGTGTTCATAGGGGTGTGATGCTTCAGTAAACCAATCACTATCTGTCTGTCACTGTTGGTGAAAGTATGCAGTATGGACAATAAACGCTGTTTTGAAACTGACCATGGATGCGTCTTAAGACCACACGAGATCAGAGACATCTAACCTAGCTCCAACTCCCCCCCCCCCCACCCCGAAGCTTTTCTTGGGAAACTCAAGATTTTGTCCCAAGCCCCCTCTCCAGATCAGAAGATTTACCTACCTCGACCTACATCGCGACTGTGGCAAAGTTGTCGCTCAGTTGCTACTGACGTATTTCACATCTACTGCGCACCCTTTCCACACCTGTATCTGCATTCAATATCGGCTCCTTGGTTACGTTTGGAGTTACATTTAGTTTTGTCGTGTCTCGGCTACCCACCCAAAACAGTGCAGACCTTTCTATTTCTTTGTAGTAGTGTGTGGCTTCATAGCTTTAATGATATCTAGACATTGGAGATTCGCCCAATAATGTTCTGATGATAGAATTGTATGCATGGAATATTCCTCCAAGTTACCTAGTTTCGCTCCAAAACTCAATAGTTACCCTCACAAGAAAGAAAAACAGATTCCATTATGAGATTTCTTAGGATGTTCACATTCGTTCCTGGAGTTAATCAAACACCCAAAAAGTTCCCAAATCTGACACAACTCCCAACCAAGTGTCCTGGATGAGACTCGTCTCACTCTTCGAAGATTGGGATATTTGTGGGTATTCACTAAATACCCTAAAAATCCCCTAGTGGAATCTGCTATTTTTTCTGTGCGCTTTCCTGACCACATACGCGTATTTTGAAGAGACTGAGAGAAGACTGAGAGTACTAGTATCTGAGGTACTCTACTCGACCAGCTTCAGGAACCGGTGACTCCTTCATGTAAGACCACAAGTCTGAAAGTTGTTGGCTTCTCATACGCAAACTTATAATATTGGGTGAATATGAGCAGCGAAAATTCATCAGTAGAAGTGATATCATACACTATATGATCATGGTAGGTATTCTAATATTTGACGGAGATCTCCCGAGCAACATAATGTGTACAATTCAAGTGCCATGCCAATTTTCGTGTAAAACTTCCGACGACCCAAAAATATATAGTAATCTCTAAGTAGTAACCGAGCGAGAAGGCTGTTTAGTACTGGCTCAATCAGATACAGAAAAAATGTGGAGCGATAACCTTTCAACAAAAATTCTGGTTTAAGATATCTGAATTTTCGTTTTTCGATTAATTGGAACGGTAATTTTAGATGAACATACCCGCTCCAAGTTCCCGCGCGTTCCCATACCTTCTGCGCCATTTTCAATCAAGGAGAAAGCCTAGTTGAAACAGAAATGACCAAATAACTATAAATATATAATACGAGCCATTTTGGACGGGCCAAACCGAATGGTCACTCAGGACTGTCAAAGGTGGTCCAAAATATTCCGGTCGAGGCGATCCGAAATAAACTGTTCCATCTAGCTTTCAAGAGAAATAAGAAAGAAATTAGAACAATGGGAAGCGCCCATCGTTTAAACCCTCTTTAATGGAATTTACTTGAGATCTGGCTAAAGAAGAGCAGTTAAGTGAACAGCTGTCAAGCTAGGAAGAGAAAAAAAACCAGTGGGAGGACAGAACAGATGCTAGCCGTTTGTGGAAACATTGCTGAAACGGAAATCACATGAAACATAACAAAACCGCCATTAACACGAAAGGATGAAATGGAAGAAAAGATAAGTACATACACCTAGATACAAAGAAGAAACATTATCTGCCTTTATTCCACTAGAAAGGCTACGTTTAAGTTACAGTGTTTACATGCGACAGCGTGTAAAATAATTTTATCAGCAAAATAATTTTATCAGGGTCACTAGGTTTGACAACTTAGGTTCCATTTCCTTGTTTGCCTATAGATACGGAAAAGAAGTCGTTAAATAAGACCCGTATACTATGGTATCCAGTTACGGATAATTTAGGATATTAAGTGACTCTAAAGCAGTATTTTACCTCAGTGTTATCAGTTCAACAGCAGTTGAGTGATAGGAACATCACTGCACGGACATAATCTCATCAACATGACTGTTCAGAAGAACAGTTGGTCTCAGTTGTTCACTCGGTACTCTCATTTCTGTTATGTCGGTCCTGTTTTACTGTGCTGGGTTTATCAGAGTTGAAATGAAGTTGAACCATCATGAAGAGAGAATGAACGCTGTTGAACAAACCGTGAAGATCAGACTGAAAACAAACAGAGCGAGTGATTTGATCCCCGGTAGTACAAACGGTGAGTTAATGAATGCTATCATCTGTAGCAAAAGAGATCTAGACGAGATACAGATAAACGAAATGATAGTATACTGAAAAAACTATATAGCTAAAAAAGTAACTTTCTTTGTTAAATATATTCAGTTGGATATGGAGCTAATTATAGTTAAGAGTCTTTAGCACCAACTTTAAGTCAAATGTTAGCATTTTTTATGGCGTCGTCGTCCTCGCAATAAAGTAAAACACTAAACACCAAACGCCTCTCTCTTTGGTTTGTCGCGGACAGAGTGAATTACGATCAAACACAGTGAAAATTATACGTTGATACGCAATTTGGCTAATGTACGAACACGGAAGTGGAACATTGCTAATTTGCGATAACATGACCCCGCAGGGTTTTGGCCCAAACGGCCAAAACCCAAGGAGACTCTCTAGAAGCCCCCGCGTATAGGGAGGTAAATTTCACCTTAGCAATAAAAATCTGGATTTTTGAGAACACGTCTCGCAAAGGATTGCCGGAAAGTGCCCAAAGGATTGCCGAAAGTTCACTGGGGGTCGTATAAACACTCGAAGGATTCTGGGAGCGGAGTCTGCCATGAGTTAACAATGAAGTCCAAAGGTAAGTGCGTATAGCTTTCTAGATAAATGTAAGTTTATTTGTTGAAAAATCGCATTTGATTCTGGAACTTAACTCGCATTGCCCATCGAGGACTTTGACCGGAAGACAAGGGTCACACTTGGATTTGTCAGACAGAAATCAATCCTAACTTAAGACTCCCACCACTTTCCAAAAGTATTTTCCGTTCATCGAAAAAAGGACAAAGAACTGGTTTAGTGACTCCGGCTGTGATATTTTCAGAGTTCTAGAGGCCAGAGGTCGCTTCGAAAAGTCTTGTTTTGTGTAGCGTGTCGCGCATCAGCCAGTACAAAGCTTATGTCACGTTTTGAATTGCTGTTCATACGCTAATAAAATGCGGAAACGAAAAAGCCATTTCATGAATTCAGATTTAAGCATTCCTTAAACGTTTTCTTGTGCATCGTTTTTGTTTTTGCCACATTTATCAACTTTCACCGTGAGAAATGAATTCACAGAGCTTTTTTTAACACAACACAGTATGTATTGCGTCACTGAAAGAAAACAGTTGATTGTTGGAAGAAATCAAGGAACCTCGTTGGGCGTATTTAAGACAATACCCGTCTTTTTGGGAAAGAGATTGCAATGCTTGCTTCAGTCAGATATTTGAGTAAATGAAGACCTTTGGCAAGCTTACTCCAGATGAAATGAATATCTTTTCATCTCTAAGAACAGTCCAGTCTTTTTGTGAGACATGCCAAAAGGATGTAGCTCTGAATAGCTCTATTTTCGTAAATTTTGTGACCATATCTTACTTGAAAAAATGTGAGCTGAATTACAGTTCCAGGCCACAGTTTGTTTCTGCTATTCAAACTCATCCTGGGAAATCAAACTGCCCTGATTGTGAAACCCCTACGTGTGAGCCAGTGTTTACCTCCGTAACACACTCAAAGTTTGAATTCTCTCCAGAGCTTATGAATTTGATAAAGTTGTATGAGAACACAAATGAAGGCTAAACACAATATAAGTTGAAAAGGATGGTGCGATCATATAATATACATTTTACTTGTGCAGTTCTCATTCAAGAAAAATGGACCTATATTGCTGATCTTTCTTCAGGTGTAAAAGAGTTTTCCAATTTGGTTACACTAAAAAAATTGTTTATTAACAAAGCTTGGTTTTGCACAATATAAGAATTAAGCAACACATTTGTGACTCTAGATCGAATGGAAATTCGATGTGATTTTTACACTGACCTAGAAAGTTAGACGCACTTACGTTTTTACTTCAGAAAGCGGGAAAGCTATTACTAGTTAAAGACCCTAAGACACAGACGGACATGTTAGCTATCATTTGTAGGTCAAATTAGCATCTGCTGTGTTTCAGAGCCGATAGCCAACTGGGTTCAGTGTAGCTTGATCTTATTTTCCTTTAATCGTAGTATATACCAACACAGCCTGCACAGCCAGATTGTTATACGATACAAACCCTGAAATACTCATAGCCAGGGGCGGTCCAGGATTTTACATGAGTGATTTGCAACACCTTAACTAGGGGGGTTTGGAAGAAAAATTTGAAAAGAAAATTTGAAATTTAGCGCTTCCAGAATGCAATTTTCCTGCATTCTGAGAGCACTTTAAGCCATTCAGGCACATTAACAGTACCTCCTCAGAAAGGCATAATTCTGTACAAAAAAATCAATTCTGTGTATTTACACAGACAAACCAGAATAACATTAAATTTTTTTTTGGTGTCTGTTATCAATGTCAGTTTGCATATCTATTAATGCTGATTTTAACAGAACAATTTCCTCTTTTGCTTTGAGAAGATCCATTGCTTTCTTTTGTAGTCTAACTGTGAGTGATCTGGTTAAGTCTAAAATGTGTCTCACAATAACAAGAGTAACAATAAAGGAATAAGTAATTGCATTCATTAAGGCTTGTGCATCATTTCTACTGTTTTGATTCCAATTCCCATAGCTAGCAGCATTTCTGTCCATTGCAATGTCTTCAAGTGTAGCCACAACTGGGTGAAGAAGCTCCACGATTTGGTCCATACCATCAATGTACTCAATCCACCTTGTTCGACACACATTTACCAAAACGAAGTGGTTGGCAGCAGGCATCAGTACTCTAATCTTGCTTATCAAATGCTGCTGTCGCTTCGGGGAATTGTCAAAAAATTCTGAGAGCTTTTTTACAACATCCATCATGTTTCTAACAAGTGGTAATTGGCACGTGTCAGCAACACACAAGTTAAGCCTATGATTCATACAGTGAACGTAAAGAGCCTTATCATGTTCAGCCCTAATAAGTGATGAAGCTCCATTCAAGCGCCCAGACATATTGCCTGCACCATCATAACACTGGCCACGACAGTCATCCATAGATAGTCCTAAAGCAGCTACAGCACCAGTTATTAAATCTTTGATAGCTGCTCCTGTTGTTCCATCCTCACAAATGTAGAATCCTACAAACTCTTCTCTGACTGTTTTGGTCGAATCGAGAAATCTGATCACCACTGAAAGGTTTTCTTTATTTGATATGTCAGCTGCTTCGTCAGACATAATAAGAAAAATATTTGCTGTCCCTGATTTCCTGTGACAAATTATTCACTATGATAGCACCCACAGTTGTAATCATCTCATTTTGAATGGTTTTAGAAATATAAGTCGCATTTCTGGGAGCGGTTTCCAGGTGATGTTTTAGTGTTTGGTCGCCGCTGTCAATTCGAAATTCTAACAGTGCATGGAAATTACCGGAAAGACTGCCATTTCCTCGATCATGATCTCGTGTACCTCTGAGGGCTATGTTGTTTTTTCCGCAGAAAATTATTGTTTTAAAAAGGGATTTCAGAATTTCGCGATTTCTATTGAATTGCTGTTGAAGTAAATTGTTGATCTGCTGATCAATTGGCACCGCTTCTCTTCTCATGTTTCTCAGAAAATTCTCCATTGCGATCACTGCAAAATTATGCATCTCACATTTCCCGCTGGCGTGTTTGGTAAAACGTGAAACGGCGGACGTCCAAACTGTGAGTGGAGACTTGAACAATTTGTCTAGTTTATTCGTATTTCGCCCACACTGGAGTCCAAAACAAACACACTTTTTTTTTTATTTATTAATAAAGCAAAAACAAATACATACACACACACCACACACGCGAAAACTAAGTGACAAAGCGACAGCCGCGCAAATGCTGTCACAAGTTCCACAAGTTATTACTTACATTTTTTACATTACATAATTACTTACATTATTATTACATTGACATTACATAATTACTTATATTATAATTAATAACAATGCTTATACTACTACTAACAATGCTTACACTACATTGCACGCACTAGTTACAATGCAATACTTAAAACAGTTCTCGTAATCTTATAGTTCTCCCCTTTCCCAGTTCTCCCACTTGTTTTTAAGAATCCTTAATTTATTATTTTTTATAGCAATATACTTCTCGGTTTCAAACTTTATTTTAATTTTAGATTTAAAACCTTCAATATAAGGGCGTACACCATTTCTTCGACAATCCCAGATGTGTATTTTTGCTATTAACAATAAATAATCGAGTAAGGGGTGTGAAATTTCCATTTTACCAAGTATGACGTCTTTCAAACTTAATTTTATTCTTTGGTGTTTTACTGTTAATATTTTAAACTGGAAGGCTTTGACGTAAGGCTCAGAAGCTGCAGTATGAGGAAGACTGAAAACACGTTTCAATTCCTCCTCAGTTAAGGCAAATTCGTGTTTTAGTTTCTGGGCGTTATTTGGCAGTTTGGCTTTTCCACTAATTATCAAGGTATAATAGTCTTTTGATTTATTTTTCTTATATCAAATATAGTATTTCGGCACGTGAAAGAAGGATCGCCTAAACTGAAATAACATTGTGCTGTTTTTAAGTTCGAAGGTATCGCGTGTCTAAGGCTTGTCCATGTAAGGAAGTTAGCCTTGTTTATTTTGTGACTCACTTCATTGTAGGATTCAATATTATTCAGATGTAATAAGAGATCGCTTACAGTATAGATTCCCGATTTAAAGTACTCCTTATAAAGGACTGGTTTCCCATCAATTATTATCTCCTTATGATTCCAAATTACCGTAATCCAATCTTTTTTGTTCGAGCAGAGATCACGAAATTCTGCCCACCAGTGTAGAAATTCCCTGTAAAACAGAGAAGTTATTGAGAGATCTTTCATTGCGTAATTACACTGAAAAATAAACGAGCCTCCGACATCTTTCAACAGATACATCAATTAAGACTTCCATGTGTTTTCATTATTGTTAAAAATTCTTTTTAATCAAGCTAGCCTAAGAGCTTTAATCATACTTTCTAGATCTATCATACCTATACCACCATTTTCTAAGTTATTGATCGCTGAAAGCCTTGTCACCTTGTCTTTCCCTTTCCACAGAAATGTATAAATTATATGATTTGCTTTTTTAATAATTTTTTCCGGAGTTGGAAGTAATGTGGAGATGTATACCAGTTTAGGAATGAGAAGTGATTTTATTATAGTTACTTTGCCATAAATAGAAAGTCCCCTGGAGGACCAAATATTAGTGAGCCTTTTCATTTTATCAGTCAAGTTTATTTTGAAAATTTTTTTCGTATAGGAGTGTTTGATCATACGTGAAATAAACCCCCAGTGCTTTAATAGGCTCTCGTGGCCAATTTATTCCGAGTGGTGTTTCTTCATTACCTTTAGAAGACCCAATCCACATACCTTCTGTTTTTGAGGTGTTCAACTCTAAACCAGATAAATTTTTAAATACCTTTAGTTGTTGAAATAAGGTTTTCGCCGAATTTAAATTTGAAAGAACTGCAGTTGTGTCATTCGCATATTGAAGCAACTTAGTTTCATATTTTCCTATTTTAATTCCCTCGATTTCAGGGTTTTTACGAATGGAAACAGCCAAGTTTTCAATGGCTAAAAGAAAAAGGTAGGGGGAAAGGGGGTCACCCTGTCTCACGCCACGCTCCAATGTAAAATAATCCGAGGCTAAGCCATTATTGATTGTACAACTCTGGATATTTTGATAAAATGTTTTTACCCAGTTTATGAAGTCGGAACCAAAATTAAAGGCGTTCAAGCATCTCAAGAGATAGCTCCATTCTAATGTGTCAAAGGATTTTTTAAAATCTATGAAAATCAAAATGCCTGGAACATTTTCAGTATCTGTGAATTCCATTATATCAAAAATAGATCTAACTGTCTCTCCGATGTAACGATCCTTGACGTACCCTGTTTGGTTCTGATGAATAATATATGGTAAGACATTCTTAACTCTAATTGTGATTGTCTTTGACATTATTTTCGCATCCACATTGATGAGAGAAATCGGGCGCCAATTTTCTATAAATGTCCTGCCTTGTTTCTCAATTAATGTAATAACTGCTTGTTTTTGGGAGCTAGACATTTCTCCATATTTGAAGGCTTCATTAACACATTCTATGAAAGAATCACTAATAAGGTCCCAACATGATTTGTAAAATTCAACTTGTATTCCATCATTACCAGGTGATTTGTTAGTTTGAAAAGTGTCCAAGGTTGCTTTTGCTTCTTCAAGAGATATGGCTCCTTCGCAAGATTGTTTTTGCTCTTCTGACAATTTAGGTATATTTAATTGTCTTAAAAAATCATCTCCAGATTTATTATCATTCTCCGTAAATGTTGACTTGTACAAATTTTGATAAAAACTTTTTGTTCATTCAGTATTTTGAAAGGGTCCGTTGTAATCACCCCACTAACAAACAATTTCCGTATATGTTTTTTCACGTTATCTCGTTTTTCTAAATTTAAAAAATATTTTGTATTTCTTTCGCCATGTTCGTGCCAACGAACTCTGGCACGAACAATTATGCCTTTAGTTTTTTCTTGATAAAAATGTTCGAAAATTTCTTTTGCTTCATTTAAACAATTTTGATTTATAGGGGTAGGGTCGTCTTCAAACTTCTTTGTTGCTTCTTCATACGCAGTTGATAATTCCGTTAGCTTTCTATTACGTTCTTTCGTCTTTTGTTTAGAGTATAAAATAGCATGATTTCGAATGTTATACTTCAACCAGTCCCAAATGCTGCGTTTATCAGAAAGGCTTTCTACACCTAACCTTTTCCATTCCGGAATATTATCTTTTAAATTACTGAGGTAGTTTTCATCCTCCAGAAGAGAGACATTCATTTTCCAGTAGCCTGGACCTTTGGCTTCTTGTCTGGAGTTAGTTAAGACAAGCTCAATGGCAGCATGATCTGTTTTGAGTGCTGGAGTGATAGCTGTTGAATCCATGAAGTCTTGCAAATTGTTCGATATTAGCCAATAATCCAAACGGCAGAATATTTGAGGTGATTTTTGGCTCCAAGTGTAGCTTCTTGTTTGAGGATTCTTTATCCTCCAAATGTCTATTAAGTCCAATTTATTCTGAAAGCATTCAATATTATCTATGACCATTTTTCTAGGAACCATTACACCACCTTTTTTGTCTAAATTGGGATTAAGAGGACAATTAAAATCACCCCCGCAGATGACATTATCTTCACAATCTAAATTTTCTGTCTGCAGTATTTTATGCAAATTTTTGAAAAATTTGCACGTTATTTTGTCTTTGTTTGGCGCATATATGTTGACTAGAACATAAATTTTGTCATTTATATCTACCTTTAATACAATAAAGCGACCTGAGGGATCAATAACAGTGTTTTTGATTACGCAATAAAAGCCGTTTCTAATTAACACCGCAACTCCACAAGAATTTGGACTGCCATAAGAAAAGAAAATTTTTCCACCCCACTCGTTCATCCATTGTTTTTCAAGGTTCTTTTCTCGAATGTGTTTCTTGTAGAAATATGATGTCGGCTTTTCTTTTGCGATACCACGTAAATATGGTTCTTCTCTTATGGAAATTATTCACACCCCTTACATTAAGGGAAGCTAATTTAAATGTATTTGTCATCTAGCAGTATTTTTGTCATTATAGGTTTTTTTTTTTTACTTTACTTTTAATGTGTACGAGTGTTGCTAAGAGCCGGGAACTGCAATAATCTTTCTTTCTATTACTATACATACTGCATGTTAAGAGAAAAACTAAAGTACACGACACACATAACACAAACATCCACACAAAACAAATCAAATAACTTGTCATTACCAGCAAGGTGTCCTGACTACGTCTCTTACGCCGTTCTCGGATTTATACAGAGTATTTCATAATGTTTCCATAAAAGGGGAGCTTCTTGGTCTCTTTTCCGCGGTAGATCTGTCCATCTATGATCAATTTGTCGAAATTAAAGAAAGCCTTTCTTTTTTCTCGTTTCGCCTTCTTCATGACTGGATACAATGTTTTGTGTATATCCTCCACTTCTCTTGGATAATCATCAGAAATTCCTATGTCTGAACCTTTCAGGTTCTTCACAAAGGAACGAACATGTTTCTTATCTTGATAGTGGCTGAATCTGACTATAATTGGTCGAGGGCTACGTTGCGATCCAAACAAACACACGGTAAACAAAATGCACCATCGACATATTTAGAGTATGCTAGCCAGGGAAATCTTAATTTACAGTACGCGGGTAGGCGCCACGGCGCCAATTAAGTTTTTCTTGCCTTTAATGGGGCGCTTATTCGCAGGCGGCGATTATTACTGAATTTTTTTTTATGCAAAATGCGGTGCTTAGTATGGGGCGGTGCCTACGCTTATCCCAATAAATATGGCAATTTTGTTGTACTCGGCTTAATTTACTGTCTGTCTTCGTTGGCTGGCAAACTTGATAATCACAATATGAATTTAATGCTGAATTTGGAATCAACTGAGCTGATAAATCAGACTGCTGTTTTTACTTTCTTAGGAAGACATATCTTTTTCATAGACTACGGACCTGTGCCGTTTTTGTCGGGCGTCTTTTATCTGCCTATATATGAAAACCGGGGACGTGACATGAGGAGGTGACTGAAAGCACTGAAGCGGAACTGTGGAGCTCTATTCACATGCGTGGCCTGGTTGGTCATGCCGTTATTGTTCATTAAAACTCGTTAATACTTTATGCTGGAAGGGGGCAGCATTGTGCAGTCTAAAAGACATTATTTTTTCAAAAATTATCGCCTTATCTAAATTTCCTTTTTATCAACGACGCTGTTGAAATAATACCATTTACATTTTATTTAGTTGTAGAAAAAGAGGGAACATCATACAGCAATTCCAGACATAGACGCCATGCTGACTCTGCCAGCAATGCATCCGCTTCTGTGACCAAAACAGAATTTCTTGATAAAATGGACAAGCTTATGTCAGATTGGAAACTACAGCTAAGCCAGTCAAAAAAAGGAGCGTGCTCTACTGGTCCTCCAGGCCTTCCCGGTCCTCCTGGGCCAAGGGGAAGGAAAGGAAAAACGGGTAACAAAGGAGACAGAGGGCTTGTGGGCCCACATGGTAAAAGCGGACAGCAAGGGATTATGGGACCCGCAGGCTTAAAAGGAGAAACTGGACTCAAAGGTGAAAAAGGAAACAGTGGGGAGCGTGGCATGCCAGGAATAAAAGGAAAGCCTGGCGAGTCAATTTCTGCTCCTGTTGTTATTGCTTCTCCTTCAACAAAGACAGTCAATGAAAGCGAGACTGCGTTATTTCAGTGTTCAGTCAGCGGTAACCCTGAGCCCACAGTAATATGGACAAGAAAAGTTAGCCAGACAGTGATCAAAGATTCAGCGGCCTCACGTGGAGAACTGCAGTTAATGAACACGACAGTAAATGACTCAGGCTTGTACCAGTGCACTGCGACAAATATCTTGGGACAGGCGAAGGACTTGGTACGACTAGTTGTGAATGGTAAGACAGAGTAATGTGATATCGTGTTTTTTTTTTTACTTTATTTGTTTTTAAAGGAATAGGAAAGAGCAATGGAAAAGGCAAGTTAACATTCTGATGATTTCAAAGAGAACGTGAGGGAACTTAAAAAAATACCTCCCTCGACGTCAAGTTGTGGTGCAGCCCTGTAAAAATTCTCCGGCAGCAACCTATGGCCTGTTGTTCGCTACGGTGGGAGGGTTGGGAAGTGCAGGGGGCTTGGTTGCATAGAGAACATCCATTTGGAGGACGAAACGTTTCCATTTTTAGTCTTTGGGATACAAAAAGAGAAGATAAGTAAAATAATTTACCAAGAAGTTTTCAACATAATTATAATAAATACACGTCACGGATATAAACCTTTGCGTGTATGCTTAAAAATATGATACATTATGCACTTACTGTATAGTCCCGAGGGAAACAGTTAGTCACTCATTCCCAGTTAAAGTCAGCAATTGAGATTGAAGAAATCGACAAAATTGAAGTTTCTTCAATTGCCTGTTGGATGTTTCCAGCCAAATCCTTTATAACGAAGGGACAAAAATCTAAAAAATCAGCATGTTATATGCTATTGCTTCACTTTTATAGTCAGTTGAATAGGTCTGGGTAAGAAATCAAATAAATGCATTTTTTTGCAATGGGTTGTAGCAAATAATGGTATTGGTTGTAGTTTTTTCACATAAAACCGCTACATTTTTATCTAGAAGCAAAACTGATATAATTACACGCGTATTATTACCAAAAGGAACACATATATTTTATTGGTTGAGTCAAGGTGAGCCTTTTCAGATCATTATCGTTTCAAGATTTACTACTCCAAAAAATGTTCACACATGTAGAGTTCTTTATAGTGACTTTGCATGACTTGATATGACAAGTATTCTTGCATTTACTAGAAATATTTTGTATTCTTATTATAATATTTCAGTCATTCTCTCCCAAAACATTAGGAAAATTTTTATTTTCATTTTTCTTTGGGTAACAATTTTGGTAACGGAGGTTATCACATTTATGGTATAAAACATATAACTCTTTCTTTGGGTTTATAGCTTAGTATATCTATGATATGATTGCTAGGACGATAATTTGGCAAATAGTATCTAATATATCTCAAATCAGATAAATTATCAATCAACAAGTCATGATCCTCATGGAAAATACACAAAAATAATGAAAAAAAAAATTAAACTGTAATACATCCTTTACACAACAAGTAAGTCAATGGCCAAGGCTTTCTGTAGCCCCATGGTGTATCACAGCCTGTAATCCACTATCATAGGGTACGTTTGATCTGGGAAAATCAAAGGTAAACAGTCCATTGAAGACTGTCACTGATGGTAACGTGTTTGGTAACGGTGGTTACGTAACATTTCATTAACAAAGAATAAAGAGTTTAATTCTGGTGATGCTGACAAAGGCATGTGTTACGGGAGGTAAATGAAGTAAGAAAAATATGCGGGGTCTTCTGCGACAGAACACTGATCTGCTAATATTAAATTCTGGATTTTCAGCTCTGAATTTCGCATGGAGATTGTGTATGTTATCATTGAGATAGCGCTTTTGAACTTTTACGCCATTGCAGGTCGTAAAGGCAACTTTTCCTGGCATCATCCTCGAGTTTGCCTTTCCTCTAAGAGTGACTTTTTGTGATAGGCTAGTTTACCCTTTGCTTGACTTGAGGTGCCTCTGCCGACAGGAATGGCGTCACTGATTCGTTTTATGCAATGATACCTTCGGAGCAGGTTGCGTGCAACAACACTTGCTGCGAGTCCACGATGGATGCTCTTTTTTAAAGATGAACTGCTTGTGTCATCTACATAAGATTTCACCTCATCAGCCATGACTTGGGCAAACAAAAATTGTTTGTGGATTTGGGGTGGCAAGCTCTTAGGACTCACACCAGCTCTTCTAATCGCTAACTTTTTTTGTCCGACTTCTAGGGGTCTTAGGTGTGTTCGAAAGAGACGGTCCTCGCTCCGTAGGTGTGATGCTTTTTTTCAACTGCTTAGCCCGAGATCTCTGAAGGCGTTTCTCCAGAGTCACGTCATACTTTGCAACTTGCCTTTCTCACCCTCCAGACGCTTAATCGTCCTGTTTGCCTTTGAAATTTCCCGGCTAACTCTTTTCCTGGTTACGGCTTGCTTTGAAGGTGGCCTGAAATCCATTTTGACTATATATAAGTTGTGGAGTGTCTATAGAACTCTGCTGATCACCATCCCCTGTGCTTTTCGTCCTGGTTACTTTAATTTCTATCTGAAGCGCTTGGCTTTTTCCAGATTTTCTTTGCGCCTTTTGGCTTTCGCATTTTCCGATAGAAGCGCAGTTGGTGTGTAAGCAGCCCGTTTTTGTTCTCTTTCTCTTTCCAACTGTTACTGTCAGGCTGCTTTTTTCTTTCCCTGTACTCCTTTCAGTGAATTTCAGCTCGGGTCTTTTTCTCTTTCTTCTTTGAAGGTCCATCCCGTTCCAACTTCCTTTGTCTGTATGCTCTTTGGATCTCGGCTCGCGTTTTTTGAGGCATCTGTGGAGAAATTATTAACCTACAATCTTACAGGGGGTACTGCCGGCTTTGCAGTAAAACTTGCAATTGTTTTAATTTCTTCAAAAACGTCGAGGATCAGATTTCTTGTAACTGTGATTGGCGGCAACCGAAGAAGCAAGCTTTAGGTTTTGAATTTGAGTTCATGCACCTGTTGTTAAAAGGCGCAGTGAACGAAAAAAATACATATATATATATATATATAAAGAGTAAAAGTTGATTAATCGTAAAACAGTGCTCAATACGTGAACGTAGAGCGAAGTAGTTGTTGCGGGAGAAAAAAACACACAAACAAACTACAGGTTTATCCCTACAAGCCTGTTTCGTGGTTGCCCACTCATCAGGGGATATGGTGGGAATGTCCTTTACCATCACTTATATACAAAGTAGTTAAATTTACATAATAATAGAGATCGTTAAGTTTCAGGTATTGCATAAGAGGGTTTTGTTTCTGTGGCGGCAAGAAGACACAAGCTCATTACGATGGTGTTGCGGTTGAAGATTTTACGTAAAATCTTCAACCGCAACACCATCAAGATCAGTTACAGCTGCATGAACAACACTAAACAAATAATCGACAACCATAATAAACGCATCTTAACCACATCTACACAAACCAACAATGCTACCGCCGCTAACACTAAAGAAAGAAAGACATGCAACTGCCGACAAAAGAACAATTGCCCACTCAACGGAAACTGCCTACAATCATCGGTAATCTACCAAGCCACCGTTACGCGCAAAGACAACAACACGTCCCAAGCCTACATCGGACTCACGGAAAACGACTTCAAAACAAGATACAGAAACCACACCGCATCTTTCCGCCACGCTAAACACAGAAACTCCACCGAGCTCAGCAAACACATATGGACCCTTAAAGACAACAACATTGAACACTTTATTTCCTGGCGGATCCTGTCTTCACACTCGCCATATAACAGCGCAAGCAAAAGATGTAACCTCTGCCTCAAAGAAAAAATCCTAATCATCTGCCGACCCGAACTATCCACGCTAAACAAACGTAATGAGCTTGTGTCTTCTTGCCGCCACAGAAACAAAACCCTCTTACGCAATACCTGAAACTTAACGATCTCTATTATTATGTAAATTTAACTACTTTGTATATAAGTGATGGTAAAGGACATTCCCACCATATCCCCTGATGAGTGGGCAACCACGAAACAGGCTTGTAGGGATAAACCCGTAGTTTGTTTGTGTGTTTTTTTCTCCTGCAACAGCTATATATATATATATATATATATATATATTATTTAACCTTCAACCAAGACTCAGAATTGTCTGCGTCGTATTTTAAATTTTGTGCTACATAATCATTTCTGACTTTAAGTCTATATTTCCTACACAGCGGTGAGAAAATTTCGGTCACAGCCGTAACAACCTCGTTACCTAAATCGTTACCTTTCTTACAAGTCTATTTCTTTCTCAGTTTTGCCATTAGAATAGACTTAAAATTTATTTGTGACAAGCAATATACATACCCTGAGATTTCTTTCTGTAAAAGAGCGTTCAAACCAAGGAAAAAATAGGCTCTGTCTGGCACCTTTAACTGCACACGCAAAGCGGATGCAAGACTTGCCCTTTCATCCACAACACAAACAAAGTAACAGGACCTAAGCGATCGATTAAAATCATCAACCATTTCACATGCACTTCCGGCAATGTTATCTATTACTTAAAATGGACCTTATGCAAGAAAATATACATCGGCGAGACCGGAAGAAGATAAGGAGACCGTTTCCGCGAACATCTGCGCGACGTTGAACGAAATGACAAAGATGCATCTAAACCTGTAGCACGACACTATAATCTACCTAACCACTCCACTCAAAACATGGCGGTATGTGGCCTTACCGTGCATTAGGGCAACACGGAAAGCCGTAAAAACCTAGAACAGAAGTTTATCTTCCAACTCGGTTCTCTTAATCCCCACGGTATCAACGAACATTTCTCATTCATTTAATCATTCATCTAATTTATTCACTTCCATTCACACACTGCTGTGGTTCCACCAATAGCATGGCTCCAAACGTCTCTATCATAAATTGTACGTAGCCCACAATCCTCTCATTCGCTCCGACGAAGGGCTAACGCTCGAAACGTCAGCACCTCCCTTTTACCTTATGGTGGTATATCTTACTTAATCAATTCGTTTGATTTACCCAAAAACAATTGAGGTAGGTTTACGTTTATTTTGAACTTTAGCATCGACATTAGTCGATATAAGTTTGCGATATTAAGACTCTTCAATATTCCCTTACGTTTCTTTACATTTCGAACATGCAAACAGACACGCCGCTTGTATGGGCCCCTTGTGCTTTATCTAAGTGTGGGAGACCACACTTCACCCACACTAAAAAGCACTTTGACCAAGTAAGAAGTAGATAACTCACTTGGACTGCTGTTGAGGAGTAAATGGATTGCTCAAAAGTTGCTCTAAAGCCTGGTTCACATATGATCGCAAACGATCGCAGGCGATCGCACTCGGTCGCCAGCGATCGTATGCAATTATATTTGAACACCTGTGCGATCGTGTGCGATCGAGTACGATCGCGATCGCAGGCGATCGCAGGAATAGAATCATGTTCTATTCTTGCGATCAGTTGCGATCGGTTGCGATCGTCTGCGATCGAGTGCGATCATATGCGTGAACAAAGTTCTGCGATCGTGCGATCGGAATGTGTCCCATAATGCTATGTTTTCCCATCGTGCAGCACTGCAGGCGGCATGATACCATGATAACCAGTTGTCTATCACCTTTTACACGTGTGTGAGTTTCGGCAAGATGGAAGGTGAAATTGACACGGAACAGGTTAATACGATTGTTTGATCGCTTTAGCAAAGAATTCAAAGACAAGTTCAAAAAAATTAATGCCTGGTCCAAAGTTGGCGAAGTTTTCAGCATTTCCCCAGCAGATTCTCGATGAAAAAGTCGTAACTCATTAAATAATGTATGGAAAGCTCCATAGGTTTCTCTCTCTCTCTCTTTTAAGACGTTCCGCAACTAGAGCGACGTTTTTTGCTGAATAGTAAATCGCGGACTCGGTCGTCACTGATCACTGCGATCGGCTGCGATCATATGTGAACATGCTATTCGCGATCTTCGGTTGAGTGGTTTCTGCAATCGTGCGATCACTTGCGATCGATCGTCTGCGATTATATGTGAACCAGGCTTAAGTGCGAAAGATTACACTAAGTTTTGCAAAAGAACCTCACTACAGTGGCGTAACTGAACGATCAAAGGAAGCGTGTTACAACGGAAAAGCTAAGCTTTGCTCGCTTTTGTGCCGCATAGCTTAGTAGCTCTGTGGCTGCTAGTGATTTCTTTAGGTAATAGTATGACTTGTAGTGGTATTTGGCAATAATACCGCGAGTGATATTTCAAAATTGCTCAAATTATTTGGAGAATTTGAAATATTGGAGCCGGTGTTATTGCCAAATATCACGCGTAAAGGTCATGCTATTATTTGTTTATAATAGAGGCAGAGACATTTTCTCATCGTATTTGGCAATTTCGTCCTTGAGGCCCTTGCTTTGTGCCCACGACTTCCAACCATTCACCCACGTGTTAGTAGCTTTGACTGTATTTTTGTTTGCGTATCTCCTCACCGGAAATTTCCGGGAATGTGGCCGCCATTTTTTGAAAACTACAGAGAAAGGTAATTGTGTTCAGTGCTGCCATGGAGTGCTGTCAGAGTACATATAAAATAAATCATATATTTGAACTGCGTTTAAAAACGCAATTTTCAACTTTACCCTCGAAGTAGTAACGCAATTGTATCAACTGCGATCAACTTGAAGTAAAAACAGGTCTAACGGGAGTAGAACATGTGACCTCGCGATTAACGGTGCGACGCTTTTCCAGCTGCATTCATAATGTGAGAATCAAATCTACAATTATTTGCAGCTGTTGTTTATCAAGATTTGTTTTCCTCTTGCAATTGTTTCTGTAGTTCATCCACGCGTCTCCCTTGATCCGGGACCTATTTACGTCAAAGAAAGAAGCAACATCTCCCTTCCAAAGTGTCACGTGACAGGTTACCCATCTCCAGTGGTGACATGGAGCAGAGCGGTTGGTCAATTACCCCAGGGGAGGGTACAGAGTGAAGATGGTCAACTTAAGATATTTGATGTTCAAAAAGCTGATTCTGACATTTTCCTCTGTAAAGCGTCCAACCTCCTGGGAGATGCTGTAAGACACACTTTTTTGACAGTAGTCTCACTTCCAAAGTTCACAGTAAAGCCTCCTTCTAATATGACAGCATTTATAGGCGAGAATCTGACGTTAAACTGCAGCGCTACTGGTGATCCACAGCCAGTTATTGGTTGGAAGAGACACGGAGCACAACTCCCAGTGGGGAGGGCCCACAGGAAAAATGGCACGTTGATCATCAGAGATGTGAAGGCAGAGGATGCTGGGATCTACATATGTGTGGCTGTGAGTGCAGGAGTGTTTGACGTGGAGGCTGTAACTAACATTCATGTGGAAAAAAAGGATCGTGGTGAGTGTTATATGGCCGGGAATAATAATTAAGATCGGTTTTTGCCATCGAAAATTAGCTATTTCTATTTACCAACTTACTGTTTAGTGCTATTCGCTTATTCTTCCTTGCTCTCGAAAGTCGAAATGTTATTGGTTATTCACTGTTTTGATGCGGAAGTTAAAATTGCGTCTCGTTTCTTGACAGCGTCTTACACGTTTTTGATTATTTAAAAATGAAACAACGTTTTTATTGTCTTTTTTGGTCTATACTAAAATATTTATTGGATTCGGAGTTGGTGGATGGTAGTCAATCTACATAGATGCGTTATTCACCAAGCTTGTTTGATGGTGATAACTGCGTATTGGCCAAGTTCGTTTCTAGCCTTTTTGTAAACGAGACGCTGGCCAGTCATTAGGCATCTCCACGGAAAAAGCTTGGTCAATTATATAGCCATTTTGTTGTGCTTTGTTTCTTGCGACAGAACGAGAATCCTAAGTGGGCAAGATAGCCCCAGTTTTAAAATTCAGTTGCGCTCTACAGAGAGAAGTTTATCTACATATGAAAAGCCTAATTTTTCCAGTTGCTTGAATCAGGACGAATTACACAGAGAATAATAGATGCATGAGGACACTCGAAAAATTCCATACCTCCAAGCTTCCATGATTATTCTGTTCATTATATAAACAAACACCAAGGTAAAAAAGTCCTAGCCTCTAGTACTTTACGATATAAATCAATAGAATCCCACTAAAAGAATATAAACATGTTGCTTTATAAAGCAAAAAAAACTAAGTAACAATGTAAAACGTAAACATGCAACTTCAACGCTTATAGAAATGTGAGATTTTACTCTTAACTGTTACCACTTAGGCTAACGTTACTTTCCAAAACAAGAAGTCTGTGAAAATGCGTAAAATTATCCCACTTTTATCTTTGTTTAGATACGGTATTTCTCAGGGGCAGAAATTCCTGTTTAACATTGTAGGTTGTGTAACAAATTATTATTGCAGATTGTTCATCGCTGCTAAAAGCCGGCCATACTGAGAGTGGAGTGTACTCTGTAGACCCAGATGGTCAAGGAGCCTTCAGTGTCTACTGTGACATGCGCACTGACGGTGGAGGTTGGACTGTGTTTCAGAGAAGGCAGGATGGATCTGTAGACTTCCATCGGGGATGGAACGACTACAAATCAGGCTTTGGTCAGCTGACTGCTGAGTTCTGGTTAGGAAACGACAAGATCCACAGACTGACGGCCAGTAGAGCCAGCTCTCTACGAGTGGAGCTGGAGGACTGGAGCGGAGTAACTGTGTATGCTAAATATGGCAAGTTTAGCGTTGGTGATGAACAGGCGAAGTATCGACTGACAGTGGGCTCATATTCAGGATCAGCAGGAGATGCGTTAGCATACCATAATAATATGGCGTTTAGTACAAAAGACAGAGATCATGACAGGTGGAACAGCAGCAACTGTGCTGTAACATACACTGGTTCATGGTGGTACAAGAACTGCCATCACTCTAATCTAAACGGTCAATACCTGGGAAAGAAGTATGACTACAAAGGAGTCAACTGGCAGCAGTTCAGAGGATTCTTGTCTCTTAAGTTTAGTGAAATGAAACTGAGACCGTCACTCTAAAAAGTGTTTGTCTACAGTACACAACTTAGGAATTGCTATAAAAAGCAAGTCCGTGTGAACAGGCTCACCATGTCAACTAACTGTGTGCTTATTATGTCTAATCTCTCAGACTAGCAAAGTTATTTATATCAGGTGCTTACTCTAGTATTTTATTTCTCCACTTTAATTGCTGTGAGACTCAGCGAGAAGCGATATTCTTTGTGACTGACCTTATAGAGGTTGGGCCCTTTAATGCATTCCTTCACTCGACTTGTTCGAGCGATTTTTTTCGTTTGCGGTAATTTTCTCGTTTGTTGTAATTTTTGAGAAGACGCAGTAAGTAGGATCAGCGGCGGTAGTTGAAAACGGTTGGTAGCGTCACTGACATCGCCACTGAATAGAGAAAGACAACGCTAACACTGGTCGCGGTTTTATACTCTTATGCTGAGCAACTTGTTCTTAATCCAGACAAGAAACGCTGGTTCAAGTTGTGTCTTGACAGTGTTTCTTCTATTTTTCAGTGCATATGACTTTCGCGTTTAGAAGAGAAAGTTGAACTCAGTATGAATACGTTTTTAAGTCGTGTATGTCTCTTTCATTTCTTAACGTAGTATACGGGATTTTTTATCTGTATAAATATAGACCTCACAGGAAAAAAAATATTTTAAATCAATGCTCGGTCCTTATGTCATGACTTCGGGTGAAATTAAATTTTATTTTCCGTCCGGCCCTTTCACTCTGTCAATAAGTAAATAGTAACAACTGGATACCACACAGCTTTCTAAAACCTTTTAATTTTATCCCACCTCTACTTTCCGTATCTCTTCGGTATTCAGTGCGATAGCCATTGTTTGTGTTGTTTGTTCAAGCATGTTGAATTCAATTGGTTTGTATGCTAATGATACGTATCGTGTTCAGGGCTAGAGACCTTATTAGTGTTGTATTCTTTTTTAGACAAAAGCTATGTATCGTTTTTTTTTTCAGAGAGAGGAGTATTTTTTGTGTTTGCTTAAGTGTGTTCTATTGTTTTGTTGATATAAAACATTGTAGCAGCTTCGTATCTCCATAATATAACCTTCATCTGGCGCAAACCTGAGCGGGAAAATATTTTTTTTAAATAAGGAAAGAGGCTCAGTTTTCTGAAACAGGGCACTGTGCATGGTATTTACTGCAGTCGTCCTGTTTTCAAAGATGAGGGAATCATTTTGCTAGGATTTGAAACACCCCCTCCCTCTCAGAACGCTTTTGTCTCTACCGCGGTGAAAGGAATATATCACATCTCAAGGTATGCAAAGACGAAAGCGCCGTTTAGACTTAAATAGTATTGGCAATTAAGATAATCGTTAAACGATATATTTCCGTTGCAACCAGGTATACGATGACGCATGGTTTAATGCCACACTGGGTAATTTAATGACGGTAGCTTAAAAAGTTTCATTTCGCCGATCAAACGTTTCCACAACAACTCGCCACAGCAGTTTGATTATCGTTTTATTGCCCCTCCATTGTAAGAGGTTTACGAATTTCTTGCTTGCCATAGGTTGAGCAAACTTTCCAGAACTTAATTATTCTGTTTTTTGAATGAGCAAAATACACTACCATTGCATTGTACTACGAATTCACTAATAACTGATTTGATGAAGAGAGCAGCTACCCGTCTTTCAGTGTTCATAGGGGTGTGATGCTTCAGTAAACCAATCACCATGTGTCTGTCACTGTTGGTGAAAGTATGCAGTATGGACAATAAACGCTGTTTTGAAACTGACCATGGAAGCGTCTTAAGACCACACGAGAGCACAGACACCTAACCTAGCTCCAACTCCCCCCCCCCCCTCCCGCAACTCCTTCTTGGGAAACTCAAGATTTTGTCCCAAGCCCCCTCTCCAGAACAGAAGATTTACCGACTTCGACCTACATCGCGACTGTGGCAAAGTCCTCGCTCAGTTTCTACTGACGTATTTCACATCTACTGCGCACCCTTTCCACACCTGTATCTGCATTCAATATCGGCTCCTTGGTTACGTTTGGAGTTACATTTAGTTTTGTCGTGTCTCGGCTACCCACCCAAAGCAGTGCAGACCTTTTCTAGGTCTTTGTAGTGGTGTGTGTGGCTTCATTGTTTTAATGATATCTAGACATTTGAGATTCGCCCAATAATGTTCTGATGATAGAATTGTATGCATGGAATATTCCTCCAAGTCACTTAGTTTCGCTCCAGAACTCAATAGTTACCCTTACAAGAAAGAAAAACAGATTCCATTATAAGATTTCTTAGAGTGTTAACATTCGTTCCTGGTGTTAATCAAACTCCCACAAAGTTCCCAAATCTGACACAACTCCCAACCAAGTTTCCTGGATGAGACTCGTCTCACTCTTCGAAGATTGGGATATTTGTGGGTATTCACTAAATACCCTAAAAATCCCCTATTGGAATCTGCTATTATTTCTGTGCCCATTCCCGACCCCATACGCGTATTTCGAAGACACTGAGAGAAAACTAGGAGTGAGTCAGTATCTGTAGTACTCTACTCGACCAGCTTCAAGAAACGGCGACTCCTTCATGTAAGACCAAAAGGCTGAAAGTTGTTGTTGGCTTCTCAAACGCAAACTTATAATATTGGGTGAATATGAGTAGGGAAAATTCATCAGTAGAAGTGATATCAGACACTATATGACCAGGTATTCTTATATTTGATGGAGATCTCCTAAGCAGCATGATGTGTACAATTCAAGTGAAATGCCGATTTGGCTAGGTAGCAGTACCATGTTATGCATGCTTAAAGGAGAACGGAAGGCTACAGGGTATATTTTTTGTTGCTACTTATGATGAGAGGGAAAACCATAATTTCGCGTTGGGGATGAGGAAAAACAAGTATTTCGATGTGAAAACGGCTTAAAACCAAGCGTTTTGGTCACATTTGAATCGCCGCCATTTTGTAAGCATTCTCTTCCGGTCACTTCCAAAAAAGGAATGCCAGTCGCCATGTTGTGACGTCATTGCGCTCATGAAGTTCCCTTGTTGATGATAAAAGGAGCGAAATGGGCTCATAGATATTGGTATTCCAAAAGCAAACAGAATAGTTTACCCAGAGAAAGTGGTAGTTTGGTAGCAATGGCTGAGTTTGAACTATAATATTTGAACCCATGCGAGATCTCTCGGATTCCCGACGAGGAAGGAGCTGAAAATCCGAACGAGATCGCCAGGAGAGGAAATACAGTATGCTGTAGCTGTGGCCATTGCGAAAACTGGGAAAATCAGCAGGAAAGAGAATGTCTGTGCTGCCAGGAGATGGACGAAGCTGTATCGAAACTGTCAGGTGAAAATTATTGAAAAAACGAGAATAAATATTACGATAATGATCGATCGTGTTGCTTCTGTGTGTGTAAGTATTCCGCGATATCTGTGCGATCTTTTGTTTGCGAATTCTGTGATACCATGTTTTCATTATTTGGCTCAGATATGGGAACAGATTATCTCCACGGCTTTATTACTCAGCATCCTAGTTTTAAGACAGTATGCTTGCAAAGAGAGGTGCTGGAGACAGCCATTGTTAGCTTGAGTCAGGCGCGTGGAATACGAGCGCCGCGAGAACTAAGTAATATGTAGGTATCCAAACAAGAATGTAGGATATCTGTTCTTGTTACTTTATTTCGCTGAGAAGATATATATTATCTACTGATGGCATTCAGTTTTAGTCACTGGTTGAAGTATTCCAAGCTATTTTTATTGATGGAAAAGTGATTTAAACATTATATGCATCAGCCACAATCAGCACGTATAAAACAGTAAGATATGAGCGTGACTTCGTGACCACATAACTGCACCTACAATTGTAAATAATGTTTTGATGAACATGTTTGGAATCACCTTCTTTTAACTTCCAATTAGTAAGATTGAACACCATACACCACAAGCTTTGACACTTGTACATTTGAAAAAAAAATCGACATTTATTTTGTCTTTACTGTTTCCTTTGTACACACTCTGATAGAATATTAGTATTTACGCCGCTCTCGTACGAATACCAAACGCCACTCACCTCTTCACGGTGAGCTTTACGTTTTCGGCGTTCACTGGCAGGCCTTTGGCTTGAGTTCTTCTTATGTGGAAATTTAGTGGGGTAAGCTGCCGCGTTTTGGGGCTTTACCGGGCAAAAGCACTTGCCTGTAGTCGGTTCAAAACGATCTGAACAGATGTGGCAGTTTGTCAGTGGCGGTAGGTTCTTTCTCTTTATCTGGGCCAGCCATTTATTGAGCTGTCCTTGATCGTTCAGTGGAAAGCGATGAAAACTTATTCCTTTCTTCGAATCTCTGGGAGCTCTATTCGAATGCCCTACCACGACGCATTGAACCATTTTGGATCTATTATAATTGAAATTTGGCGCGTATGCAAGTGAGCGCAATGACGTCATGCTCAGCCGCCGCGCCTTCAAAATGGTGGACAAGATGGCGGACATACAGCTCGTCTCTTTCGTGGACTTTTTTCCGTGTAAAACAACCTTGTAATGGCCGTTAAAGTACAAAAAATGTAATTTTCACTCGATTAATACTATTTACTTTCTTATAAACGTGACCAAAAAACGTGGTTTATGGCCTTCAGTTCTCCTTTAAGTCGAACTGTTTCGTTTTTTTAAGACAAGCAAATATTTGCACGTTTATTACCCTAAATAATTCATTTAAAGCGTGAATAATAAAGCATGGAAAATCATGCAAAGCGAACAAACAGAGAAGAATTACTTCACAAACGTGCAATTCAGACTTTGTAGAAAACACGGCTTTCATAACCTGAGCAAATTTTCGCATATTTATGACTAGGTCCAGTTCAGACGCCGCTCCATTCATGTGTCGAACCTATCTGAACTTGGTCATGAAAAATGGTAGGGTTGTGGGATGTGGCTTGATATGACAACGTCAAAATGTAATAAGGGTAAGTTGAAGCCACACATATGCGCACTGAGGCGACAGTGGTAGAAGGTATTAAAACCTGTTGCTACCAAAAAAAGATAAAAAAAGATGAAAAAATTGAGTTCAAAAGCCAGCAGCCATGGACAGCTGTTTCGGCCTTGTTAGGCCTCATCAGCTTGGCACAGCTAGCAGATGAGCTCTGGGTTCCCACATAATGAATGTCAAGGTGATGAAAAATGGTAGGGTTGTGGGATGTGGCTTAAAATGACAACGTCAAAATGTAATAAGGGTAAGTAAAAGCCACACATATGCGCACTGAAGCGATAGTGGTAGAAGGAATTAAACCCTGTTGCTAACAAAAAAAGGTGAAAAAATTGCGGAACTAATTAACCGAACTAGTCGACTTTGGAGTTTGAAGCGACATTGGCGCGACAGCAGATTCAGACGGCGTACCGTGTGTCGAACCTAATATGTATTTTATATACCGAGAAGGCATTATACATTTATACATCAGTGTAAAAATTAATGCATTTGGCTCGGCACATGAGAAGACTGCCGTATGAATCATTTGCCGCTCCAGTGTCGAATAATGCGGCAGACCTTGTCGAACTTAACAACGTTGCCAGGAATTTATAAAGCGCTAAGATTTATTAACAACATTCAGGAGCACTTTACATAAGTTAAAGTTCTATACTAATGAAAATTAAAATATTCACTACCAATAAACTTTAGAACTATTGAAACAAATTAAAAGCTTTCCTAAACAAAAATGTTTTAAGTTGCTTTTTAAAAATGGCGAGGCTACTACTTGTTCTTATAGTTAACGGCAGCGAGTTCCATATAACAGGTAATAATAATGAAATGAGCTTTATTTGAGTGTCAACTGTATCTAGCACTGACGCACTAATTAGGGACACTGTAAAGCACAAATCAAATCAAATCAAATCAAATTTAATTAAATTACATCAAATCAAATAAAATGTTGGTTTTTGTGGAGAGGGGAAAACCGGAGTACCCGGAAAAAAACCTCTCGGAGCAGAGTAGAGAACCAACAAACTCAGCCCACCTATGACACCGGGGCCGGGAATCGAACTCGGGCCACATTGGTGGAACGCGAGAGGTTCTCACCACTGTGCCAACCCTGCTTCCCAGGTGCAGCATTAACAAAGACCCGTATCCAAGTGAAGAGCAGTTGGCCTTTGGAACGAACTGTAGAGATTGTGCAGACGAGCGAAGAGCCTATTTAGTAGCTGGTTTCAGGGACAAAAGATCTTTAATTTAGGGAGGACTTTGGTTGCATAATGACTTATAAACAGGAAGGAGTAATTCAAACTGAACTCTGAAAGTTACTGGAAGCCAATGTAGGCTAGCTAGGTCGATAAGTGCGGTTGTGATACAATCAAATGTCGAAATCTGAAAAATCACTCTAGCCGCAGCATTCTAAACTTTCTGTAAACGATCGAGTTGATATTTAGGTAGACCGAAGAGAAGTGCGTTACAGTAATCAAGGTGTGAGGATACAAAGGCGTTGACTAGCGTCTTAGTCGACTGAACAGTGAGGAATTTTCTGATCTGTCTTATGTTGTATAATCCGCGAAAAGCCTTGCTACAAATCTTGCCTACATGAACATTCATTCGCATATGGGCATCGAACCAGGACTCAAGGTTCCGGACGCTTTCTAAAGGCTTAATGAGGGTATCACCAATGATAATAGATTCAATTGATGATTTTTCAAGTTGTTGACGGGTGCCAATAATTAAAAACTCAGTTTTTGCGTCGTTGATCATTAAACGATTAGCAATAAACCAAGAACGAACATCAGCAATGCACTTCTCAATCACAGAGACAGCGTTAATTTGAATGAAGCTGGAAAGTACCCCATTATGTTACCCATAAGACTAAAACATGTAACCTGCATTCACAACTCAGTGTACAGATTCAACGTTTTCGAAGCACCATATTTGGAAACTGCTTGCCTCAGTCCTTGAGCTTGGTGCCATAGTCCCGCTTACATGACGCATTGTAAACAACATGCACTTGCAACAACAATGCCTTCGCTGTGTTTTGTGCAGAGGCGGCTATTTCGAGGGTAGGTACGTCACAATACTAAAACCAGCAGTATTTGATTGCCTAACTCTTGCTTTCCAAATAAGGCACTTGAGAAATGAATGTGGACAAGCTTTGATTGAAGATATTCAAAGACAGTCACACGTTTTATGTCTTATGAGTTTCTCACAGGATCAGCAATGGTGACCAGCATGGAATATCTGTTAGGGATTTCCATGTTAATTATATTCATGCAAACATTCCTTCCTGCTGATTAGCTGAGGGCACGCTTAGCCTTGTGAATCCTGACATTCCCAGAAAGTTGAAATTGGGTGCGAAAATTTCGAATTCAAATTCTGGAATTAGACTGGTAATGACATGAAAATCCTACAAACAAGTGACTGATTTAAGAGCACCGGAGATACTTGATGGTACTCACCACGGGAACCTATACTTCACACATTGTAATTAAACTTTATAAATGTGCAGTTTTTTGTTTTATTTGGTATTATATAAATTCGGTACAGGATTTTGTTACTCACTTGAATTAGCATGTGTAATTTGTGGAGTATACTATAAAAACGTGGATGTTGTCATGATTGCGATGTAGTGTTTATTTTATGTTATGTCAGCCGGATATCGGTGAAAAAATGACGATCTTGGATCATACTGAAACCTTCACTGTTCTAAGATCTGATGTTTATTTCACTGCTGGATCTCAGCTGATGTTTGCTATCTATAGGGTGCTTACTTTTTTATAGTTATAACTCAACTCAGTAGTATGCTATTTTAGTAATTGAGCTTTATCAGACGTCAAATGGGTTTGAGTTTGTAATTTATAAAAGTATTATGTATTACTTGTGTCTTTACAGCGACTATAGAGCCCCTCCCAGGGGATTTAGTGAACAGGGCAACACCAGAGAAGTATTTATTTTCAGGGAACAAGGGATATTGTCAAATTATTTCCATGGAACTTGGGGACCTCTGATTAAATCGCCCGCAACAAGGAAACAAAAATTACGGAACAAGTGGTTTTATTAATGAGGAACAAGAGAAAAATGCAAAAGTTCTAAGGGATTATGGGAACATGTACAGCCCACCCTTGGGAAGCTCATTATAATTGCGAGGTCGCTCAGTGCTGAAGACTTGGACTCATACTTAGGGAAATGAAAAATTAAGTGCGAACGCCAAAATTTGCTTCACTTCAGGTTTGCGAACTCGTGCATCGAACGCACAGCATGCAGGCTTGATAAAACTTGTCTTTTCGTGTAAACTCCCGATGAACCCCAAATTTAGCTAACCGATCACGAGGGCTGAATAGTACAGGGCTGGCTCAATGAGATACAGAGAAAATATGGAGCGTTCACCATTCAACAAAAATTTTCATTTTTCGATTGGAACGGTACTCTTAGATATACCCGCTCCAAGTTCCCGGAGCGTTCTCATACCTTCTTCGCCATTTTCAATCAAAGAGAGAGCCTGATCGAAACAGAAATGACTAAGTAGTGGTCCAACCGGTCGTAGCGAACCGAAATAGACCGTTCCTTTTAGCTTCCAACAGAAATTTCCGGATTTTTCGGTCTAATGCAAAGTGCCTATCGTTCACGTCCTTTTCAAGAGAATTTACTAGAGCTCTGGCTAAAGAGAGCAGCAAAGTTAACAAATGATCTGTCAAGCTGGGAAGAGAAAAAACCAATGGGAGGACAGAACAGATTCTAGCTTTTGCGGAAACATTGCAGAAACGGAAGTCACTTGAAACATAACAAAATCGCCGTTATAAGGAAAGGAGGAAACAGAAGAAAAGATAAGGACATACAAATAGATACAAAGAAGAAACATTTATGGCCTTTATTCCACTAGAAATGCTACTTTTAAGTCACAGTGTTTATATGCGAAAGCGTGTAAATTAATTAGCTGATCTTATTCCTGTGCATGACGTGCAGATATGTTTCACGCCGTTGAATAAAGTCTGAGGGTCACAGGTTTCATAACTTAGGTTACCATTTCATTGTTTGCCTATAGATACTGAAAAACAAGTCGTTCAATAAGACCAGCATACTATGATATCCAGTTACGGATGATTTACGATATTAAATTACTCGCTGAAGCAGTATTTTACCTCAGTCTGACCAGTTCAACAACAGAGTTTGACTGAGTCAACGGGAACGGAACATCACGGCAATCACCAACATGACTGTTCAGAAGAACAGTTCGTCTTGTTCGCTCGGTACTCTCATTTCTGTTATGTCGGTTCTGTTTTATTGTGCTGGGTTTATCAGAGTTGAAATGAAGTTGAACCAGCATGAAGAGAGAATGAACGATTTTGAAAAAGCCGTGAAGAACATGCTGATAACAAACAAAGCGAGTGCTTTGACCAGTAGAAACGGTGAGTTTATGAATGTTATCCTCTGTAGCAAAAGAGATCTAGACGAGATACAGATTAACGAAATGATGGTAAAAAACTATATAGATAAAAAAACAACTATATAGATAAAAAACTAGCTTTCTTTGTAGGACATGCTCAGTTGGATATGGAACTAATTATAGTTAAGAGTCTTCAGCACCAACTTTAAGTCAAATGTTAGCAGTACGGCGTCGTCGTCCTCGCAATAAAGTAAAGCATCAAATGAATATATGAAAGACCATATGTTTGAACTGCGGAGTAATATTTAATAACATTGATTGATCATTGCAGTTATATACAAAACTTAAGCAGCTGTGAAATTAAAGCTGGTTTGACCAGCTCCCAGTTGTGTAAGTTGTGTACATAACTGCGATAATCAATCAATGTCATCACCGTAAAACAGCGTGAGTCAAAATTATTCGTTTATACGCTATTTGGCTTCTGCACAAACACGGAAGTGGAAAATTGTTATTTTCGACCAAAACCCGAGGAGGCACCCTAGAAGACCCCGTATACTTGGAGGAAATTATTTTCGTAGCTGGAAAAAATCTTGATTTTTGAGAACACGGCTCGCAAAGGATTGTCGACAAGTCCGCAAAGGATTGCCGAAAGTTCGCTGGGGGTGGAATAAACACTCGAAGGATTCTGAAAGCGGAGTCTTTGCCACGAGTTAACAGTGAAGTCCAAAGGTAAGTACGTATAGCTTTCTAGATAAATGTAAGTTTATTTGTTGAAAAATTAATGGTATTTGATCTTGAATCCATTCGATAAAGAGTTCAAAATTGAGGAAACTCGCATTGCTCGTCGATGTCTTTAACCGAAAGTCACTGTCACTCTTGGATTTGTCAGGCACAAGTCAACCCTAAATGGGCGCGAACGACCTCCACTGACCACTATCCAAAAGTATATTCAGTCATTGAGAAAAGGACAAAAAACTGTTTCAGTTTTATACTTTAGCTGTGATATTGGCATATTTTCAGAGTTCTAGAGGTCCAGAGGTCACTTCTAAAAGTCCTGCTTTGTGTAGCGTGTCGCGCGTCGGCGTACAAAGCTTATGTACGTTTTGAATTGTTGTTCATAACGGAAATAAAACGCTGAAGTTAACGAAAAAGCCATTTCATGAATTAAGATTTAAGCATTCCTCGAACGTTGTCTTGTGCCTTGGACAGTTTTCTAGAAATAGCATCGTTTTTGTTTTTGCCACATTTATCAACTTTCACCGTGAGAAATGAATTCACAGAGCTTCTTTTTCACACATGCTCGATATACATTGAGTCACTGAAAGAAAACAGCAAATTGTTGGAAGAAATCAAGGAACCTCTTTGGGCTTATTTACGACCATTCCCCCTTCTTTTTGTTAAAGAGATTGCAATGCTTGCTTCAGTCAGATTTTTGAGGAAATGAAGACTTTTGGCAAACTTACTCCAGTTGAAATGAATATCTTTTCATCTCTAAGAACCTTCCAGTCATTTTGTGAGACATGCCAAAATGTCTGTTCAAAAACTCGTAAATACTCTATGCCGGAAGGGGGCAACATTGAGCAGTATAAAGACATTATTTTTTCAAAAATTATCGCCTTATCTAAATTTCCTTTTTATCAAACAACGCTAAAGTAAAACCATTTACATTTTATTTTTTTGTAGACAAAGAGGGAACATCATACAGCAATTCCAGACATAGACGCCATGCTGACTCTGCCAGCAATGCATCCGCTTCTGTGACCAAAACAGAATTTCTTGATAAAATGGACAAGCTTCTGTCAGATTGGAAACTACAGCTAAGCCAGTCAAAAATAGGAAGGTGTCCTGCTGGTCCTCCAGACCCTCACGGTCCTCCTGGGCTAAGAGGAAGGAAAGGAAAAACGGGAAACAAAGGAGACAGAGGGCTTGTGGGACCACATGGTAAAAGTGGACAGCGAGGGATCATGGGACCTGCAGGCTTAAAAGGAGAAACTGGACTCAAAGGTGAAAAAGGAAACAGTGGGGCGCATGGAATGCCGGGAATAAAAGGGGAGCCTGGCGAGTCGCTTTCTGCTCCTGTTGTTATTGCTTCTCCTTCCTTAAAGACAGTCAATGAAAGCAAGTCTGCGTTATTTCAGTGTTCAGTAAGCGGTAACCCTGAGCCCACAGTAATATGGACAAGAAAAGGTAGCCAGACAGTTATCAAAGATTCAGCGGCCTCACGTGGAGAACTGCATTTAATGAACACGACAGTAAATGACTCAGGCTTGTACCAGTGCACTGCGACAAACATCTTAGGACAGGCGAAGGACTTGGTACGACTAATTGTGAATGGTAAGACAGAGTTATGTGATATCGCGTTTTGTTTTTTTACTCTATTATGTTTTTAAGGGGGGGGAGTTATACCTAAATCTAGTGAAAAAAAAAATGTTTTTGAGATTTTAACATTGAAATAAAGGTAATTTATGTAGAATACAAATCCCGTTTATTTTACGTGAATATCTTTTCCCGTTTTTCAGTTATAGCAATTTTTCTATGTTGTTGTCAAATTTAAATTTACCGTCATTATTCGTTGCCATGGAAACAAAGTGTGTTTACATCATTAATTTGTGAAAAAAGGGGGCTTTAGATCATCTTTTTGCCATCCAAGAAGGGAAAATATATTATTCAACAAATATCCTCGAGTGGAAACTGGTAGCCAGTGGAAATATCAGAGAAAGAGCAGGTGCAGAGTTTGAATTTCAAAGCACATGGTTCTGGACGCCATATTGAAATTGTGAATTGAAGTGGAGTGAAGTTTAGCTGAGTTTAGGGGTTTTATTCGTAGTCTTCTTGCCTTTTACTGATTGTTTTAAAAGATTTTAAGTTAAGTTTGAATTTTGATCGTTTTCGTGTGGCGTGAAATGCCAAAAGTTTCGAAAAAACGTCGCTTTCGAGGGACTCCATTCTGAACAACTACACGACAGCATCGGAAGGAAACCTCAGAAAATTCAGGCCCGAAGCTCGATACCAGAAGCGATCCAGACGAGCTAAACAGTAGCCAAAGTGAAGGAGAACATCCAGCAGAAACTGCATCAGGAAGGAAACTCGGAAATGTGACTTCTGTCTCGGTCTCTTGTGAAGATGTTGGCAGTGTAACAACGAGTTATCGACCGGTTGAGTAATCCCGTTTGGTGCGATCTTTTGAACAAATTCCATGGCGGAAACGTAGTCTTCAACGATGAGCACGCGAAAAGGTACGGGAACAGTTCATTGATTCATATTGAATGTTCCAAATGAAAGAAAGTGTACCTCCAGACATCTTCCAACTCTGGTGGAAACTGTACACCTAAAAGTGCCTCAGATATAAACCACAGGATGGTATATTCTGCATGTGCGATGGGAGTTGGTCGTGAAGTGAAAAGGAAGAAATGACTTTTAAATAACGGACAAGAATCCTTTGGCATAACATACTTGTGCCAGGTCTAACAAAACAAATCATTTGTATGCAAAAATCCTTCAGAAATCTAGTTAATTTGACTTAATAAACTTGTTGATAATTTGAGGGTGGATTTTGAAAAACCGATTTTTTGTGCCGTCCGAACTTTAAAATCTTATAACTTATGTGGTATTCAACCAATTTTGATGAAATTTTCAGCATTTGGTCTTCAAAGATGGTGCAGTAGAATAATGTCTCCAATTGTGAGTACGAGTCTGAGATTCAGGGGGGCTTGAATGCATAGAGAACATCCATTTGGAGGACTAAAAGTTTTCATTTTTAGTCTTTGGGACACAAAAAGAGAAGAAGATAAGTAAAATAATTGGCCTATACCTTTTCAACATAGTTATAATAAATACACGTCACGGATATAAACCTTTGCTCGTATGCTTAAAATATGATACATAAATTTATACACTGCATGGTCCCGAGGGAAACAGTTAGTTTTGTTTTCCCGAGAGTGCTGATGTTTCCCGAGACGAAGTCGTTGATGAAGAGAAAGTTGTCATGGATGGAAGGGAAGTTGCCATGGGTAGAAAGAAAGTTGTCATGGATGGAAAGGAATTTGTCATGGGAAGAAAGAAATTTGTTAGGGATGGAAAGGAATTTGTGATGGGTAGGAAGAAAGTTGTCATGGATGGAAAGGAATTTGTCATGAGTAGAAAGAAATTTGTCATGAATGCAAAGGAATTTGTCATGGATGGAAATGAATTTGTCACGGGTAGAAAGAAAGTTGTCATGGATGGAAAGAAATGGGCCACCGTAATGGGCCACCGTAATGAATGCTTTCTCTCTGCAAACGCAGAGTCAGCTACTTTACAAATACTGTATGCAAATGAGCCTATGCCAATCTCCGTTCCTGTTGGCTAACGGTTACGGACGTTACGGTCATCATACGGTCATCTATAACCACGGGGAGCCCATATAAGCGGCGTGTCTGTTTAAGTCTTAATATCGTAAACTTATGTCTATGCTAAAGTTCAAAATACACGTAATCCTACCTACCTTTCTGTGGCTTAAAATGGCGAATTTGAGCGATTTGTTTGGTTTTGGGTTGACTGTTACTATACGTTATTAGGAGACAAGGGTGGAAAGCTCATTTTTGACAACCCCAGCGCAAGGCTGATTGGAATTGTTTAGCATCATCCAATCAATTTGGAACAAACAGCGTGACGGTTGCTCCTTGGCACACGAAATCCCGGTCGCGGCTCCTGGTCGCTTGAGAAGCTGCATTCCTCAAAAAAACAGTGAATAACCAATAACAAAATCAGCCTTGCGCTGGGGTAAGAAATCAGTTATTTGAACTGCTTTTAAAAACTTAATTTAAAACTTTACCCTCGAAGTAGAAACGCAATTTATCAACAGCGATCAACCTGAAGTAAGAACGGGTATAACGGGAGTCGAGGACGTTAACACGCGATTACCGGTGCGAAGCTTTTCCAGGTGCATTCATAATGTTAGAATAAAGTCTACAATTATTTGCAGTTGCTGTTTATCAAGCTTTGTTTTCCTCTTGCAATTGTTTCTGTAGTTCATCCACGTGTTTTCCTTGATCCGGGACCTATTTACGTCAAAGAAAGAAGCAACATCTCCCTTCCAAAGTGTCACGTGACAGGTTACCCATCTCCAGTTGTGACATGGAGCAGAGCGGTTGGTCAGTTACCCCAGGGGAGGGTACAGAGTAAACATGGTCAACTTAAGATATTTGATGTTCAGAAAGCAGATTCTGACACTTTCTTCTGTAAAGCGTCCAACCTCCTGGGAGATGCTGTAAGTCACACGATTTTGACAGTAGTCTCACTTCCTAAGTTCACTGTCAAGCCTCCTTCTAATATGACAGCATTTATAGGCGGGAATCTGACGTTAAACTGCAGCGCTACAGGTGATCCACAGCCAGTTATTGGTTGGAAGAGACACGGAGCACAACTCCCCGTGGGGAGGGCCCGCAGTAATAATGGTGGGTTAATCATTAGAGATGTGAAGGCAGAGGATGCTGGGATCTACATATGTGTGGCTGTGAGTGCAGGAGTGTTTGACGTGGAGGCTGTTACTAACATTAAAGTGAATTACCGTGGTGAGTCAGAGTAGTGGGTTCCTGGTTGAGTGTAAGATGTAATAAGAATTTTAACTGCTTTACTGTCCAAAGTCAGCTGTTTCTGTTTACCAAAGCAGTGGTTTTTCTCGCAATCTTATTGGCTCTTGAGACTGGGAATATCGAAGGAAGTAGTGGTAGATTATTTACTCAATTTCCAAACGGCGAGTTAAATATCTCTACAGCCACTATTCACCTATTAAAGAGAATAATTGTTTCAGTATATACCACTGAAGCAAACCCAGCCACATTAAACTGACGGTTTAACTTTATTAACTTTTATTTCAGGCCGTTGACAGTAGAAAAACGTTCGCAGTTGCACAAGGCTTTCCCAGAATGCTTGACACTATTCATCTCTTAGTAGGCGAATAGTTAACAACTATTCACCGAAGTGGAGGTGGCTCTGATTTATATCCACCACTAGCCACCGACACTGAGGTGAATAGTTGTTTTAGTATATACTAAAACAGTGAGATAAGTGTACACAAAAAAAAGAAAAGGGCTTGGAAAATGGAGGACTTCTCAAATGACAATCCAACGTTGTAATTACTGCCGTACGTCTCGTTTTCTAGCTGAGAGAAAAAAATTTGTTTAGTTCTAGTGGCGACATTTCATCAAATGGAGTTGCAAACTCTTTCTGTATTTGAAATCATTCCGTACAAAATATAATTCAACTTTGGTTCTCAAGTGAACAAGCGACATCAAATTTGGTTATGCAAGATTAATTTGCATTTGTAAACAAAACCTTTCTCGTTGCTTTTTATCGCTAAACTCCGGGTTAAAAACATAAGCCATTACCTCTGAACACGGCCAAGCCAAATTTAGTCGCTTTCTTGGAGTTTTTAGGGACTGCTTCGTTGTTAATTTGGATGATTTCTTCGCTTCTCATGGATACAAACCGGGCCGCTATATTCGCGCGGCGGAGCGAAAAATTCGCAAGTTGCTCGGAGGTAAATAGCACAGGATATTCGGAGTTTGACTAGCCAATCAGAGCGCACCTTCAACGCTATCCACTGTTTTAGTATGTACTAATGTTAAATAACCCGCGATAGTGAGCCACCCAAAGTTTATTTTACAATAAATTTGGAATGGGCTGACGCTAAGCATAATGAAGTTTTATTTAATTTTCAACCTGGATTTTTGCATTTCTAGCCTTGTGATTGGCTCACTCTATTTTGGTTATCAGCTCGTATCGTTTTCACCATATATGGCAAATGATCACGCCAAGTGATGCGAAGCTAAACTGAACATTTGGCGAAATTGGATGAAGGAAAAGTAGCTTTTATGAGTTTTCTACAGAAGAAATGCAAGAAAAAATGGAAAATACCGTCTCTTTAACTACCAAGAAAGCTAAAAACCTTGATTTAAGGTTATTTCGGGCAACCTATCTCAAGTTTTCCTACAAATAAATAAAATAATTCTAACTTTTTTATAATTATAAGTCGAAATGTACGAAGCTCTGATAAGCATAAGACAACAAGAACAACAATAAAGTTTACAAAAAGTTAAAGTAAATTTTCGGCGAAACCAACGTTATAAATGAGCAAAGAACCTAAATTCGAGCCTCACGCAAGAATTTGTCCACATCACCTAGGAAAAACGACGAATGTTTCACCAGGGTACTTCAATAACATTGATAGGAACTGTATTAAGTCTGTAACGGGACTCAATAAGCCCCACATATGCAGGTCATAAAGTCCATTACAGCAGTTACACCAAAACACTGAAAACGTTCTTGTTGAAACTTATCTTCGCTCGCCGTCTCTGTCACATAGCGTTCAAGGGTTTCCGCGTTAGTTTCACAACGGCAAAGCACAGGTTCACAATTATTACACCCCGATGTCTTAAACATTACACACATTTTAAAAATTTCCCAACGCGGATTTAGCTCCTTTACTTCTTCGGTGTCGTTGGCTACTTACCATTTCATATCCAACACGCGCTCTTGGAATAATTGTTAAATATTGAAGTTTATGCTATTCATCGATCGTGATTTAAATACTCGGATCCTGAACAGCTAGTATGTAATTTGTAAGGGACAATTTTAAAACCCAGTTGCACTTTACACATTAGAAATGGTTCTCTTTGAAGAGCTCACTTAGTTTTCCAATTGGTCAAATCATTGATGTCTTAAAGCGAGACGAATTACGTTGTTATTGCAGATTGTTCGGTCCTGTTTAAAGCCGGCCATACTGAAAGTGGAGTGTACTCTGTAGACCCAGATGGTCAAGGAGCCTTCAGTGTCTACTGTGACATGCGCACTGACGGTGGAGGTTGGACTGTGTTTCAGAGAAGACAGGATGGATCTGTAGACTTCTATCGGGGATGGAACGACTACAAATCAGGCTTTGGTCAGCTGACTGCTGAGTTCTGGTTAGGAAACGACAAGATCCACAGACTGACGGCCAGTAGAGCGAGCTCTCTACGAGTGGAGCTGGAGGACTGGAGTGGAGTAAAGAGGTATGCTAAATATGGCAAGTTTAGCATTGGTGATGAACAGGCGCATTATCGACTGACAGTGGGCTCATATTCAGGATCAGCAGGAGATGCGTTAGCATGGCATAATAATATGGCGTTTAGTACAAGAGACAGAGATCATGACAGGCACAGCAGCAACTGTGCTGTACAATACACTGGTGCGTGGTGGTACAAGGGCTGTTATCACTCTAGTCTAAACGGGCAATACTTAGGAAACAAACATGACTTGAAAGGAGTCCGCTGGTATCATTTTAGACACAGTTTGTCTCTAAAGTTTAGTGAAATGAAACTGAGGCCGTCACTTTAAAAAGTGTTTAACTTTAATCACAGGACACAACTTAAGAATTTTATATAAGAAGCAGTCCCGTGTGAACTCATCATTTTAAGTTACTGTGTATGTACTACCTACTTACTCCGGTAATTCTCCAATTTAATTGCTGGGAGTCTTAGCGGGAAACAACACTCTTTGTGACTGACCTTGTAGAGGTTGTACACTTTATAAATGCGGGAATTTTGAGAAGACGCAGGAGATCAGCTGCCGTAGTTGAAACAAATTTTTGATATCGCCATTGACATTATCATAAATGGTCCTAAATAGAAAGAGACAACACGGACCCAAGTCTCAAAATAGTTTTTAGATTTGATTGATTAGATTTGACATTAGATTTGATTTGATTTAATATGATTTGATTTGATTTCATTTGTGCTTTACAGTGTCCCCAATTAGTACAGCAGTGCTAAATACAGTTGACACTTAAATAAAGTTCATTATTATTATTATTATTTTGTCCTCTTATGTTGAACATCTTGGCTTTTACCTTGAGGAGCATATTCGCGTAACTTAGTTGTTCTTAACCCAGACAAGAAACACTGGTTCAATTTGTGTCTTGAGGGCGATTCGTCTTTGTTTTTAGTGCATATGACATTTGCCTTTAGAAGAGAACGTTGAACACAGTATGAATACGATTTTAAAGAGTGTTTAACTCTCTCATTTCTAACTGTAGTATACGAGATTTTACTGAATCTTTATAAGGAAATATAGACCTTACTGTTGTCGATATTTTAAATCACAGCTCGGACCGTACTTTATACTAAATTTGGCCTCAAAGTGACTTGAATTAAATCAAAAGTGCTTCTTAATTTACCGTGGACGGATTCTTTAAAGTGGAGCAAAACTGAACCGTAAGATTGATCAACAGTATCTGTAACCGTTCAATTTAACAAAAATCGAATGTGGTTTAGCGTTGCCTGTACTCTTATCGACAACGAGTACGCGTCATCACAGTGGTCAAAATGTTGTGGAAGCACGAGGCACAGCCGAGTGAGTCCACGACAATTTTTTGTTTTTTACCACAATAGCAACGTTAAAAAAACGTCAAAGAAAATGTTTCTTTTTTTTCTCAGAGCGCGACTGAGATCGTGACACAAAGAAAGAGCAAGCGTTGTCTATAGCTTTCTCGCAATCTGATTGGTTTATTTCCCGAAATGAGCGTTTCTGATTGGCTATTGCTTTGCGTGACACATTGACTCGAGCAGCGTTACCTAGACTCTTATCGACAACGGCAAATTTGCCAATAAGATTGCAAGATAGGTTGCAATTGTGGTAAAAAACCACTTGTTTTTCTCGGAACCTTATTAAGTGTAGATATACTTTATTTGCATAACAGCGTAAGACATGTACCTCCGCAAATTAACCAAATACTGATGCGTATTCTACCGGTTGAGCTAAAACACCGTCAATCACTGTGGCCTGCTCCAATAATTTCCTGAAAAAGGGTTCAAAAACAACAATAGCAAAAAGAAAAACAAAAATGATTTGCGCCCTTACTGGTGGAACTTGACTGAAACGAAATCTGAGTTCGACTGATTTGTCAAAGTAAATAAGGAAGCGCAGGAAAGTGAACAGCGGTCAAGGAAGAACACAGAAAGCCGAAATAAGAGAACGAAACGGATTCTTGCTTTTGCGGAAACATTGCTGAAAGGGAATTCGAAAATAACAGAACAAAACCGCCATTAAGCCAAAGGGAGAAAAGCAAAGATAATTAAATATACAAAGAAGAAGCATTAATGTCCTTATTCCGACTAGAAATGGTACTTTTGAATGCGACAACGTGTAAAATGATTTTAGCAGCATTTTATTCCTGTGCATTACGTGCAGACATGTTGCACGCCGTTGAACAAGGTCGGAGGGTCACTAGGTTTCACTGTTATCAACTCAGATCACCTTCTGAAATTCGCCTAGTATGAGAAAAACAAGTCCTTCAATAAGACCATTGCTGTCTATACTTTGATATCCAGTGACGGGTGATTTCGGATATCAAATGACTCGTTGAAGCAGCATTTTTACCTCAGTGTTATCAGTTTAACAGCAGTTTGAGTGAACGGAACATCACTGACTGAAATCACTAACATGACTGTTCAGAAAAACAGTTCTTTTTGTTCGCTCGGTACTCTCATTTCTGTTATGTCGGTTCTGTTTTACTGTGCTGGGCTTATCAGAGTTGAAATGAAGTTGAACCAGCATGAAGAGAGAATGAACGCTGTTGAAGAAGCAGCCGTGAAGAGTAGAATGACAACAAACAGAGCGAGTGATTTGATCTCCAGTACAAATGGTGAGTTGATGAATGTTATTCTTTTTACCAAAAAAGATCTGGACAGCAAACAGATCAACTCAATAACAGTAAACAGCTACACAGTTGAAAACCAACTTTCTTTGTTAGGCATGTTAGATATGCAGTAAATGATATTAAGAGGCTTCAGCACCAACTTTGAGTCAAATGTGAGCATTTTTTACGGCCGCTTCGTCCTAGCATGAAATAAGACTTTACTTACGTATACTTTGTCGCGGACAATCAAACATGTGCACAACGAATATGTTGGATGTCGATAAAACCAGGAACATGGAACATCCCGGTCATCCCGCAACATCCCGGAACCTTCGGGAACATTCGAGAGCTGAATTAATTTTATAAAAAAGATAGGAATAAATAAAAAAGACAATGAAAGTACTTGATTTATAAAGAAAACTAGACGCTCTCGGGAGCGTTCACTCGGGCTACACTTTATAATACGGCTTCGAACAAACGTGAATGTAAGTTTATGCCGAAGGTTTGTATATGTTGTATACTATATGGGTGGTTCCACGACCACAAAAAACCTTCCAGACTGTATATCATATCGCACCGCAATTCTTGTCGACGTCGTGTATAGGCTGAGCGATTTTATCAGAAAGATTTCTAAGGTTTTACAGAAATTTCAGTGATAATTGGGTTCGTTTACTAGTCGTAATCGGATTAATGTTGACCTATCACCTTTCTTGGTTCCCACGGTAGAAAAACAATTGTGAAACTTGATGCCATTCATCGTGATTCCAAGTTATCGAAGGCGAAGAAGCGATATATGGGAAAAACAACAATATTACTTCTCAATCGGATATGCTATTCTTCTGATTTACCCTTATTGGCCCTGTTATCGCTAATGTCTTTCCACGCCACCACGCAGGGAAAAAAGCTTGAGTTTGAATAAGAAAAGATCCAGACATGACTTTAATCAAAGTAGGACTATGGTGAACTCGTGGATATGTTTACAAAACAGAGAAAAAAGAAATAAGTTAAAAATTAACGAGGTGTTTTTTCAGAGTTGTGATTGAATGAACTTGAAGATAATTTTAATAATCTATAATCACAACATAAAAGTGACCAGGGATCTGAGTAGCTTTTTGAAATAAACATACAGTGAGTACATGACGCCAATCATTTGACTACACTAGGCACCAGTTATAAGGCAGGTGGCAAGCATACAGTTGTTAAAAAATTTGATAACTTAACATAAGGGTACAGGATTAAATGGCACCGAAACCAAATGTAGTTCTGGTATCCTGCTGCTCACTGTCTGTGAGTTCAAAGTTTCTAACACATGTAACAGGGTCCTTCTGAATAAGGTCTGAATTTTGTTGCCATGACATTGTCAATTTTATCATCATTATAGTTTTTGTTGTCTACAAGTCTATTCAATGTATTCAACAGAAATATCCACCTTGATTCTGCAGCTGATAATGAACAAAACCATGTAGGATAGCCCAGCTGACGAATCATACCAAACAAGTCTTTCTTGCATTTTTGCAAAGTATGTTAGTGATGATCTTAAAATCCGTAAGACTCTCAATCCTTTATCAAGTTGAATTAGTTTATTTACATTACCATCTCATTTTAGGTTATCCGTGGTATTTATATTCAGGGTTGCACTTAAAAAAATCACACTTGCCATCATTAATACAGCAATACATCTTTGTTTTTACCCTTATAACTTCCTGCTTTTACAATGTAAATATGATGAGTCACACAACAGTAAGCAAAACAGGTAAGCCCATTTTTCCAACATGTCTACTTCAACACAATCTAGTTCACTTCAAGGTAAATTCGGAAATCAATAGACAGAAAACTTTTCATTGTAACGGCTTGTGGTGTATTGTATATAATATAACGCTTAATACATTTTCTACATGACTTACTCTTTTCGAACCCTTTAATGACTTTCTTACATTGTAATCTTCATGGTTCTCCGCCATGGCATGCGCCTCCATATTTAATGTAAGCGTTGACATACTTCTTGACCGTCCCAATACTTCTCCAACTCCATTCCTGTTCGTACTAACACTTAAATCAGTAGAAAAGTCCTCCATGCGATGTTTCTTATCCAGGTTGGCCACAGAAGTTCTTCGGTTTCACATCTTGGATTCGTCAATTTATTCTGTTTTCAGTAGTAGTTTCGTTCAATAACGAGTACTCATTTCGCTCATATAAGTTCTCATTCAAGTGCTAATTTCGCTCTATGAGTTCTCATCAAAGCTTACTACATTAGCAAGAGATTTTCTCATCTTCAGATCACTTTCGAGCCAACTGAAATTCATATACTGCTTGTAATCTTGGGGGCGGTCGATGGCGGTCGATGTCGGAAAAGCGAATAGTTATCATCTGTTCACGTTTAGCGCCTGGCCGAGTAAAAGGCTCATGAAATTCAGTCTCCAAGTTGGTTATTGTCCTAACTGGAAACTTTTAAACTCCTTTTGATTTTAGTAAGACCGCTAATGAGGCCCTGTTAGTGAGATTCTTTATGTCGCGCGTCTGAGTTTCAAACCTTTTCACGTCGCAATTTCGGAAGGTCGAAGGTCGCTGTCGTAATTTCCCGTGAGCGGCTCGTCGTTCGTCGCCATTTCAGGTCCTTTATGTCGCCGTTTCAAGGCCATGTCGCTTTTCGAAATTTACCCCTAACAGGGCCTCGCTAATCGTCCTCTTAAGCTACAAAATCATTACAAACTCTGGCAATGGTACGATACACTTTCAGCGTGAACTTTCATCAACAGACTTCCGTGACTTCGGTCACGACAATTGTCGTCTTCGAATCGGTGCCCCCGAGTTCTATCCGACTAATTACGAAGATGTCTACACTGGAGTGAGTGAGTGAGTGAGTGAGTGAGTGACAATTTGCATATCGGAGTCCCCACAAAAACTCGCAAATACGCTTCGCGTATCCACGAGTTAAAAAGGGGCCCGAGGGAATTCGGGCTGGAACATAGTGTCCGAGTTAATAGCTTTGTTAGCCGTTTTGCGGTCATAATTACCAAGAACTTTATTGTAAACAAAAAACAAGTTCAATAGATTTTAGAAACAGTCTTAAATAACATTATGTCTAGCAATCCTTTGTAACGTCAACCGTTTCACCTGCAAGCGTAATCAAACTTTGAGCGTTATCACGCTTTTGTTGTCACGTCTTTGTCTTGCAACTACTTTCCACGCGACCACGCATGAGGCTGACCGTAATTTAGAAAACTTCATCCAAAAATGCTACCAAAATTTAAATTAGATGAAAAAAGTCCTTATACCCTCCTTTATTCGCGTAATGTTGTCTTGCACAAATTGTTGACTCGAGGCATCCAACGTCGCGTGTCTTGTCGCTGTACAAAATTCGTGTCTTAACTTCAGCTTTTGGATCCCAACGACAACAGTAGCTGACAATACAAGAGTTAGTAGTATTCATGTGCATAACATTGGCTGTCAAAGATAGTTCAGAGTTGGTAATAGCTTCATAGTTTGCTCTCATGGCTTTCAATGAGTTCTCTTTGAGTTCGCGGAACGACCTTGCCGAAAAGAGAAACCCGAACATAAGCAGAGTACACATCTTTCGCATCCAATATCGATGGTGCAATAAATTGATGCAGCCTCGTTTTCATAATAGCAATACCCAAACGCCTCTGCGGGTAGTCCGATTTGCGACTCTGTCGATAGACTGATAGATCGAAAAGGTAAACCTAGACTCGGGCTACCTGTGGTGGTAGCCCGAGTAATAAGTACATAAAATAAAAAAAAAATTGGCAGGTATATGTTTCTCATATAAACACTGCAAGCTTTAATATCGCATATCATCTTTGATATCATATATCTTGAATACAAATGTTATCTATTTTGATTTTTCCTGAGAAACGAAAATACAAAGGATCGTACATTTCGCAGGAAAAAGAAGACCACTCACCTCGATCAACTTTTTCGCTTCGTTTGGTCCCCGGTTGAAGATATTTAACACTGGTGGTCTTCATAAACGGAAAAAATCCTGAGGAAACATTTTTAGGTAACAAAAGCAACATTTAACCAAGCCAGTCTCTTTCCTTCTTTAGTTTTTATTTGTTTGGCTATTTAGTTGTGTTTATTTTTATTGTCTTATTGCGAGAGAAAAAACACACAAAAAAACTACACGTTTATCTCTACAAGCCTGTTTCGTGGTTTCCCACTCGTCAGGGGATTCGGTTAGAATGACCATTACCATCGCTTATATACAATATAGTTAAATTTACATAATAATAGTAATCATTAAGTTTCAGGTATTGCGTAAGATGGTTTTGTTTCTGTGGCGGCAAGAAGACACAAGCTCATTACGTTTGTTTAGCGCGGATAGTTCGGGTCTGCAGATGATTAGGAATTTTTCTTTGAGACAGAGGTTACATCTTTTGCTTAAGCTGTTATATGGCGAGTGTGAAGACAGGATCCGCCAGGAACTAAAGTGTTCAATGTTGTTGTCTTTAAGGGTCCATATGTGTTTCCTGAGTTCGGTGGAGTTTCTGTGTTTAGCGTGGCGGAAAGATGCGGTGTGGTTTGTGTATCTTGTTTTGAAGGCGCCTTCGTATGTCCGATGTAGGTTTGGGACGTGTTGTTGCCTTTGCGCTTAACGGTGGCTTGGTAGATTACCGATGGTTGTAGGCAGTTTCCGTTGAGCGGGCAATTGTTCTTTTGTCGGCAGTTGCATGTATTTCTTTCTTTAGTGTTAGCGGCGGCGGCATTTATTATGGTTGTCGATTATTTGTTTAGTGTTGTTCATGCAGCTGTAACTGATCTTGATGGTGTTGCGGTTGAAGATTTTGCGAAGCTCGTGGTTTTTTGGAAAGTGCTTCTCTACTAGAGCGAGGAATTTGTGTCCGATGTTAGTGCTTGTGTCCTCAGTTGCTGAAAGGGGGGTTGTACCACAGGATGTTACTGCGTTGACGGTTTTTGCGCTTGTTAGGTGTGGTTGGTTCATAGTGCAGGGTGTAGCTGTATCCGCTTTCGTCGAATGCTTTCTGGTATGGAGGAGCGGCTTGGTCAAATGATGGTTTGTCGGATGATAGGGATGATAGTCGTTTGTTGATGTGGGCGGGAATGTTGTTTGTAGTGATTGGCGGGTGGTTTCTCTCGTGGTGTACGTACTGCAGTGTGGTATTTGGCTTTGTGAAGGGCTTATAGGTGTTTTGGATGAGGTTGAATGTGACATCCAGGAAGTTAATTATCTGCTTGTTAGCTTCTATGGTAATGCGTAGTCCGTTATTTTTAAAGACACGGCATATTTCTTTCTTGATGTTCTCTGTGTCTCTAGGTGTGGTGTTAGTGGTCGCCAGTCCGTCGTCTCGGCAAAGTACTACGTTAATAAAGGTGTTGCAGCTGGGAAAGGAGAAAACTTCCTACAAGCTCTCATGTTTCCGGGCAGCTACGGCGGCGCGGAAATATGAGGGGTGATCACCGCCAAAATTAGAAATTCGTTTATGCAGTTCTAACATGGTGTTTTAGACTTCTAAAGTGCTGTTATGCTCTTCTCATTTGGCATTGTAAATTCCAATGCAGAACTTTCGCATTCAATTATGTCTTTCTGAATTGGATTGTGTTCTTCTACATTGTATTATGCTCTTCTGTCTTGGATTATGATCTTCTACATTGCGTTATGCGAAATTAAATTATGCCTTCCTTTCGGATCGTATTGTATTATGCTTTTCTGTGTTGAGTTATGGTAAAGTGATTTATGCTTACGTCATATCCTGTATGGCACTCAGTGTACAAAATTTGGACGACTGGGCACGAGCGGGGAATGGATCCAATGTGTCAAAATGGCGGACGAGGAGGGTAATTGTGTGGCTGCCAGAAATCATATTCGCAATGTTCTTTTTGATATTTTGAGACAGCTAGAGTCAGGAAATAATTCCTCTGACACTTTGGATCATGTGCAATACCGAATAGATTGCCTGTATGAAATTATACTCAGGTGTTTTGATATTGGATTTGTTTACGAAAGTGTTGTCACTTGGTGGAGGATCGATCCGTACCAGTTCATTCGACATCCCTCGCCGCAAAATTTCAAAACCGCCGCCAGAAGCTAGTTTAGGATAGACTTCCTCAAGTTTATGCTTCAACTCAGTTGCATTAGCCTTGGAAGGAAAGCAAATTTTTTTCTTTCCCAAACCAGCCGCTTGTAGCTTCCATTTCATGTCTTTTGATGGAACTACCTCTTCGTGAGAATAGGAAAGACACAGAAATTTATGTGTCCAGGTTTCACGAGGTTTAAAGAACATGGGTGCATACTTCGCTTTCTTTCTTGGTGGAGCAGCAAACTGATTTCTGCTCTGTGGCGCTGGACGGCGGTTACTACCAGGACATTCATAGCTTCCGAAAAGCGTGCGCAGATTTGTAGTTATTCTCTCTGCCCTGTTATCTGTACACGTAGTTGTTGCAGGGCCGTTATTATTGCCTGCAGCAGCGGAGAGTGGAACGGTACTATTTTAGAACATTTAAAGACTCAAGATCACAAACATATTTGCTATCATTTATAGGTTAAAATCAGCATCTATTGTATTCTAAGGCGATCCCCGTCTGGGATTTTTTAGATTCGCCTTAATTTCCTTTTGACATAGTAGTGTACCAACGCAGCTTGTACAGTGCGATTGTTATAAGATTATAAACTGAATACGCATAGGGTTTGTTCTTTGGGCAGCACTGGGACATCGCCAGTATTAAACTCTTGCCTTAAACATAGTTGTTGAAGTAGGTTTTCTTTGTTTTCATTTTTATGTGTTACATTGTGGGCATCTGTTCGATGTCTTTTTTAGTGTAACGTCATTTCATGATGGCATTGTCCATAGCACGAAGGAACAACCACATTGATCCCGTGATTGACGATGACGGTGAAAATACTGGAGATTATTGTACTTTGCTCAAACAATGTTTTTTGCACGACCCATAAGCTGCATAGCTTTATGGTATTTACTTGAGTAAACGCCGCGGCGCTTATTTAATTATTCGTGGCTCAAAGGGAGCGCCTATCTAGGTCTAAATTTCTCTTTTGATTCAACGGCGTGTTTTCGTACTTTACAAAAAATATTCCAGTAACAGTGACAACAATCAATACCGTCGCAAGGTTAAATTATCTTCAACCGGATGTCGTCTTTTATAAATTTTGCTGTTCCCTTCTTAATCTGATTCTATCAGCTTCAGAGTTGATGGAAACGCCACTTCTACTCCTGAATCTGTGCATTGACGTTTCGAGCTTTAGCCCTTCGAAGCCATTCGCTCCGACGAAGGGCTAACGCTCGAAACGTCAGCACCTCCCTTTCATTTTGGATACTATCTACCGCTTCTAGAAAACATGCAAGTTTCAATACATTTTGTACGGCGTACTGCCCATAGCCACAGTTTTCAGTAACGCGGTCAAAATGTGGTGGGGTATTCTGCAGTTACCGAAGATCTCTCCAAAGTGTAAAGAAGATAAAATATCGAGCTACCTGGATGTGTCAGGAACAATAATCACTGTACTATAGCGTAGGATGACTGTTTAATCCGAGATTGTCTAATTGGCGTGGGTGGGTGGGTCGTGGGTCGTGCGTCGTGCGTCGTGGGTCGTGGGTCGTGGGTCGTGGGTCGTGAGTCGCGCGCGAATCCTGCGTCTTACGTGTTGAGTACACACGTAATTTTTGAATAAAGCGAGACCGGTCCGTGTCTTCTTAGTTAAACCAACCTGCAACGGCACCCGTGTGCCTTAGTTTAGTTCTGTTGTATTTTTAGCTATTTTCTTTATTATAACCACATTTTACGTCAAAATGAAATTCCGCCAGCTGTCACGTGACCTTAGCTTAAATACCGCAACACTGGCGTAGTTTTCTCTGAGGCTCACAGAAATTCGACGGGTAACCTTTTCAAGCTTTATTGCGGTTGAACACAAAACCTACTAGAGAGTTCGCCCCGACACGTCCTGCAACGGGATCGGTGTAAAAGTTGGCACAATAAACTCCAGCCTTGTGGAACCCGTGAGTCGCTTAGTTTTTCTTAGTTTCACGGATCTCTCCGACACCGGAGCTGATGCCGCTACACAACCCGAATATCAAAACGGTCTGATGTCGGTGAAAAGTAAGTCCGACATTATCCGGAAGATATCCATAAAGAGTTTTGGTATGTTTTTGTTGCAAACTCTTGATGCATCATGCAAAGATTGTCTTATTACATAGTTAGAGCTACTAACTATGCTTATTAGTAGCGTGAGAACGCTCTCATATGATTGGCCAAAAACTAATGTTGCCAACTAGAGTGCAAGCAGAAACCGACGAAGTTCATGAAATAGTCTTCCCTAAACTAAATACCTAATTTAATTTAAAAAAACATTCTGGAAGGTTTTCGTCCAACGACATAAAAATTGTACGTAAAAAGCCGCGATTATCTTAGAATTTTTTTAAACCAGAAGTGGTTTCCTTAGATGCATGTGTATTTCAGTAAAAACGCAAGGTGCACAAGGAGCATGCGGGAAAATGGGAGATGGCCGGGGAAGACATATTTCGCTGATACGTTTTCTTTACTGAATTTTATCGGAGAAACTTTTTCATGAATGTGAAGGGTCGTGTGAAGGAATTCTACGAGCAAGAGTCTTCTCCAAGAGCTACTATTCACAAAGCGTGACCTATTATCACGCACGACGCACGACCCACGACCCACGACCCACGACCCACCTACCCACGCGATTTAGCCATCCTCGTTTAATCCATTTAACGTCCACAACGGTAGTGTAGTCACGTTTGGGTACAGAATTAGAACTTAGCCATAAGGCGCTACCGGAAGATTCTGTGACGTAAAGTAGGTACGTGACATAGCAATGGGTGGATGTATCAACTACAAGCGGGATCAAAAACAATCTTTAGTTTATGATCGTGAGACAACAGCGTTTCTAGAGTTTGTATTAGTCACGATTTCAGGAAATCTATAACTCACGTAGTATAGGAGCCGACTTCCGATAGGAACAAATAAAAGTAGAGAACATTGTATCACTAGTTGAGATCGAAACCGCGAGATTGTAGAACGCATGTAGAACGTGTTAGAGAAGCAATAAAGTGAATGAAACGACAGATACAGTCCTAATTAAGTGTTGGTGAAGCAGCGAGAGCGGAGATTTTCTTTAACGCAGTAAATACCAATAATAAAACATTTAACCGACTAGAAAAAACTACCAAATATTGTCATAGATCAACAATGTATGAAATATGAGCATGATGAAGTGTTAATAAACTGTTACCTTGACTAACGAAAAGCATTTCGAGATGTGGCCTCGATGACGAATGGACATCGACGGAGAGAAGTTCAATTTCATGACCATAATGTTCTTGTGCGAGCCCTGTCCAACCTCCTGTAGATATGTTTGTACTCAAGTTACAAAACAGAGGAGTTTCAGTCTAGTGAGACAGTTTTCATTAACCCCTGAAATACATCTTCAGAATCAAAAAAGCAAGTTTTGAGAAAGTACAAAGTACGCTTTCATGCGCTAGGTTGCAAAGATGACTAGCGTTTCTAGAGAAAGGAAGCCCGAGTTCACGCAGATATGAGTCTAGTTAATTGAATACGCAGTTCAGATAAAAGCAATTAAATTTTATTTCTCTGAAGAAAAAAAGAAAACATCACACAGCAATCACAGACAAAGACGACAAGTTGACTCAACCAGCAACACGTCGGCTTCTATAAGCAAAACAGAATTTGTCATGAAAATGAACAAACTTCTGTCAGATTGGAAACTACAGCTGTGCCAGACAAAAGGGGAAACGTGTGCTACTGGTCCTCAAGGCCCTCCAGGTCCCCCAGGGCCCAGGGGAGAAAAAGGAGTCCATGGAAGAAAAGGTGACAGAGGATGGCATGGTAAAAGTGGGCAACAAGGAATTATGGGACCTGCAGGCTTAAAAGGAGAAACTGGACTTAAAGGTGAAAAAGGAAACACTGGGGCGCGTGGCATGCCGGGAATAAAAGGGGAACCTGGTGAGTCGATTTCTGCTCCTGTTGTTATTGCTGCTCCTTCGTCAAAGACAGTCAATGAAAGCGAGTCTGCGTTATTTAAGTGTTCAGTCAGCGGGAACCCTGAGCCTACAGTAGCATGGAGCAAGCAGGGAAGCCAGACGGTCATAAATGGATCAACCGCCTCACGTGGAGAGCTGCATTTAATGAACACGACAGCAAATGATTCAGGCTTGTACCAGTGCACCGCGACAAACATCTTAGGAAAGGCGAGGGGCTTGGTGCGACTGACTGTGAATGGTAAGGCAGAGTAATGTGATATCGTGTTTTGTTCTTTTACTTTATTACATTTTTAAAGGAAAAGGACTTTAATATTCTGATTCATCTCAATATGAATGCGAAAGAAATTGAAAAATGGCTCCCTCGACACCTTGTTGCGGTGCAGCCCTGTAAGATCTCGAAAGTGTTTTTCCTGATTCCACGAGAGTCCAGCCATTCCAGCAAGACAGTAATTCACTAGAGGGAGTGGGATGGGGGAAGGGGGCGGGGCTAGGTTGCATAAAGAACATCCATTGCGGGGACTAAAAGTTTCCATTTTTAGTTTTTGGGACATAAAGCTGGGTAAAAAGAGAAGATAATTAGCCATTGCCTTTATAACCATGTTATAAATGGTATATATGATATAGCCTTGGCGCGCATGCTTAATGATGTAATGCACATCAGTCGAGCAAAGTGTCAACAAACTACTTAAATTCAAAGATAATTGACAACTTGTCTTTAGAACAATGAGAAATAAAAATGAACTTTGAAGCTGTCACAATTCTTCTACTGTCAAGTTCAAAAGATTTTAACTTCAAATTTGACAAAATGTTAGATAAACTCAAGTCGCAATCACTTTGCATTATAAATCAAAATTTTAACCCTTCTAATTTCTTAATTCGCAAAATAGTAGTCAAGCCGCATCTTGTGGAGTTTTTTTCTCCGGGACCCAGTAAGAAGCATATAATTCTGTTAGACTGCTGTTGAGAACTGGAAATGTAGCTCAAAAGTTGTTCTTAGTGCGAAAGACTGCACCAAGCTTTGCAAAAAAACCTCGTTGCAGTGGCGTGACTGAATGGCCTTGTTAAGTGTCTTTAACTGAAGAACTGAGCGTTGGTCCCTTTTGTGCCACATTGCTTAGTAGCCCTGTGCATGCTAGTAAATTGAGTATATTTGAAATGAATAATATATTTGGACTGCGTTTGAAAACGTAATTTAAAACTTTACCTTCGATGTGCCAACGCAATTTTATCAATTGTGATCAACCTGAAGTAAGAACAGGTATAACAGGAGTCAAGCACGTGATCTACCGATTACCGGTGCAACGCTTTTCCAGCTGCGTTCATAATGTGAGAGTAAAATCTGCAATTACTGCAGCTGCTGTTTATCAAGATTTGTCTTTCTCTTGCAATTGTTTCTGTAGTTCATCCTCGTGTTTTTCTTGATCCGGGACCACTTTACGTCAAAGAAAGGACCAACATCATACTGCCAAGATGTCACGTGACAGGTTACCCATCTCCAGTGGTGACATGGAGCAGAGCGGTTGGTCAGTTACCCCAGGGGAGGGTACAGAGTAAAGATGGTCAACTTAAGATATTTGATGTTCAGAAAGCAGATTCTGACACTTTCTTCTGTAAAGCGTCCAACCTCCTGGGAGATGCTGTAAGACACACGATTTTGACAGTAGTCTCACTTCCTAAGTTCACTGTAAAGCCTCCTTCTAAGATGACAGCATTTATAGGCGACAATCTGAGGTTAAACTGCAGGGCTACTGGTGATCCACAGCCAGTCATTGGATGGAAGAGACAAGGCGCACAACTCCCCGTGTGGAGGACCCACAGGAACAATGGCGCGTTGATCATTAGTGATGTGAAGGCAGAGGATGCTGGGACATACATATGTGTGGCTGTGAGTGCAGGAGTGTTTGACGTGGAGGCTGTTACTAACATTCATGTGGAAAAAAGAGATCGTGGTGAGTGTTATATGGCCGGGAATAATAATTAAGATCGGTTTTTGCTGTTTAAAATTAGCTATTTCTATTTATCAACTTAAATATCGTTTAGTGCTATTCGCTTATTCTTGTTTGCTCTCGAAATTCGGAATGTCATTGGTTATTCACTGTTTTGAGACGAGGGCTAAAATAGCGTCTCGTTTCTCGACAGATTCTTACACGTTTTTGATCCCTAATAAACAACACTTTCTTTCCGCCTTTTTTTTATTTACACGAAAACGCTTGTTACATTTGGAGTCGGTGGATGGTACTCGATATATTTATATGAGTTACTCACCTAGCTTGTTCGATGGTGATGGCTGTATGTTGGGTAAGGTCTTTTTTTGTGTTTTTTACCTATACGCTGGTCAATCATTAGGCATCTCCACTGAACAAGGTTGGTCAATTATATGGCCATTTTGTTGTGCTTTGTTTCGCGCGACAGAGCGGGAATCTCGAGAGGGCAAGGTCTAAATAGCCCCAATTCTAAAAAGATTCAGTTGCGCTTTACACATGGAAGAGGTTTATTTTTGAAGAGCGTAATTTTTCTTATTTCTCAAATCAGCACGAATTACATAGAGAATAATAGATAGACACACGGAGACATACGAAATTTCTGTTCGATTTGAACAGGCGAGAAATTTCATATATCCAAGCGTCCATGTATTATTCTGTTCATTATATAAACAAACACCAAGTATTTACGAAAACAATTTTGTAACGGGGCGGACGCCGACATCTATCGATTTGTTCTATGGACGCCGCATCAGGAGAAACGTTTTATAAACGGAAACTCCAAGCTTCTATCTTCTAGCGTTAATTTATTGACTTGAAATCTCGTAAAAACTGAAAATACAATGATCGGTAAAACTACATTACTAACGAATCCAAACTGGATGAAACGATCTTAACTTAAGCACGTGGAGCATGCATGCCGACACATCTAAACAATACAACTATTCTTAAGCGTAACGAATTTCCACAAAATCGAGTACATTGCGGACACTGTAGAAACAAAACTAATAACATACCTCTTTTCCCGTTATATACTCTCAGTAGTCCTTACAATCCTTACAATCCTACAATCCTTCGGCCTTTCTCTCTTTCTTTCCAAACGTGTCAACACGTTTCTTAAGCCGAACAACAACGTAACTCGCCAGTGACTGAAGAATGTCACAGGAATGACAAAGAGGTATTGTAGTTACAAACGATGACGTAAGTCACCATCACAAAAAGGGATTGTGTCCGTTACAAATTTTATTACAAGATAAAAGAGACCTAGCATCTCCGGCAGTACTTTACGACATAAATCAATCGAATGTCACTAAAAGAATATAAACAGTACTGCTTTACAAACCCAATAAAACTAATTAACAATGTAAAACGTAAACATACAACTTCAACGCTTATAGAAATGTTGAGATCCAACTCTTAACTGTTACCACTCTGACTATCGTTACTTTCCAAAACAAGAAGTCTGTGAAAATGCGTAAAATTATTGTATTTACACGCGTAAAATGATCACACTTTTACGTGTGTTTAGATACGGTATTTCTCAGGGGCAGAAATTCCTGTTTAACATTGTAGTTTTTGTAATAAATTATTATTGCAGATTGTTCATCGCTGTTAAAAGCCGGCCATACTCGGAGTGGAGTGTACTCTATAGACCCAGATGGTCAAGGAGCCTTCAGTGTCTACTGTGACATGCGCACTGACGGTGGAGGTTGGACTGTGTTTCAGAGAAGACAGGATGGATCTGTAGACTTCTATCGAGGATGGAGCGACTACAAATCAGGCTTTGGTCAGCTGACTGCTGAGTTCTGGTTAGGAAACGACAAGATCCACAGACTGACGGCCAGTAGAGCCAGCTCTCTACGAGTGGAGGTGGAGGACTGGAGCAGAGTAAGGAAGTATGCCAAATATGGCAAGTTTAGCATTGATGATGAACAGGCGCAGTATCGACTGACAGTGGGCTCATATTCAGGATCAGCAGGAGATGAGTTAGCATACCATAATAATATGGCGTTTACTACAAAAGACAGAGATCATGACCCCTACAGCTTCAACTGTGCTGTACAATACACTGGTGCATGGTGGTACAAGATCTGTTATGAGTCTAATCTAAACGGTCAATACTTAGGAAACAAACATGACGGCAGAGGAGTCAACTGGCATCAATTTAGATACGGTTTGTCTCTAAAGTTTAGTGAAATGAAACTGAGGCCGTCACTTTAAAAAGTGTTTAACTTTAATCACAGGACACAACTTAAGAATTTTTTGTAAGAAGCAGTCCCGTGTGAACTCATCATTTTAATTAACTGTGTATGTACTACCTACTTATTCCGGTAATTCTCCACTTTAATTGCTGTGAGTCTTAGCGGGAAACAACACTCTTTGTGACTGACCTTGTAGAGGTTGCCAATTTTGTATTTTAAAAGGTCTAAAACTTGACTTAAGTTCACAAATAAAACAACCACGTGCAGCACTCAACCAGCCATCTTTTATTCTACCCATCATTCCCTAGTTACATCCATCTATTACATCATAAGATACTACAGTACACTTTATAAATGCGGAAATTTTGAGAAGACGCAGGAGATCAGCTGTGGTAGTTGAAACAAATGGTCCTAAATAAAAAAAGACAACACGGACCTAAGTCGCAAAATAGTTTTGTCCTCTTATGTTGAACACCTTGGCTTTTACCATGAGGAGCATATTCACGTAACTTAGTTGTTCTTAACCTAGACAAGAAACACTGGTTCAATTTGTGTCTTGAGGGCGATTCGTCTTTGTTTTTAGTGCATATGACATTCGCCTTTAGAAGAGAACGTTGAACACAGTATGAATACGATTTTAAAGAGTGTTTAACTCTCTCATTTGTAACTGTAGTATTTGACCTTATTGTTGTCGATATTTTAAATCACAGCTCGGACCGTACTTTATACTAAATTTTGCCGCAAAGTGACTTGAATTAAACCAAAAGTGCTTCTTAATTTACCGTGGACGGATTCTTTGAAGTGAAGCAAAACTGTACTTGCAACTGTTCAATTTAACAAAAATCGAATGTGGTTTAGCGTTGCCTGTACTCTTATCGACAGCGAGTACGCGTCATTACAGAGGTAAAAATGTTGTGGACCACGACAATTTTTTTTACCACAATACCAACGTTAAAAAAACGTCAAAGAAAATGTTTTTTTTTGTTAGAGCGTGACCAAGATCGTGACAAAAAGAAACTTTCTCGCAATCTGATTGGTTTATTCCCCAAAATGAGCGTTTCTGATTGGCTATTGCTTTGCGTAACTCGAGCAACTTTGTCTAGACTCTTATCGACAACGGCAAATTAGCCAATCAGATTGCAAGATTGGTTGCAATTGTGGTTAAAAGACTAGTTGTTTTTCTGGGAACCTGACATAACAGCGTAAGACATGTACCTTCGCAAATTAACCAAATACTGATGCGTATTCTACCGGTTGAGCTAAAACACCGTCAATTACTGTAGCCCGCTCCAATAATTTTCCTGAAAAAGGGTTCAAACACAACAATAGCAAAAAGGAAAACTAAAATGACTTGCGCCCTTAATGAGAATGAATTTATATAGCGCACTTTTTCATATGAATATGTTCAAAGGCGCTTTACACTTTTATTGGGTGAGATCGGACGTCAGCATGTAAAGGCGCCTGTGGCTGCCGCTATCAGTCTACATATGATCTCACCCACCCACCCAACCCATGCATTAATTGTCAGGTGAAACCAGACGTAGAGATAGACCACCACACCGGGAACTGCGTCCCCTTCTCCTTTCGAACAGTGTATAGATTATTAGGAACAAGTGTTGTGAGACGGGTCCTACAGTTTATTGTCCTTATCCGAGAAGACTAGAAAGTCTACCCATTTACAGATGTCATTACAAAGGCAGCACTTTCTCCTCAGTTATTTTTAAGACCCTAAATGTTGGTCCGGCCAGCGTTTGAACCCGCAACCTCCCGCACGGTAGTCCGGTGCTCTACCAACTGAGCTAACCGGTCGGCGTGGAATTAAATGAAATCTAAGTGCCATTGATTTGTCAAAGTAAACAAGGAAGCGCAGGAAAGTCAACACCTGTCAAAGGAAGAAAACAGAAAGCAAATAAGAGAACGAAGCGGATTCTTGCTTTTGCGGAAACATTGCAGAAAGGGAATTCGAAAATAACAGAACAAAACCGCCATTAGGCCAAAGGGAGAAAAGCAAAGATAATTAAATATACAAAGATGAAGCATTTATGTCCTTATTCCGACTAGAAATGGTACTTTTGAATGCGATAATGTGTAAAATAATTTTATCAGCATTTTATTCCAGTGCATTACGTGTAGACATGCTACACGCCGTTGAATAATGTCGGAGGGTCATTCGCCTATGAGATACTGAAAAACAAGTCTTTCAATAAGACCATTCTTGTCTATACTTTGATATCCAGTGACGGGTGATTTCGGATATCAAATGACTCGTTCAAGCAGCATTTTTACCTCAGTGTTATCAGTTCAACAGCAGTTTAAGTCAACGGAACATCACTGACTGCAATTACTAACATGACTGTTCAGAAGAACAGTTCGTCTTGTTCGCTCGGTACTCTCATTTCTGTTATGTCGGTTTTGTTTTACTGTGCTGGGTTTATCAGAGTTGAAATGAAGTTGAACCAGCATGAAGAGAGAATGATCGATTTTGAAGAAGCCGTGAAGAGCAGAATGACAACGAACACAGCGAGTGATTTGACCTCCAGTACAAACGGTGAGTTGTTGAATCTTATTCTTTTTACCAAAAAAAGATCTGGACAACAAACAGATCAACTTAATAACAGTAAACAGCTACAAAGTTGCAAACTAACTTTCTTTGTTAGGCGGCATGTTAGATATGCAGTAAATGATATTAAGAGGCTTCAGCACCAACTTTGAGTCAAATGTGAGCATTTTTACGGCGCCCTCATCCTCGCAATGAAATAAAATTCGATGAGCTAATGATTCTTTATTTGCTTTGTGGCGGACAGAGTGAATTACGATCAAACACAATGAACATGATACGCTATTTGACTTCTGTACAAACACGGAAGTGGGACGGTAGTTGTTAGGATATTTAAGGACTTATAATCACAAAAATATTCGCTACCATTGGCAGGTTAAAATCAGCATCTGCTGTATTCTAGGGCGATACTCGTTTAGGGTTTTGTAGAGTCACCTTAATTTCCTTTTAACATAGTAGTATACCAACAGAGTATGTACAGTGCGACTGTCATAAGATTATAAACTGAATACGCATAGGGTTTGTTCCTTGGGCAACATCGCCAGTATTAAACTCGTGCCTTTAACATCGTTGTTGGAGTAGGTTTTCTTTTTTGTGTGTTATGATGTGGCCATCTGTTTGATGCCTTCTCAGTGTAACGTAATTCAATGATCGCATTGTCCATAGCACCAAGGAACAACCACATTGATCCCGTCCAGAGATTAGCGATGACGGTAAAAATGCTGTAGATTGTTGCCCTTGCTCAAACAATATTTTTGCACGACCTCACAAGCTGCATAGCTGTATAGTATTTACTTGAGTAGCCTCGGCACCAATTAAATTTTTCGTGCGTCAAAGGGGGCGCCTGTCTCTTGTAATTCAACAGAATGTTTTCTTTGTTTGATACGAACATTATTCCAGTGAAAGAAACAGCAATCAAAGCCTTCGTTTAATTATCGTCAAATTTTGCTGTTCTCTTCTTTCTCTGAATCTATCGGCTCCAGACTTGGTGAGAAAGCCTCTTGTACATTTGAATCTGTACATTCAAAAGGATTTGCATATGGTTCACTCAAGATATCCAGCTGAACATCACCGGGGCCATCAGGGGCAGCGCTTATTGATGTTTTGACGCCAAATGCGATGCTTCGTTGTGGGCCGCGCTTATTCCAGTAAATACGGTTATTTTTGTTGTACTCAGCTTTTTCTGGCTGGCAAACCTGCTAACCGAAGTATGATTTGAATTTCGGAATTTTGGAACGACTGTGTTCTGAAAAATATTAATTACGTTATTTGATTGACAGTTCCGGAAATCGCTGACATTTATTTTCATTTTGCTTTACGTTTATTTGCCGACACTCATTCATTAACTTAATTCACGTGGCAATTGTTGTAATCTAAGAGTCTCTTGTCAATCTGCAAGAATCATTCGACGGTCAGTCTAGGTCAAACTCCAGAAGGATTCACCCTTCAGGTACACTTTTTGCATTATTTATGTATTTGTTGTGTTTGCAACAGCTACCGGTTTAGATCGTCTGTTTTGTGATTTCAGTGTAATGTAAGACGACATCGGAATGTTGCTCAATGTATTGATTGTTGATTGCTCTAGAATAAATCATTCAAAGGAAATCCTTGTGGAGTTTTCAGTACGAAACATTGTCTGTACCAAAGTTCTGAAGGAGTTCACGAGCGCCGACCGAGTAGGCGATTTGGTCAGACGGTGATTTTTATGTCTTTGATGCGTTGCAAGGAGAAATGGCAGACAAAGGAGAAAGCGCCAAAGTCGCAGATAACCCGTCAGACACGAACCCGGCGAATGACGTGAAGAACAAGCGAAAGCAACTACGCCGTAAAGTAACACGATCGATCAATAGGATCAAAGAAGCACTCGCCAAGAAGGATCAGGGCAAAAGACGTTTCCAAAAGGAATTGGAGCAATTGCGACTGGATTACAATGCGACATGTGATCTACATGGGCAGCTTTACGAATATGCTGAGGACAGTCAATTTGCCGCAATGGATGCGTGGGAGAACGAGCTTACCAATGATGTGTTTTCTATCGAAGAGGAAGTGGAAACGTATCTCTCTTCCCTCGTGTCAAACAGGATTCAAATGGAACAAAGCCACGAGGTCCACGCGGGTCACGAAGTCCATGAGGGTCATGCAGGCCACGAGGTCCACGCGGTTCACGAAGTCCATGAAAGTCACGCAAGTAACGGAATTCAGGCAGGCCATGGAAGTCACGCGGTTCACGAAGTCCATGAAAGTCACGCCGGTAACGGAATTCATGCAGATCATGCAGGTCACACGGTTCACGCGGACCAAGCTGGTCAAAGTAGCTCTCCAACCACAACCAACGCTACATCTGGTGAAGCAATTGTCCAACAAGAGCAGCAATCCGGTCAAACTTCGGGATTACAACCATTCGCTTCCTCTCTTGCTCCGCCTCTGGCCTTAGATCCAGTACCTAAAGTCTGCCGTCCCATTGATGCTTGGATCGATGACCTCACAGAGTTTCAAGAAACTGTCCTACCGAAGCCCTCGACAGAGAATCTTACGGTAGCCGAAGCTTTATTCAAACTTGAAGCGAGCAAAGATATTCCCTCCATAAAACTTCCCATGTTTGACGGTAAGCCACTCCAATACACAGATTTTATCGAGCGTTTTAAGATTCACATCCACAACAAGGTTCATTTGACAGATGACACTCGGATGATCCAGTTAAAGATGCATCTCGCGGGCGAAGCAGAGCGCGCTATTTCTGGTCTCGGATGTAAGGGTGTAATGTATGCCACAGCGCTAAAAACATTGAAAGAGCAGTTTGGACAACCGAGTATCATAGCCAGGTTCGTGGTAAACAAGCTCGCAAAAGGAGATAGGGTTCAGAAGAACAATAGACAAGCTCTTCGGGAGTTCTCACTCGACATCATCAACTGTTTGACAACTCTGTGCCAGATCAAGTACTATGCAGACGTAAACGCCAACGACAACCTGAGGAGGATTATTATGCGCCTTCCTGACAATCTTATAGAACGGTGGAAGGGTGTGGCTGCTGACATCCGTGAGAAAGGAGAGGTCCCAACCTTACAGCACATAAGCGATTTCATTAGGAAGCGTGTGAAGGCTGAATTCGATCCCGATTTTGGAGACATTCAGAGAGAAATGAGAAGTACCAGGACCGAGTCAGGTGGAGTAGCCCGAGGAGTTCACGCAACGCAAAGAGGTCATAGAACGAAGAAATGCTATGTCTGTGAAGGGGTGCACGAAGTGTTGGAGTGCCCTACATTGGTTGATTCAACAGTGGAAGAGCGCTTTGGATTTGTGAAGAATGCTAAGCTGTGTTTCTCGTGTCTAAATAAAGGTCACATGACTAGAGAATGCCGGTCAAGAAAGAGATGTGAGAAGAATGGCTGCCAACGGTTTCATCACCCACTTCTACACTCTGATCCTCCAACAGCTAGTGGAGTAGCATCAGTTTTGGATCGTAACGGCATAATGCCCGTCGTAAGAATCCGTTTTCGAGCAGCGAATGGGAGAATCCGTGAAGGGAACGCCTTGATTGATAGTGGAGCAGGAACCACTGTGATAAGAAGAGACTTTGCCAAAGCACTTGGATTGCAAGGGAAGAGGGAGCGAATAGACTTAGCCGTGGTTGGAGGAGAAACGTTGAAACAAACAGAGAGTAGGCGTCTTCGTTTCTGGATTTCCGCATTGAATGCTGGCGAAGAATTCGTAATTGAGGCTCACGAGCTGGAAAAAACAGTCCTTAGCGTCCCGGCTCTGGATCGCCAGTGGTTGAGAAGCTTTTCCCATCTAAATGACGTGGATTTCCCGCACAAAGCAGGTCCAGTAGATCTCATATTGGGTGTACAGTACAGTCATTTGCATGCTGAAATGGAGGTGCGCCAAGGATTGCCGTTCGAGCCCGTTGGGAAAAGAACAAAATTAGGATGGTTCGTGATTGGCTCTGACAACCTAAGAAACATGGCTCCCAGCTGTTCTGTAAGTTTCATGCAACCCCTAAATCTAGAGCGGTTCTATGAATTAGAGACCCTTGGCATACAAGCACCTGACTGTTCCTGTCCAAAGGAGGTTATGTCAAGTGAAGATAAAGAAGCTCTCAAACTAATGGAGAATTCCTGTGTGCACCAGGATAGCCGATACACTGTAGGCCTTCCGTGGAAAAAGAACAAGTTGCTCCTCCCAAACAATTATCCCTTGGCTGAAAAGAGGCTTTTCGCCTTAGAAAGGAATTTACTGAAGAATGAGGAGAAAGCCAGAGTGTATGACGAAGCGATAATGGCATACGAGAAGAATGGTTGGGCCCGCGCCTTAAGCAAGGAAGAGCTAGAAGCCGACATCAAGCCAGTGTACTATTTGCCTCATCATGGAGTATATCGACCTGACAAGAAGAGTACGCCCCTAAGAATTGTCTTTGACCCGGCGTCTCAATATCAAGGTACCTCATTAAACTCTTTTCTGCACAAAGGCCCTTGCCTTATTGGGAACCTGCTTGGAATCCTTCTCCGTTTTCGAGAGGAACCAATTGGGTTTATAGGAGACATATCGAAGATGTACCTACAGATATGCCTGCCCACAGAGGACACACAAGTCCATCGATTTCTGTGGAGAAACCTGGACGTGTCGAGGAAACCCACGACTTATGCTCTTCAGAGGGTTACCTTCGGCGACAAGCCATCACCGGACATGGCAAGTTACGTTATGCTAAGAATCGCCAAGGATAACGAGAAGCAAAGCCCCAGTGCAGCCCTCATACTTCGACGTGACCGGTACATGGATGATCTTATTCACTCCTGTTCCACAGTTGAAGAGGCAGTGCAGAGAATAGCGGAGTTAGACACAGTTTTGGCCACCGGAAGTTTTAAGATAAAAGAATGGATCTGTTCCTCCAAGGTCGTACGTAAACAGCTCAGAAGAGGCCGAACAAGTGCTGACAACAGGCCAACTGAAGCCCCATGTGATGTGGCCTCAGAGGCAACTGCTATTACTTTAGATGGAGAGGAAGGAACTAAAACGTTGGGCATTGGCTGGAATCCGAATACCGATTTCATAAGTTTTGTTGTCGGGGAAATAAAGGTTGAAGAGCTTACAAAGAGAAAAGTTCTGTCAAACATCTCTAGGCTGTATGATCCCCTGGGCCTACTTTCTGCTGTCACCATCAAGGCAAGGGTCGCCCTTCAAAATATATGGAGGTCCAAGCAGTACGACTGGGACGACCCTCTTCCGGAAGAAATGAATGGGCTATGGAGAAAGTTATTTGAAGAGGTAAAGAGGCTACAAGATATCGAGTTCCCAAGATGTCTACGACCTGAACGTTATTCGGGTACATCAGAGTTGCATGTATTTGCCGATGCCAGCGCATCAGCGTATGGAGCCGCAGCCTACCTTTTGTCGTCCACTTCACATGACCCAGAAGTCCGGCTGATCTCAGCAAAAGCCAGAGTTACGCCACTACGTCAGACAACCACCCCTAGACTTGAGCTCATGGCTGCCTTAGTTGGATCGAGGCTTGCCAAAACCATCTATGATGAATTCAAGAACAAGCCTTCCTCTGTCACCCTGTGGTCAGACTCCGAGATTGTATTGCATTGGTTGTTCTCAGAGTCCGCCGTCCTCAAGCCCTTTGTCGGAGTCCGTGTGGCCGAGATTCAGTCAACTTGGGACCCCCAAGCCTGGAGGCATGTTCCAACCGAGCTGAACCCAGCGGACGACTTAAGTCGAGGCATTACAGTCGAAGAGGTCAATGGGCGCTGGATGAACGGACCCCCATTCCTTAAGAAGCCTAAGGATGTATGGCCGCCTAACATTAGAGTCAACATAGAAGACGACCCCGAAAGAAAGAAAGCAAAGTTCGTTGGAGCTGTAAACGTTGTTGCACCAGTGTTAAGCGCTTCGGATTATTCAAGTTGGACGAAGTTAACACGGGTCACAGCCTACATTCAGCGTTTTGTTTCCAACATGAAGGCTATTCGTGTGGATCGAGCAGAGTTGAAGACCGGCCCATTGGAGCCATGGGAAATTGAATTTGCAGAGAGATATTGGATACACATAGCTCAGAAAAGCTTAGTGGATTGGAACGAGCGTTTCCAGGACCTGGCTCCGTTTATTCAGGATGACATCATCAGAGTTGGTGGTCGATTAAAGAGGAGTCAGTTACAGTTTGAGCAGATCCACCCAATATTACTTCCTGCAGACCATCACATCTCCACACTGATAATGGAAGATGCTCATAAGAGAGTCTTTCATGCAGGTTGCGAGAGAACCTTGAGTGAGAGTAGACAGCAGTTCTGGATTGTACGCGGAAGGAGCCTTGTCAAGAAAGTCATTCGAAATTGTGTACTTTGCCGCAAGCTACGTCAGCCGCCACATACCACACTGATGGCTGACCTGCCTCCAGAGAGAATTAAGCCCTTTAATCCTCCATTTACAGTGACAGGGATCGACCTGTTTGGCCCGTTCAACCTAAAGTATGGGAGGAATAAATCAATAAAAGCGTGGGGAGCGCTATTCACCTGCGCAACAGTGAGAGCGATTCATCTTGAAATAGTGGAAAGCCTGTCCACAGAGTCCTTCCTACAAGCCCTCCGACGTTTTGCCTCACAGCATGGCTGGCCAATTACAATCATTTCTGATAACGGAAAGTCGTTCGTTGGCACACAGAAAGAGCTGAGAAAACTTTTGGTAGAAGGCAGACGACAGATTCAGGACTTTGCCGTGCTACACAAGATGCGTTGGATCTTCACAACTCCCCTTAGTCCGCATCAAGGAGGGATCTATGAAAGTCTGATTAAGCAGACCAAGCAAGCGCTCCGAGTTGCAGTAGGAACCCAAATTCTGTCTTGGAATGAGATGGCTACGGTCTTTGCTGAAGTGAAATCTCTGATCAACAGCAGGCCCCTTGGGTATCCGTCAAACGATCCCAACGACCTAAAGCCACTTACGCCAAACCACTTCCTCCTTGGTCGTGCTTCGACAGCTGTGCCGCAAGGTCCCTTCGAGGACTCCAACAACCCGAGAAAGAGGTTTGAGTTTGTACAAACTCTCGTTAATTATTTCTGGAGACGGTTCATCCGAGAGTACTTGGTGACCCTAATGCGAAGACCCAAGTGGCAGAGAAAGGAACGTCAAATCAGCGTTGGAGATCTTGTGTTGCTAGTTGATTTCAACGCGCCCAGAGGCAAGTGGAACCTTGCTCTTGTCAAGGACGTGTATCCCGGTTCAGATGGCGTCGTCAGGAACGTGTTAGTCAAAACTGCTTCAGGAGAGTACAAGCGTTCTGTTCAAAAGTGCCGTGTTATTTGCGAAGCTAATTGAACATAGTGTACCTTTACTTGAAGTGGCGCCCCCGGAGGATTTGTTCTGAAAAATATTAATTACGTTATTTGATTGACAGTTCCGGAAATCGCTGACATTTATTTTCATTTTGCTTTACGTTTATTTGCCGACACTCATTCATTAACTTAATTCACGTGGCAATTGTTGTAATCTAAGAGTCTCTTGTCAATCTGCAAGAATCATTCGACGGTCAGTCTAGGTCAAACTCCAGAAGGATTCACCCTTCAGGTACACTTTTTGCATTATTTATGTATTTGTTGTGTTTGCAACAGCTACCGGTTTAGATCGTCTGTTTTGTGATTTCAGTGTAATGTAAGACGACATCGGAATGTTGCTCAATGTATTGATTGTTGATTGCTCTAGAATAAATCATTCAAAGGAAATCCTTGTGGAGTTTTCAGTACGAAACATTCTCTGTACCAGACTGGATGATTCATAGTGCTTTCCTAAGTTGCTTTATAACATGAAGGAGTGTCTGGAAAGAGCGGAGACTATAGGAAGAAAGTTTTGCACTTGCAGGCTATGCCTGCTTGATCAAGCCATGACTGTTCATAAAAACTCGTAAAATAATTCTTTCTTTTCAAAGGGAAAACTTTTGACAAGTTTAAGCGACATTATTAGTTATTCAAGTATTGTGGGGATAGTTTCTAAAGAAACTGGTGCTGCGTCGGTGGGAAGTTGAAACACAAGAAAATGGGTAAATCAAACGAGTTGATTAAGTAAGTTATACCACCGTAAGGTAAAAAGAAGGTGTTGACGTTTCGAGCGTTAGCCCTTCGTCGGAGCGAATGAGAGGATTGTGGGTTACGTTCAATTTATATAGAGAAGTTTGGAGCCATGCTATTGGTGGAATCATAGCATTGTGTGAATGGAAGTGAATAAATTAGATGAATGATTAAATGAATGAGAAACGTTCGTTGATACCGTGGGGATTAAGAGAACCGAGTTGAAAGATGAACTTCTGTTCTAGGTTTTTACGGCTTTCCGTATTGCCCTGATGCATGGAAAGTCCACATACCGCCATGTTGTGAGTTGAGTGGTTAGGTAGATTAAAGTGTCGCGCTACAGGTTTCGATGCATCTTTGTCATTTCGTTCGACGTCACGCAGATGTTCGCGGAAACGGTCACCTAATCTTCTTCCGGTCTCGCCGATGTATATCTTCTTGCATAAGGTGCATTTTATGCAATAGATAACATTGACGGAAGTGCATGTGAAACGGTCGGTGATTTTAAACGCTCGTTTAGGTCCTGCTATTTTGTTTGTGTTATGGACGAAAGGGCAAGTTTTGCGTGTGCAGTTGAAAGTGCCGGGTGATTCGTCTGATTTTAGTGTACTTCTAACTTAAAAATCGCTTACGTTTTTGTTACGTTTGAATGAAATGAGTGGTGGTAGTGAGAAGATGCTGCCTGTTTCGTTGTCATTCTGAAGTAACTTGAAGTTCTTCAGAATGATGTTCTTGACAGGTAGGTTGAGTGGGTGAAAAGTGAGTGTGAACGGTATTCTCTGGTTCTCTTCCTTTTGTGACGTTTGTGGTGCTGAGCGTTGGTCAGTTGTATGAGCGCGTTGTTGAGCTGTCTTCACAACTGAGTCAGGGTAGCCACGGTTCTTGAAGAACTGAAGCATTTCTTCTGATTTGCTGGAGAAGTCCAACTCATCACTACATAAACGTCGAAGTCTGAGGAATTGAGAATATGGAATGGAATTTTTAACATGGGTGGGGTGAGAAGACGAGTGCAATAAATAACTATGGGAGTCTGTAGGTTTGTAGTACACACTAGTTGATAGGCCGTTGTTGTGGATTGAAACGTTGATATCGAGAAAAGCTATTGAGGTTTCTGAAATTTGCCAAGTATATTTCAATGCTGGGTGGAACGAATTGACAGAATTAATGAAGTGTTCAAGTTCTTCCCTGGTGGATGAAGTTGCGCCAACGCAGTCGTCAATGTAGCGGCGATATAGTTTAGGTTTAGGTCCGTTGTATTGGCGGAAAAATTGATTTTCAATGTAGCCTACGAAGAGATTGGCATAGCTAGGTCCCATTTTAGTGCCCATAGCGACGCCATTGATTTGTTTGTAGTAGTTGTTGGAGAATGAGAAACAGTTGAGTGTTAAAACTAGTTCGGCTAGGCGAAGTAATGTTTGTGAGCTAGGCTCTTTTGTAGAGCGCTGATCGAAATAAAATTTGAGTGCTAGAAGTCCTTCGTTGTTCGGTATGACAGTGTATAAAAGAGGTGATGTCCATAGTGAAAATAAACTTGTTTTCGCCGGAGAAGTTGAAGTCGCGGAAAATTTTTTAGTGCGTGATTGGTGTCTTTAATGTAGGACGGTAAAGATTTGACAATGGGTTACCATGATTTTGTCTAAATAGCTGGAGATAAGTTCGGTTGGGCAACTGCATGCAGAAACAATGGGTCGGCCGGGATTGTTCGGTTTGTG
>OX453272.1:41351956-41444456 GCA_949710005.1 Ricordea florida
ATTGGCCCTCTGGGGGAGTCCACTTACTTAATCAACTCGTTTGATTTACCCATTTTCTTGTGTTTCAACTTCCCACCGACGCAGCACCAGTTTCTTTAGAAACTATCCCCACAATACTTGTTATCTCCATCGCTGCGACCACTAACATTGTTGTTCAGTATTCTTCATTCCACAGCCCGGACTTCACTTACAAGAGAACCGTACACTGATCGCAGACCAAGATGCCTAGCCTGAAAACAATCATCAAGGAGCTACGCCAGGAAATCGTAAGTTACCTCTTTCCTTTTCCTTCCACTAGCAGCAATTTAGGTTTCCGTTTAGCCACCCACATTTTCACTAAAACTAGGTTTTGTAGTCACATTAACTTTATTGGTCGTTGCCTACAATCCAAAGTCATTCCAAAAGGTTTCCAATCTAACTTTCACGCATCTGCCTTCTCGCCGTCCAACCGAGAGTACCTACAAGAAATTCAGTGTGTCCAAAATACTTTTTCACGCAAAATTATGAGAATTACCGTTAAAGCTATGTGTAAAAAACGTGACGATCTCGACCAACAAATTATGCAATGCCGTTCCGAACTTTCCAAAATCTGCCCTACCATTTTAGTTCAAGCTATTCGTTCCAAAATTCAAGAACTTAATTCTAAACTTTTCAATTACCTGCACGTAATCAAGACCCAAAAACTTCAAAATCTATTAGGGCCCAAAGTTACCAGTAGCCTACCACTCGAAAACAACAACACTGTAGTTACCATTCCAACAGATTTACCACTTTCCGATCCCGAAAAGTCTGTTCTCAGCAAAGGTCTAAATTTTGTTCCCATAACTAAACGAACCGATGAATTCGCAATCAAACAAGATGTCGAAAAATTCCTTCGCCGCGTCCAATTGAAAGCTTTTTTCCATAACAAAGACAACAATTCTGACACCTCAGAAAAAGACATTTTTGAAACTATTAACATTCGAAAATCTAAATGGACTCCCCCAGAGGGCCAATTCACTTCTGTAGACTTCTTCATCCAAAAATGCTGTTATGATGTTCAACAACTAAAATTCAATCGTAACACTAAATGTTCTAACCTTTCCACTGAAGAATGGGCGGCCCTAAAAAACCTTAACAAGCGGAAAGATGTTGTCGTTAAACCTGCCGACAAAGGCGGTGCGGTAGTCGTTTGGCGGTCCGACCTTTACCAACAAGAAGCTTTTCGACAACTTTCCGACAAATCTTTTTATGCCAAAGTAGACAAAGACCTCACCTTAACCAACCAAAAACTCGTCAAGGAAACTATTCAAGATCTAATTTCAAAACAAGAATTACCCGTCACGGCTAAGAATCTGATCATCACTACTCCTAGAACTTCACGAATCTATTTCAAACCTAAAATCCACAAACCGAACAATCCCGGCCGACCCATTGTTTCTGCATGCAGTTGCCCAACCGAACTCATCTCCAGCTATTTAGACAAAATCATGGTACCCATTGTCAAATCTTTACCGTCCTACATTAAAGACACCAACCACACACTAAAAATTTTCCGCGACTTCAACTTCTCCGGCGAAAACAAGTTTATTTTCACTATGGACATCACCTCTTTATACACTGTCATACCGAACAACGAAGGACTTCTAGCACTCAAATTTTATTTCGATCAGCGCTCTACAAAAGAGCCTAGCTCACAAACATTACTTCGCCTAGCCGAACTAGTTTTAACACTCAACTGTTTCTCATTCTCCAACAACTACTACAAACAAATCAATGGCGTCGCTATGGGCACTAAAATGGGACCTAGCTATGCCAATCTCTTCGTAGGCTACATTGAAAATCAATTTTTCCGCCAATACAACGGACCTAAACCTAAACTATATCGCCGCTACATTGACGACTGCGTTGGCGCAACTTCATCCACCAGGGAAGAACTTGAACACTTCATTAATTCTGTCAATTCGTTCCACCCAGCATTGAAATATACTTGGCAAATTTCAGAAACCTCAATAGCTTTTCTCGATATCAACGTTTCAATCCACAACAACGGCCTATCAACTAGTGTGTACTACAAACCTACAGACTCCCATAGTTATTTATTGCACTCGTCTTCTCACCCCACCCATGTTAAAAATTCCATTCCATATTCTCAATTCCTCAGACTTCGACGTTTATGTAGTGATGAGTTGGACTTCTCCAGCAAATCAGAAGAAATGCTTCAGTTCTTCAAGAACCGTGGCTACCCTGACTCAGTTGTGAAGACAGCTCAACAACGCGCTCATACAACTGACCAACGCTCAGCACCACAAACGTCACAAAAGGAAGAGAACCAGAGAATACCGTTCACACTCACTTTTCACCCACTCAACCTACCTGTCAAGAACATCATTCTGAAGAACTTCAAGTTACTTCAGAATGACAACGAAACAGGCAGCATCTTCTCACTACCACCACTCATTTCATTCAAACGTAACAAAAACGTAAGCGATTTTTAAGTTAGAAGTACACTAAAATCAGACGAATCACCCGGCACTTTCAACTGCACACGCAAAACTTGCCCTTTCGTCCATAACACAAACAAAATAGCAGGACCTAAACGAGCGTTTAAAATCACCGACCGTTTCACATGCACTTCCGTCAATGTTATCTATTGCATAAAATGCACCTTATGCAAGAAGATATACATCGGCGAGACCGGAAGAAGATTAGGTGACCGTTTCCGCGAACATCTGCGTGACGTCGAACGAAATGACAAAGATGCATCGAAACCTGTAGCGCGACACTTTAATCTACCTAACCACTCAACTCACAACATGGCGGTATGTGGACTTTCCATGCATCAGGGCAATACGGAAAGCCGTAAAAACCTAGAACAGAAGTTCATCTTCCAACTCGGTTCTCTTAATCCCCACGGTATCAACGAACGTTTCTCATTCATTTAATCATTCATCTAATTTATTCACTTCCATTCACACAATGCTATGATTCCACCAATAGCATGGCTCCAAACTTCTCTATATAAATTGAACGTAACCCACAATCCTCTCATTCGCTCCGACGAAGGGCTAACGCTCGAAACGTCAGCACCTCCTTTTTACCTTACGGTGGTATAACTTACTTAATCAACTCGTTTGATTTACCCATTTTCTTATTAGTTATTCACCTTGTTTGGATTTCTTCTTAATTAAAGACATAGTTCAGGTAAAACCAATTATATTTTATTTCTTTTGTAGAAAAAGAGGGAGCATCATACAGCAATCACAGACAAAGACGGCAAGTTGACTCAACCAGCAACACGTCGGCTTCTATAAGCAAAACAGAATTTGTCATGAAAATGAACAAACTTCTGTCAGATTGGAAACTGCAGCTGTGCCAGACAAAAGGAGGAACGTGTGCTTCAGGTCGTCAGGGCCCTCCAGGTCCCCCAGGGCCCAGGGGGAGAAAAAGGAGCTCATGGAAGAAGAGGTCCCAAAGGTAAAAAAGGAAAAACGGGAAACAAAGGAGACAGAGGGCTTGTGGGACCACGTGGTAAAACTGGACAGCAAGGGATTATGGGACCTGCAGGCTTAAAAGGAGAAACTGGACTCAAAGGTGAAAAAGGAAACACTGGGGAGCGTGGCATGTCGGGAATAAAAGGGGAACCTGGTAAATCGATTTCTGCTCCTATTGTTATTGCTTCTCCTTCGATAAAGACAGTAAATGAAAGCGAGTCTGCGTTATTTCAGTGTTCAGTCAGTGGTAACCCTGAGCCCACAGTAATATGGACGAAACAACGTAGCCAGACAGTTATCAAAGGAACGGCGGACTCACGTGGAGAGCTGCGTTTAATGAACACGACAGCAAATGATTCAGGCTTGTACCAGTGCACCGCGACAAACATCTTAGGACAGGCGAAGGGCTTGGTACGACTGATTGTGAATGGTAAGACAGTGTAATATAGTATCGTGTCTTTTTTTAGTTTCTTTCATTTTTAAAAGAGACGGCAATGCGCGGTGGAAAAGACAAGAAAATATCTTGATCATTTCAAAGAGAATGTGGTACACGGAGATGTGGTCCAGCCATGAAAACTGTTTCCCTATTTGATCTTTCTCCATCAATTCATTAATTCACTGCTATTGAAGGCGGGAAGGTTACCTTAACTTACAAGATGACAAATTTAAGCGTATCTGTAAAAATGTCCGGCACAGCTATCGAATGTGATAACCTGGCCCAAAAGAAACTATCGGTCAATCAATCCTCTAGTTCCCTTTCACGTGACATATTATCCTAGCAACCCTGTCCTTTTAATATGGCGGTTATTTCACTCTGAAAACATTGACTTTGGGTTTTACAGAGGTTATACGAGAGGATAGGTATAAAATGGGAATTTAATTTGAAGGAAATATCGGTAAACCTTATTCTTCGCGCGCGCAATGAATTGACAAACCTCATTTTGATTTCTATTGTGAGTCTCTTCTAGTGTGTGGGTGGACCGTTGAAATATGGAGAGCTTTTTTCATCTTCTAAAGCACGGAATTTCGTGAATTGCAGCCGTTTAAAAAGACACCAAAACTAAGGAGATCAAATACCACTTTACCGCAGATACAGACTTTACCGCAGTCCATGAGTTTTTTTTAACTCTTTGCTTAGAAAGTACGGCAAAATTAGCTTTTTCTCGTATCAACCAGCAAATATCTGTCATTTGCAAAACTGCACACCTTTCAAATCCTTAGTACGGCTTTAATGCAACTTCAATTATTGTTTCACTAAAAAACCATATAAACAGGCACCCGACTGTATTTTGATTTCTTTATGGAAACGCCTCAGTTCTCACAGTCAAACAACACTAGTTCAGCTGTAGATCTACACTCCTCCAGTTTGATTTTTGGGCCCTCGGTTCCTACATTATACATGAGCTTTAGAGTGAAATATGTCCGCTTTGAAGATCAAGCCAACACTTAAAAATATATATATATTCCTTTTTTATGACTAAAAATTACTAATACCCGCATAATTATTAACCTATGGTCGCCATTTTACGACCTTGTGTAGTTCATTGTTCTCTCGAGGTAATCGTGAGGAACTCTGAGTATATAACGCGAACACAACCTAACAATTGATAAAAAAATAGAATGCTTCCCGAAAACTCACCGAGTTTTGAAATGGCGCCATGTTGGACGTCGCGAGCTTAATTTTATAATTGTGTCTTACTGGGATGCAAGCGATGTTTCACACAAGCAACCGCTGGTGCAATGGCTCACTATTAAGCTGATGATCTATTTCGTAAATCAGTGTAACTCGTGTAACTCTAAAACAAAAAGTTTCATGGCTCAGTTTTAGTGACCTCTTTACCAAACTTGAAAAGAATACAGTATGGAAGGATGAGAAACAAAGGAAAAAGAAAGTGAAATAATCAAATCAGCCAGGACTCGTGCCAAAGTAATCTTGAAATGGAACTAAAAGAATTAACCTCTCCCTTTCCCTTCAAATAATGCGCCAATCCAAAGTCTACTGACTACTGACTACGTTTCCCGTTGCTTGACACTGTACGTTGTTTTGTAACACCATATGCCTTATTCCAAAATGGCCGCCTTTTATATATTCTTCAGTTTTTATTTAAATTAGACTTTGATGCCTCGTTCAAGGCAAAATGTTCTTTCGAATTTTAGCTTCAGAACGTGGCATCAAGGGAGAATTTGAATAAAAACAAAAGAATATTCAAATGGTGGCCAATTTGGAATAAGGTATATACCTGCTGTTTACTCAAGATTTGTCTTCCTCTTAGCTTGTGCGCTATTTTAATTTTTCTCCAGTTCATCCACTTGTTTCCCTTGATCCGGGACCTATTTACGTCAAAGAAAGAAGCAACACCTCCCTTCCAAAGTGTCACGTGACAGGTTACCCATCTCCAGTGGTGACATGGAGCAGAGCGGTTGGTCAGTTACCCCAGGGGAGGGTACAGAGTAAACATGGTCAACTTAAGATATTTGATGTTCAGAAAGCAGATTCTGACACTTTCTTCTGTAAAGCGTCCAACCTCCTGGGAGATGCTGCAAGTCACACGATTTTGACAGTAGTCTCACTTCCTAAGTTCACTGTCAAGCCTCCTTCTAAGATGACAGCATTTATAGGCGAGAATCTGACGTTAAACTGCAGCGCTACTGGTGATCCACAGCCAGTCATTGGTTGGAAGAGACGCGGAGCACAACTCCCCGTGAGGAGGACATACAGCAATAATGGCGGGTTGATCATTAGAGTTGTGAAGGCAGAGGATGCTAGAATCTACATATGTGTGGCTGTGAGTGCAGGAGTGTTTGACGTGGAGGTTGTTACTGTCATTCAGGTGGAAAGAATATACCAAGGTTTGTTTAGTATGCAACAAGAGTTGACCATCGCTTTAATTAAAGCTTTACTAACATTTAAGCTAAATACCGGCTACCTGGTGAATCAGAGAAATTCCTAGCTGAGTGACAGATGTAATTGTTTTATCAGATTGTTTTATCGCACAAAATTAGCTATTTCTGCTAACTAAAGCAGTGGTTATACGCGTATTCTCATTGGCTCCTGAAACTCGGAACATTACTAAAATGGTTTTTCTCTAAAATCGAGATGAATAGTGGCAGATTATTTATTCAAATGCGAAGCAACGAGGTATAAAATATTCCAAAAGCCTCTATTCGCCGAGATTTATTTATCTATTTATCATTCGCCAGGGATAGGGATGAAAACAAAGGAAAGTTATAGTGCAGGGTTTGAGTAGATGATAAGTTAATTTTAGTGTTACAAGTATCGAAATATTGAAATGCACTAAATAGTAATATTAAAATAGATTGCAAGGCGGCCTCCAGAAGCCACGGGGCTTATTGTGGTTACTTATTCTTATTTAGAGAAGGAATAGGCTTATTGTGGTTGCTTATTCTGGTTAGAGCCAGTAACGCACTATGTCATGGTCTTGTAAGTAAGTCCTGTTTTCGGAAGCGCGAAGTACGACCGACAGCGTTCCGAATTGACCCAAGGTTTTGTCGAGTTCTTTTTGTCGCTGTTCACAAGTGAAGATAGTACATTTGAGAAAAAGAATGTTTCTTTCAGTTATGAATTTTCAGGATTTCGGCAAATTCGAGAATTCCAAATGAAAACTAGCAATCAATATGGCTTCTACGAACCGACGACGATTTAACACGCCTTGTATTTGGAATAGAGAGTTTAAGAGACAAGTTTACATTTCTAGCGAGTATACTTGAATATGTTATCATGAAAGTTATAGAAAACTTTATATTTCTAACCATATACCTTAAACCTACAATTGATATTATTAATTTGTTGAGGGCGTATTCTTGTATTGAACAAACAGTTTTCGATTAGAAAGTAACTTCGAATCCATAGTAAGGCTAAGCTAAGCCTCCTATACCACATTTCTCAAGTTTATAGAAGAGGATTTCGTTCATTAAACTTCGCCTAACTAGAATACAAAAAACAAAAGCATGAAATAATTAGGCAGCGAGACCACTACAGTCTAGCCAATTACAGTGGATCCCTCATTGATAAAAATTAATAATTAAGGCTACCATGGCTACTCATAGATAAAACAAGAAAAATCAGAGAGAGACAAAACAAGTTCAAATTACTAGAAGTAGCACAACGGCGGACATAGTAGGGTCGTCGCTATGTTGCATCTGGGACAGATTGATGGCGCCAATGTCGTACAGATGCATGGGGATATTGTCACAGCCTGGAGCTTGTGTTGAAAGACTTAGAAATGTCTAATTTCTTCGATAGTTGTGTGTTTTAGAGTGATGTTTTCTTTAACTCTGTCCCTGAGGAAAGAATTAGAAAAGGATGCAAAGGGCATCTTGCCAGCTAGTGTCTGAGCATGCGCAATTTGCAAAAGCTTTCTGTGATCTTGGAGAGTTCAGTATTTATTTGGTCGTCGTCAAATTCGGTGAGGATGGTAGAGGCTGACGACTTATTCTTTTGTTAATAAGTTTATAGATGAGCTTCCATGTCCTCTTTGTCTTTTATTTTGCGTTTTCAAAACTCTTATAATACCCTCGTGTTCCAATTCTAATTAGGTGAGTTAATTTAATTTTATAAGACGGTTTTGTATCTCGGTTTGGTATGAAATTTAATGTATAACCTGTTTCTTTTTAACTGAGATTAACAAGAGCTTTAGTACGGAAGCTTTGAAGGGACATCTATAAAATTCTTGAGTTCGAGTTGTTGAGGACGAGTTCGGGTTGTTAAGTACGAGTTGTTGAGTACGAGTTCGAGTTGTTAAGTACAAGTTGTTAAATATGAGTTCGAGTTGTTAAGTACGAGTTCGAGTTGCTAAGTACGAGTTGTTAAGTACGAGTTGTTAAATACGAGTTGTTAAATACGAGTTGTTAAATACGAGTTGTTAAATACGAGTTGTTAAGTACGAGTTGTTAAGTACGAGTTGTTAAATACGAGTTGTTAAATACGAGTTGTTAAATACGAGTTGTTAAATACCAGTTGTTAAATACGAGTTGTTAAGTACGAGTTGTTAAGCACGAGTTGTTAAATACGAGTTGTTAAGTGAGTTGTTGAGTACGAGTTGTTAAGTACGAGTTGTTGAGTACGAGTTGTTGAGTACGAGTTGTTAAATACGAGTTCGAGTTGCTAAGTACGAGTGGTTAAGTACGAGTTGTTAAATACCAGTTCGAGTTGCTAAATACGAGTTGTTACGTACGAGTTGTTAAGTACGAGTTCGAGTTGAATCAGCGATATTAAAACGAAATATCGCGGAAGCAAAATCTGTCGAGTTCTGCGAGTGACTTTGGACTATTTGGACTGAAAAAAGATTTATTGCGGAGCAGGCCCAGTTGTTGCAACTATTGGTGTATTATTTCTACTTTACATTGAGGTTGTCAAGGGTGTTTTGCCCCATTATTACAAACAAATACGGAACATGCAACACGTATTTTTCACATTTAAATTGCTGAGTTGTTTAATTTCCAACATTATATTATCTTGCAGTGTAGTTTAGATCCTTGGACTAAAAAGAATAATTTGGCTTGATTGACCATGAATGGCGAAGCTTTCTCAATTACTGGTGCATGTTATTCCTTTATATAACATATGGTTGTTTGTATTCTATTGCGATTAGCCGAATAGAAAATTTATAAAGTATAAACAATAACAAGACAATACGTCCTGGAGAAAGTTGCAAGGATTCGTCAAGTCAAGCTGGTGTTTGCTTGAAAGAAACAGGTATTGTTGAATCTGAACCGGCGCAACCGAATCTAGCGAGAAATTGCCTGAATAAAGCAGAATCATAGCTCCCTCCTCACATATCGCTGATTCAACTCGAACTCGTACTCAACAACTCGTATTTAACCACTCGAACTCGTATTTAACAACTCGTACTTAACAACTCGAACTCGTATTTAACAACTCGTACTTAACAACTCGAACTTAACAACTCGTACTTAGCAACTCGAACTCGTACTTAACAACTCGTATTTAACAACTCGTACTCAACAACTCGTACTTAACATCTCGTACTTAGCAACTCAAACTCGTATTTAACAACTCGTATTTAACAACTCGTACTTCGCAAATCGAACTCGTATTTAACAACTCGTACTCAACAACTCGTATTTAACAACTCGAACTGGTATTTAACAACTCGTACTTAACAACTCGAACTCGTACTCAACAACTCGAACTCAAGAGTAAAGCTTCCGTACTTAAGTCATTCATGGGGCTGTTGCTACTAATACGAATTTTTACACTGAACTGGTCTAAGCGGAAAAGAAATCTCAAAGAAACTGCTTTATTCTAACAAAAAGGCGTTGTATGAACTGCTAGGATCTTGATCACTTAAAACACCAGACCAATTATTTTCCGAAAGTAGCGTCTTAAACTTTTCTATTTTTTTTCAACAAAGTCACGTAGATATTTTCTATTTCAAGGCTGTTTACGGCATAAACCGTCATGTTTGACGAAGGCAAATGCAGGCAAGTGGTCTAAGATATCATTAAGAATAATGTAATTGAGACTGTTATGAGTGAACTAGTTTGAAAAAATGTTATCAATTAAGGTAGCAGAATGTGCAATTATGCGAGTGGGTCTTGCTATAAGTGGGAAAGGCATGTGTGAAAACAGACAGTCCATAAATTCTCGAGTGGACGCATGTTGATCAGAATGAAGAAGATCGAGATTAAAGACGGCCATTATGTCGAGATTAAAGTCGACCATTTCTAGAAATTATAGAAAGGATTGCGCTGAACTTATTAAGAAACTCTGACATATTTTGGGAGGGCGATAATGTTCTTCCCAGTAGGATTGTTAATTTCAACCAAAATGGGCTCTGATGTGTAAGCGTCAGACATAATACAGTCAGGCAATAATTTAAATTCATAGAAATCTTGTAAGTAAAGGGCTGTGCCACCACCAGTTATATATTTACGTTGGTTTGAAATAAAGTGATAACCAGGAATGCCAACGAAATTAGAGTTTTGATCAGAGAGCGAAGTTTTAGATATTCCAGTTACAGAGAAAGGTTTACGAAAATTGGCAGTCATTAACTAGACTTATCAAAATTACTAAGCAAACTACGACTGCTGAAACACAGTAGAGAGGAAGAAGAGTCAAATCTGGGTGAATCAATCTTAGTATCAGTGACTTCACTTTCGACCGCATAAGTGGTGGTTGGCAAAGGGAAGGAAATATTTTTATCCGGATCAAAGTTATTAAATAAAACAAAATCGGATGCTATTTTCTCGAACGGGTTAGACAAGAGAGATTCTAAGTTGTTTAGATCAACATTTAAGGGGGCGAGCTCAAATAGCAGCATCTAAAGAAGATTGAAGAGAATAATTGTTTCAGTATATGCTAATAGAGCAACCCAAGCCACATTAAAGTGACAGTTAAACTTTATTTCAAGAACAGGTCGTTAACAGTAGAAAAACGTCCGCAGTTGCACAAGGCTTTCCTAGAATGCTTGGCACTATTCACCTTGTAGGTGGTGAGTAGTGTTAAATAGACGATTCTCCTGTGAAATATAATTTATTCACACAACTGACGTAAAGCAAAGGACACAAAGCATTTTTAACAATGTACCTAACTCTAACTAACAAAGAAAATGAATAAATTATATTACACCAGGCATGACCCGTTGAATATCGCGATATAGTGGCCACAAAGTTTATTTCATTATAAATTAAATTTTCAATGAACTGACGCTGAACTAAACTGAACTGAAATAATGGAGTTCTATTGAAGTTTACGTCACTCATTTTGATCTTAACACTCGGACCCTGAACAGCTAGTATGTTATTTGTATGGCGAAATTTTTACACATTTGCCTTTGAAGAGCTTAATGTTCCAATTGGTCAAATTCTTTGATGCCTTAAAGCAAAACGAATAACGTTGTTATTGCAGATTGTTCATCCGTGTTCAAAGCCGGCCATACTCAGAGTGGAGTGTACCCTGTAGACCCAGATGGTCAAGGAGCCTTCAGTGTCTACTGTGACATGCGTACTGACGGTGGAGGCTGGACTGTGTTTCAGAGAAGACAGGATGGATCTGTAAACTTCTATCGGGGATGGAACGACTACAAATCAGGCTTTGGTCAGCTGACTGCTGAGTTCTGGTTAGGAAACGACAAGATCCACAGACTGACGGCCAGTAGAGCGAACTCTCTACGAGTGGAGCTGGAGGACTGGAGCGGAGTAAAGAGGTATGCTAAATATGGCAAGTTTAGCATTGGTGATGAACAGGCGCAGTATCGAATGACAGTGGGCTCATATTCAGGATCAGCAGGAGATGCGTTAGCATGGCATAATAATATGGCGTTTAGTACAAAAGACAGAGATCACGACGGGAGCAAGGGCAGCAACTGTGCTGTACTATACCCTGGTGCGTGGTGGTACAAGGACTGTCAGTACTCTAATCTAAACGGTCAATACTTAGGAAACAAATATAACAGCAAAGGAGTCAACTGGTATCAATTTAGACAAAATTACTTGTCTCTAAAGTTTAGTGAAATGAAACTGAGACCATCACTTTAAAAAGTGTTTAACTTTAATCACAAGACACAACTTAAGAATTTCTTATAAGAAGCAGTCCCGTGTGAACTCATCATTTTAAGTAACTGTGTATGTACTACCTACTTACTCCGGTAATTCTCCAATTTAATTGCTGAGAGTCTTAGCGGGAAACAACACTCTTTGTGACTGACCTTGTAGAGGTTGTACACTTTATAAATGCGGTAATTTTGAGAAGACGCAGGAGATCAGCTGCCGTAGTTGAAACAAATTTTTGATATCGTCATTGACATCATCATAAATGGTCCTAAATAGAAAAAAACAACACGGACCCAAGTAACGAAATAGTTTTGTCCTCTTATGTTGAACACCTTGGCTTTTACCATGAGGAGCATATTCACGTAACTTAGTTGTTCTTAACCCAGACAAGAAAAACTGGTCAATTTGTGTCTTGAGGGCGATTCGTCTTTGTTTTTAGTGCATATGACATTTGCCTTTAGAAGAGAACGTTGAACACAGTATGAATACGATTTTAAAGAGTGTTTAACTCTCTCATTTCTAACTGTAGTATACGAGATTTTAATCTTTATAAGGAAATATAGACCGTTGTCGATATTTTAAATCACAGCTCGGACCGTACTTTATACTAAATTTTGCCGCAAAGTGACTTGAATTAAATCAAAAGTGCTTCTTAATTTACCGTGGACGGATTCTTTGAAGTGGAGCAAAACTGAACCGTAAGATTGATCAACAGTATTGTAACTGTTCAATTTAACAAAAATCGAATGTGGTTTAGCGTTGCCTGTACTCTTATCGACAACGAGTACGCGTCATTACAGAGGTCAAAATTTTGTGGACTCACGAGGCACAGCCGAGTGAGACCACGACGATTTTTTTTTACCACAATACCAACGTTAAAAAAAAAAACGTCAAAGAAAATGTTTTTTTTTTGTTAGAACGTGACCAAGATCGTGACACAAAGAAAGAGCAAGCGTTGTCTATTAAACTTTCTCGCAATCTGATTGGTTTATTCCCCAAAATGAGCGTTTATGATTGGCTATTGTTTTGCGTGACTCGAGCAGCGTTGTCTAGACTCTTATCGACAACGGCAAATTAGCCAATCAGATTGCAAGATTGGTTGTAATTGTGGTTAAAAAAACTAGTTGTTTTTCTTGGTACCTGATATTAAGTGCATAACAGCGTAAGACATGTACCTTCGCAAATTAACCAAATACTGATGCGTATTCTACCGGTTGAGCTAAAACACCGTCAATCACTGTGGCCCGCTCCAATAATTTTCCTGAAAAAGGGTTCAAAAACAACAATAGCAAAAAGAAAAACAAGAGCCGACGACGTAACCGTAACTTCGAGTGATATTTTGTATGGTTACAAACCTGAATCTACTTCTACTTACACCTTTAACTACTTTCTTTTGATAGCGAAATTTTTCATCTTTCAAGCTAAAGAAGCGAATCACCCCCAATCTTTCGAGGCCTTCTATATCTCCCTCAATGATAAAACTCGCAGCGAAAAAGAAATCGCTATGAGAAACAACAAGCTTAGGAAATATACATCAAAATGGACAACACTTAGTGTATAATTATCTATTCTGAGCATGTCAACTTCCGCAAGTCTGCTTCATCCCTTCTCGTCCATAATTTATAACCTATTTTTTTTAACTCGTGGATACGCGAAGCGTATTTGCGAGTTTTTGTGGGGACTCCGATATGCAAATTGTCACTCACTCACTCACTCACTCACTCACTCGCTCACTCACTCACTCACTCACTCACTCCAGTGTAGACACACTTCGTAATTAGTCGGATAGAACTCCGGGACACCGATATGAAGACGACAATTGTCGTGACCGAAGTCACGGAAGTCTGTTGATGAAAGTTCACGCTGAAAGTGTATCGTACCGTTGCCAGAGTTTGTAATGATTTTGTAGCTTAAGAGGACGATTAGCGAGGCCCTGTTAGGGGTAAATTTCGACAAGCAACATGGCCTTGAAACGGCGACATATAGGACCTGAAATGGCGACGAACGACGAGCCGCTCACGGGAAATTACGACAGCGACCTTCGACCTTCCGAAATTGCGGCGTGAAAAGGTTTGAAACTCAGACGCGCGACATAAAGAACCTCACTAACAGGGCCTCATTAGCGGTCTTACTAAAATCAAAAGGAGTTTAAATGTTTCCAGTTAGGACAATGACCAACTTGGAGACTGAATTTCATGAGCCTTTTACTCGGCCAGGCGCTAAACGTGAACAGATGATAACTATTCGCTTTTCCGACATCGACCGCCATCGACCGCCCCCAAGATTACAAGCAGTATATGAATTTCAGTTGGCTCGAAAGTGATCTGAAGATGAGAAAATCTCTTGCTAATGTAGTAAGCTTTGGTGAGAACTCATAGAGCGAAATTAGCACTTGAATGAGAACTTATATGAGCGAAATGAGTACTCGTTATTGAACGAAACTACTACTGAAAACAGAATAAATTGACGAATCCATGATGTGAAACCGAAGAACTTCTGTGGCCAACCTGGATAAGAAACATCGCATGTAGGACTTTTCTACTGATTTAAGTGTTAGTAAGAACAGGAATGGAGTTGTAGAAGTATTGGGACGGCCAAGAAGTATGTCAACATTTACTTGTAAATATGGAGGCGGCTGCCGTGACGGAGAACCACGAAGGTTACAATGTAAGAAAGTCATTAAAGGGTTCGAAAACAGTAAGTCATGTAGAAAATGTATTAAGCGTTATATTATATACAATACACCACAAGCCGTTACAATGAAAAGTTTTCTGTCTATTGATTTCCGAATTTACCTTGAAGTGAACTAGATTGTGTTGAAGTAGACATGTTGGAAAAATAGGCTTACCTGTTTTGCTTACTGTTGTGTGACTCATATTTACATTGTAAAAACAAGAAGTTATAAGGATAAAAACAAATATGTATTGCTGTATTAATGATGGCAAGTGTGATTTTTTTTAAGTGCAACGCTGAATATATATACCACTGATAACCTAAAATGAGATGGTAATGTAAATAAACTAATTCAACTTGATAAAGGATTGAGACTCTTAAGGATTTTAAGATCATCACTAACATACTTTGCAAAAATGCAAGAAAGACTTGTTTGGTATGATTCGTCAGCTGGGCTATCCTACATGGTTTTGTTCATTATCAGCTGCAGAATCAAGGTGGATATTTCTGTTGAATACATTGAATAGACTTGTAGACAACAAAAACTATAATGATGATAAAATTGACAATGTCATGGCAACAAAATTCAGACCTCATTCAGAAGGACCCTGTTACATGTGTTAGAAACTTTGAACTCACAGACAGTGAGCAGCAGGATACCAGAACTACATTTGGCTTCGGTGCCATTTAATCCTGTACCCTTATGTTAAGTTATCAAATTTTTTAACAACTGTATGCTTGCCACCTGCCTTATAACTGATGCCTAGTGTAGTCAAATGATTGGCGTCATGTACTCACTGTATGTTTTTTTCAAAAAGCTACTCAGCTCCCTGGTCACTTTTATGTTGTGATTATAGATTATTAAATTTATCTTCAAGTTCATTCAATCACAACTCTGAAAAAACACCTCGGTAATTTTTAAATTATTTCTTTTTTCTCTGTTTTGTAAACATATCCACGAGTTCACCATAGTCCTACTTTGATTATATATATATGCTTCCGTGTTTTTTTTTTGTTTTTTTGTTTTTTTTACCTACAATATAGAAGAGTAATATCAATAATTAATTTAATTTTAAATTTAGTTCAAGGCTGAGTAATGTTGTTAATTAGCTCCGAAAAATATATATACCATTGTAATGTACGTATTGTATTGAAGCGTAAATTTCCTTCTGTATGTTGTTCTGTCATGTTTAAATGCCAAATAAAGTGAACTTAAAAAAAAAAGAAAAAATAATAATGATAATGAATTTATATAGCGCACTTTTTCATATGAATATTTCAAATGCGCTTTACACTTTTATTGGGTGAGATCGGACGTCAGCATGTAAAGGCGCCTCTGGCTGCCGCTATCAATCTACATATGATCTCACCCACCCACCCGACCCATGCATGAATATCGTCTGATGAAACCAGACGTAGAGATAGACCACCACACCGGGAACTACGTTCCATACTCCTTTCGAACAGTGTATAAATTATTAGAAACAAGTGTTGTGAGACGGGTCCTACGCTTTATTGTCCTTATCCGAGAAGACTAGAAAGTCTACCCATTTACAGATGTCATTACAAAGGCAGCACTTTCTCCTCAGTTATTTTTAAGACCCTGAGTGTTGGTCCGGCCAGGGTTTGAACCCGCAACCTCACGCACGGTAGTCCGGTGCTCTACCAACTGAGCTAACCGATCGGCGTGGAATTGAACGTAAAATTAAAAAAATAAAATGAAATAGTGGAACGTGACTTAAATGAAATCTAAGTGCCATTGATTTGTCAAAGTAAACAAGGAAGCGGAGGAAAGTCAACACCTGTCAAAGGAAGAAAACAGAAAGCAAATAAGAGAACGAAACGGATTCTTGCTTTTGCGGAAACATTGCAGAAAGGGAATTCGAAAATAACAGAACAAAACTGCACATAAGCCAAAGGAAGAAAAGCAAAGATAATTAAATAGACAAAGAAGAAGCATTAATGTCCTTACTCCGACTAGAGATGGTACTTTTGAATGCGACAACGTGTAAAGTAATTTTATCAACATTTTATTCCTGTGTATTACGTCCAGACATGTTACATGCCGTTGAATAATGTCGGAGGATCACTAGGTTTCACTGTTATCAACTCTGATTGCCTTCTGAAATTCGCCTATGAGATACTCAAAAACAAGTCTTTCAATAAGACCATTGTTGTCTATACTTTGATATCCAGTGACGGGTGATTTCGGATATCAAATAACTCGTTCAAGCAGCATTTTTACCTCAGTGTTATCAGTTCAACAGCAGTTTGAGTGAACGGAACATCACTGACTGCAATCACCAACATGACTGTTCAGAAAAACAGTTCGTCTTGTTCGCTCGGTACTCTCATTTCTGTTATGTCGGTTCTGTTTTACTGTGCTGGGTTTATCAGAGTTGAAATGAAGTTGAACCAGCTTGAAGAGAGAATGAACGATTGTGAAGAAGCCGTGAAGAGCAGAATGACAACGAACAAAGCGAGTGATTTCACCTCCAGTACAAACGGTGAGTTGTTGAATCTTATTCTTTTTACCAAAAAAAGATCTGGACAACAAATAGATCAACTCAATAACAGTAAACAGCTACACAGTTGAAAACTAACTTTCTTTGTTAGGCGGCATGTTAGATATGCAGTGAATGATATTAAGAGGCTTCAGCACCAACTTTGAGTCAAATGTGAGCATTCTTACGGCGCCCTCGTCCTCGCAATGAAGTAAAACTCGGTTAGCTTAAGATTCTTTATTTACTTTGTGGCGGGCAGAGTGAATTACGATCAAACACAATGAACATGATACGTTATTTGACTTCTGTACAAACATGGAAGTGGGACGGTAGTTGTTAAGATATTTAAGGACTTATAACCACAAACATATTCGCTACCATTGGCAGGTTAAAAAAATCAGCATCTGCTGTATTCTAGGGCGATACTCGTTTAGGGTTTTGTAGAGTCACCTTAATTTCCTTTTAACATAGCAGTATACCAACACAGCATGTACAGTTCGATTGTTATTATATTATAAACTGAATACGCATAGGGTTTGTTCCTTGGGCAACACTGGGACATCGCCAGTATTAAACTCGTGGCTTTAACATCGTTGTTGGAGTAGGTTTTCTTTGTTTTCTTTTTTATGTGTTATGATCGATGTGGGCATCTCTTCGATGCGTTCTCAGTGTAACGTCATTCAATGATCGCATTGTCCATAGCACCAAGGAACAACCACATGATCCCGTCCAGTGATTAGCGAATACGGTAAAAATGCTGTAGATTGTTGCCCTTGCTCAAACAATATTTTGCACGACCTCACAAGCTGCATAGCTTTATACTTTTATAGTATTTACTCGAGTAGCCGCGGCACCAATTTAATTTTTCGTGCGTCAAAGGGGACGCTTGTTTAAAATTTGATGCAACAAAGAAATCTTCTCTTGTAATTCAGCAGAATGTTTTCTTTGTTTTATACGAAAATTATTCCAGTGAAAAAAACAACAATCAAAGCCTTCGTTTAATTATTGTCACATTTTGCTCTTCTCTTCTTTCTCTGAATCTATCGGCTCCAGAATTGGTGAGAACGCCTCTTCTACATTTGAATCTGTGCATTCAAAAGGATTTGCATATGGTTCACACAAGATATCCAACTGTGCCTCACCGGGCCATCAGGGGCAGCGCCTTTTGATATTTTGACGCCAAATGCGATGCTTCGTTGTGGGCCGCGCCTTTTCGAGTAAATACGGTTATTTTTGTTGTACTCAACTTTTTCTGGCTGGCAAACCTGCTAACCGAAGTATGATTTGAATTTCTGAATTTTAGAACGACTGGATGATTCATAGTGCTTCCCAAGTTGCTTCATAACTTGAAGGAGTGTCTGGAAAGAGCAGAGACTGTTTTCCACTTGCTATGCCTGCCTGATCAAGCCATGATTGTTCATAAAAACTCGTAAAATAATACTTTCTTTTCAAAGGAAAAACTTTGACCAGGTTAAGCGGCATTTTTAGATATTCACCTACATAGACATAGATCATAGTTCAAGACATAGTTCAGGTAAAACCAATTATATTTTATTACCAATTATACTTTATTTCTTTGTAGAAAAAGAGGGAGCATCATACAGCAATCACAGACAAAGACGGCAAGTTGACTCAACCAGCAACACATCGGTTTCTATAAGCAAAACAGAATTTCTTATGTTTATAAACAAATTTCTGTCAGATTGGAAACTACAACTGTGCCAGACAAAAGGGGGAACGTGTGCTACTGGTCCTCAAGGCCCTCCAGGACCCCAGGGCCCAGGGGGAGAAAAAGGAGCTCGGGGAAGAAGAGGTCCCAAAGGAAAAAAAGGGAAAACTGGAAACAAAGGAGACAGAGGGCTTGTGGGACCACGTGGTAAAAGTGGACAGCAAGGGATTATGGGACCTGTAGGCTTAAAAGGAGAAAAAGGAAACACTGGGGAGCGTGGCATGCCGGGAATAAAAGGGGAACCTGGTAAATCGATTTCTGCTCCTATTGTTATTGCTTCTCCTTCGATAAAGACAGTAAATGAAAGCAAGTCTGCGTTATTTCAGTGTTCAGTTAGCGGTAACCCTGAGCCCACAGTAATGTGGACAAAACAAGGTAGCCAGACAGTTATCAAAGGATCAGCGGACTCACGTGGAGAGCTGCATTTAGTGAACACGACAGCAAATGATTCAGGCTTGTACCAGTGCACCGCGACAAACATCTTAGGACAGGCGAAGGGCTTGGTACGACTAATTGTGAATGGTAAGATTGTGTAATATAGTATCGTGTCTTTTTTCACTATCTTTCACTTTTAAAAGAGACGGCAATGCGCTATGGAAAAGACAAGAAAATATCCTGATCTTTAACTCTTTGTTTAGAAAGGACGGCAAAATTAGCTTTTTTTCAGTATTATCAGCCAGCAAATATTCAGTGCCAATTTGCAAAACTGCACACCTTTCAAATCCTTAGTACGGCTTTAATGCAACTGCAATTATTATTTCACTAAAAAACCATAGAAACAGGCAGCTGACTGTATTTTGATCTCTTTTTGGAAACACCTCAATTCTCAGAGCCAAACAACACTAATTTAGCTGTATAACGCGAACACAACCTAACAATTGATAAAAAATAGAATGCTTTCCGAAAACTCACCGAGCTTTGAAATGGCGTCATGTTGGACGTTTTGAGATTATTAATTGGATAACTGTGTCGGACTGGTATGCAAGCGATGTTTCACACAAGCAACCGGTGGTGCAATGGCTCACTATTAAACTGATGATCTATTTCGTAAATCAGTGTAACTCGTGTAACTCTAAAACAAAGAGTTTTATGGTTCAGTTTTAGTGACCTCTTTACCAAACTTGAAACGAACACAGTAAAGAAGGATAAGAAACAAAGTTAAGTCAGTCAGGAGACATGCCAAAGTAATCTTGGAGTATCTAATTAATGGAACTAAAAGAATGAAGCTCTCCCTTTAATTTCCCTTCAAATGATGCGCCAATCCAAAGTCTACTGACAACTGACTACCTTTCCCCCTTGTGTGACACTGCACGCTGTTTCGTAACACCATATGCCTTATTCCAAAATGGCCGCCTTTTATATGTTTTTTAGTTTTTATTTCAATTAGACCTTGATACCTCGTTCAAGGTAAAATGTTCTGTTGAATTTTAGCTTCAGAATTATGCATCAATGGAGAATTTGAATAAAAACAAAAGAAATTTAAATGGCGGCCATTTTGAAATAAGGTATATACCTGCTGTTTACTCAAGATTTTTCTTCCTCTTAGCTTGCGCGCTATTTTAATTTTTCTCCAGTTCATCCACGTGTTTTCCTTGATCCGGGACCTATTTACGTCAAAGAAAGAAGCAACACCTCCCTTCCAAAGTGTCACGTGACAGGTTACCCATCTCCAGTGGTGACATGGAGCAGAGCGGTTGGTCAGTTACCCCAGGGGAGGGTACAGATTAAACATGGTCAACTTAAGATATTTGATGTTCAGAAAACAGATTCTGACACTTTCTTCTGTAAAGCGTCCAACCTCCTGGGTGATGCTGTAAGTCACACGATTTTGACAGTAGTCTCACTTCCTAAGTTCACTGTCAAGCCTCCTTCTAATATGACAGCATTTATCGGCGGGAATCTGACGTTAAACTGCAGCGCTATTGGTGATCCACAGCCAGTTATTGGTTGGAAGAGACACGGAGCACAACTCCCCGTGGGGAGGGCCCACAGTAATAATGGTGGGTTGATCATCAGAGATGTGAAGGCAGAGGATGCTGGGACATACATATGTGTGGCTGTGAGTGCAGGAGTGTTTGACGTGGAGGCTGTTACTAACATTAAAGTGAATTACCATCAGGGTAATGTGTTCCTGGTTAAGTGTAAGATGTAATACGAATTTTAACTGTTTTGCTGTCCAAAATTAGCTATTTTTATTAACGTTTTCATTCCCGCATGGAAACTCGGAATCTTTAGTAATTTTTCTTCAAGATCGAGGGAAACAGTGGCACAATATTTGCTCATCTGCTAACCGGCGAGATTAGAGATTAGAGAGAATAATTGTTTCAGTATATAGCAATAGAGCAACCTCAGCCACTCTAAAGAGACGGTGAAACTTTATTTCCAAATCAGGCCGTTACCAGGAGACAGTGAGCCACACAAAGTTAATTTCGTTATAAATTTAGAATGTGCTGACGTTGCCAATGCTACGCATCTTGATCTAAATACCCGGGTCCTGACCAGCTATTGCTAAGGAGCAATTTCAATAACAAATTGTGCTTTACACATTTGAAACGTTTGTCTTTGAAGAGCTGAATTTTTCCAATTAGTCAAATCATTGATGTCAGTCTTAAAGCGAAACGAATAACGTTGTTATTGCAGATTGTTCAGCCCTGTTCAAAGCCGGCCATACTCAGAGTGGAGTGTACTCTGTAGACCCAGAAGGTCAAGGAGCTTTCAGTGTCTACTGTGACATGCGCACTGACGGTGGAGGTTGGACTGTGTTTCAGAGAAGGCAGGATGGATCTGTAGACTTCTATCGAGGATGGAACGATTACAAATCAGGCTTTGGTCAGCTGACTGCTGAATTCTGGTTAGGAAACGACAAGATCCACAGACTGACGGCCAGTAGAGCCAGCTCTCTACGAGTGGAGCTGGAGGACTGGAGTGGAGTAAGGGCGTATTATAAATATGGCAAGTTTAGCATTGGCGATGAACAGGCGCAGTATCGACTGACAGTGGGCTCATATTCAGGATTTGAAGGAGATGCGTTAAGATGGCATAATAATATGGCGTTTACTACAAAAGACAGAGATCATGACTTGTGGAACAGCAGCAACTGTGCTGTACAATGCACTGGTGCATGGTGGTACAAGAGCTGTCATCACTCTAATCTAAACGGTCAATACCGAGGAAACATAAATGCCATTGGCGGAATCAACTGGCAGTTTTTCAGAGGAACCTTGTCTCTTAAGTTTAGTGAAATGAAACTGAGACCGTCACTCTAAAAAGTGTTTGCCTACAATCACAGGACACAACTTAAGAATTGCTATAAAAAGTAGGTCTATGTGAAGTGTTTGCCTACAATCACAGGACACAACTTAAGAATTGCTATAAAAAGTAGGTCTATGTGAACCCACTATGTTAACCAGTATTTAGCTCTGTGTGTATTACAATCTCTCTATGACATACTCAGCGTATTTATTCCCCCTAATTATCCAAGTTTAATAATTTGTAATGGTAATAGGACTGAGTGGAGTACAATTCAGGGGGAAATTGGACGAGGGATTCCAAATCAACTGAGCGCATGGCGCGAGGCTGATTTGAAATTGAGAGCACGATTATCCTTGAATTGTACGACACGAAGTCAGAATGTGAGAAACTCAAGAATTAGTAATGGTGTCAAAATATGAGGAAAACATATCGGACCAGTTAATTTCGTCCACGTTTGTTTGCAATTTGCAATTTTCAACCTGCTCAATGAAGAAATTTTCCTTGATTCTGATTGGCTAGGATGGGCTAGGTAGTTAAAGTTTATTAGTTAATGGCAGGAAGGGTTTAATTTTTATTGGGTGCTTAATCGGATAGGTAAAATCGGACAGTTTTGACCTGAAACAGCCAATTTAGCCATAAATTAAGCCAATCATATTCGAGCATTTTATTATTGACACCATTATTCCTGTAATTATAGAAGGAAAAGCACCTTATTACGCAACTAAAGCAGTCCGAGGGAGAATGACTAAAATCAGACAAGCAGATTTTTGTCTTTCAGTTCAAGTTGACAAGTACGAACTATTTTTTTTTAGCGAAAATCAAGATAACATTTTTAAATGTATAGCCAACACAGAATACTCTATTTCAATCTTAAGATACAATCACCTTTGCTAAATCACTATAAATCCCGTTTCCAGTCGTGCAATAAATTTCTTATTGACCAAGCTTGCTCGGGACCGTCCTTTTTATTTTATTTCACCTCTTCTTTCCGGATCTCTTTTGTCTTTAGAGCTAGGGACATTAATTGTGTTGTTTGAGAAATGTCAGGAGGTTATCACTAGCTAGTGATCGGCTCCCGAGTGGAGCAGCGCCTTACAGTCACCTCGATATTACGGGCACCACGTTATTGCGGCCACTTTTATTCGTCGCGGCAAAGCGGCCATACATTTTCTCATAAAATAACCCCGTTAATGAGGTCACCCGTTAATACGGCCAGCGGTCACATTTGAAAATCCCAAACAGTACATCCTTTATAATTACACTCCGTTAATACGGCCACATGTGCTAAATTTAGTAAAACAAAATGCCTTTGACATGTCAATTTTATTGATCTGTGTCATTTGCTAATCAAAGACTGAGCTGATTCACCTTACAAAGAAGGCAACACTCCTCCCGCCTGTTCTCATTACAAACATGACAAAGAAAATAAATTTTGACTCTAACATCCACCTAAGCCAATTGCGAAGTGATTAAGTCATTGTGGTTCGACACAAAGACGATCGATACGAAAGCGATCGAATTTCAGTAAGGTAATTATAAAGACGGCGTGCTATGCTGAATTCACTCAGGTAGTATTCAACACAAGTCACTAGATTTTCAGTTTTAATCAACACACCTTCCCAGCCAAACCTTACTCACTCTCGGTGTTCAATACAATGATATATTGACAGCACTGGTGTTCTGGCTAGTGTTTCCCGATTGTCTATATCTCAATTAATCATATGGCTCTTGCCCAGGCCGTTCTTTTTCTTTCGTTCGTTGCCCAGAACAGTTCTTCAGGCGCCAATGTGGTATATTTGTCATTACGGCCCAATCCCACTAATACGGCCACCCCGCTTAATACGTGGAATTTTGTTTGGACCCATTGTTGACCGTATAGACCACTTTCATAAATGGCGGCCGATTTATCATTCTTTTGTATGTATCTTAATTAGACCCAATGGCCTCATTTAGGAACAAAAATTCTATTGAATTTTGCACATCCTAGGCCAGTAAGGCTCATTACCATGAAAACAAAAGAACAACAAATCGGCCGCTGTTTACAAAAGTGGTCTATTAACGGGGTTCAACTGTATATTTTTTTTAGCAGAAATCTACAAGTATAATAGTGTACTCTCGATTTCTGTGAGGTGATAGTAAATTCGGCCTTCGATCACCCCATAGAAATTTCGAGCTCATAATCTAATTGTTGACCAACGATAGGTATCGCTGTTTTCAGGTGACAGTCATTATGTGTATTGTCTAATGTGTGTTGTGCTGTATAGTGTTGTAGACCAATAATACGAGACTTTGTAAGAACAGGATACTACCTTAATCGTGAAAGTAAATAGAGAAGTTTGCTTTTTAGTAGTTTGTCGAGTTTTGGCGTTCGGGTGCAGGTAGTTCTCTGAAAATGAGTGCCGTTGAAGTTGGTTGACGTTTCGATAAAGAATGCCGAAGTTGTTATCAGAGTTAAGTGAGTTTCGTGTCGTCATGTGGTGTGGTCATATGACTCAACGTCATTAGACACAGTTCTTTTCAGAACTGCTTATACTCGGACGATGGAACTCGACAAAAACAGACCGAGACTCCTGGGTTCAAACCATGCGCAGATTTCCACTGAGACTACTCGAACCAAGGCCACACCAACAAATTTTCACACAAATTATCCAATCACGATCGAGTATCTGAACAATAGAATCTCTACAAATGTTTTATATTTCACCTAAAATGCCTATCATTTCCTCTAACTGTACAACAAATATCACGACTGAAAATGAATCATAATGCATCATAGACCTTATTCGCTTGTATATTTTGTTTTCCCAATACAGATCATATGATGATACTCGGGAGATTCGATTCTTTGTCTTGTTCATTAAAAAGAGTGCATGCAAGCATGAATATGTCTGCCTGAATTCCTGCCAAGCATGAATAACGTCGCGATCAACATCCAAGTGACTCCGTCGTAAGACAAAAGAACAAATTCTTATCATGCTTCAATCAATTAACGTACATCATTATCACCATGCTATGATCAATCAACGTACATCCCCATCATGCTGTAACCAATCAAATGTACATCCTCATCATGCTCTAACCAATCAACGTACATCCTTATCTTGCTGTAACCAATCAACCTACTGCTACGGAGCAATAGGCGAAGTAGTCCCAACTGTTCTTTACCGCGACCGCATTATTATTGTTTTAAGTGCACTCAGAGTCTTGTTATGAAAATATTGTAAATTGCTCGCTTCCGAGCCCTTTAAATGTAATTTGGTTCGGTAATAGGGAACTTGTGGATCGCAGTTTTATTCACCAGTTTGTTCATTTGTTCGATTTGGAATGCATGTATTCGCTTCAAGAAATATTATAACTGACACGAAAATATAGAAAAGCCAACAGTAGCCTCTTTTCAGTTAACAGCTAGAAATCTTAAGTTATGGTCTACTTTGTACTTTGCCGACTCTTTGTACACCTGAGCGTGTGCGACGCTGTTTCACTAACTTTCATTTAGAAGACAAATACAGTGTTACAGGAAAAACCTATCGTCACACTACATATTTATCCTGCATGCTGTAGCAAATCAACATACATACCCATCATGCTGTAACCAATCAACGTACATCCTAATCATGCTTCAACCAATCACAGCGCAAAATCGTTTTATTGCTATTGGATTCTAATGTTATATTAAACAAAGCATGTATGATCAAACTGTTTGTTACACTGATGATAATCTAGAGAGAAAATATTCGATGATCACTTCCAAGGGTTAAGGCTTGTTTAGTTGGTACAAAGCACTTTTAACTGGCCAGACAAAAAACTCCTCATAAACAGAAACAAATAAGAAACGAAGTAACGTAGACTCGAGAACGCAATTTTGTTCAATATTAAGAAAAGGTGGACTGGATGAATTTTACTCTAGCTTGCTCATGAAGTATGCTCCTTTAACAACTATCATTTATCTAGTAAAAAATATAGCGGTTATAACTTTATAAACGGTTTTACAACGCGAACGTGTCTTTTTGTCAGGTTTCGTTAGCTGTCAGTTGTTGCATTCACATATGCTACACAAACAACAAGCCGACTTTTAGTGCGATGTGTTGCAATAGTTAAATCGTTGGTTTCTAATTCCGGGTTAAGAAGGTAAACTGATCTCTTTCCCTGAAAGGAACAAAAAAGGACAATTAGAAAAATAAAAGATATTACATGCCACGAGTGCTGAAAAATATTTTACGAGTGATCACAGCAAATGTGTGAAAAAATTTTCAACATTCGGCGGTACAAACTGTTCCCGGGTGCGATGCTGTTAAGTAGCTTTCCAACGAATGGCCACACTGCATGGTTTGATAGACAGATAATAATAATAATAATAATAGTAATAATAATAATAGTAATAATGTAGTAATAATAATAATAGTAATAATAAAGGATTTCTATGGATGAAAAAGTTAGAACCATACTTACTTTAACAATAGTGAAACAAGCAGTACCAGAGTATAGTACTATTCAGAAGGTTTTAAAGAATTATCGCACTGCATAGTTTGATAGACTGACTGCGTCGCTAGATCCACAAATGAAAAAAGTTAGAAACACACACCATGGAAAACCGACATCATCACGCTACAGTACTGTTCAGTAGCTTCCCAGAGAATGTCACACGGCATAGTTCGATGTAATATATTAAACAAGAGATGAAGTGTTTCATCACATATAAAATAACAAAGAACTGAAAATTCAACGCGCAGCGGAGTTTTCTTAGCGAAAATCGAGGTGCTTGATATGTGATGAAACACATGTATCGAGTGTGTGACATAGCTTCTCAAACGAAATTATTTGGAAGGGGAAATTAACGATGCAAAAACGAGCCGTGTTTTATCAGATATCCAAACACGTGACGGTGCCTGATTTCCTTTGTCTTTCATCATGCATTATTAATGAGTTTGAGAACCACAGTTGAAAAAGTTCCAACCGCACTGTACAGTAAAACAAACGGTACTACAATATAGTACTTTTAGTCGCTTTCCTAAGAATAATCACGTCATGGTTTGATTCACAAATGAAAAAGGTTGAACAGTAATCCCTCAAAAGGCACTTTATGACTTATGCTAATTAACATATGGGGAAAATAATAATAATAATTTAACATTTATATTGCGCAAAATACATGTGAATATGATCAAATGCGCATAAATATTTTCAAATGGCGTAGAGAAATTAGCTGAAATGGCTGGCGCCGCTGAAGGGGACTAGGGTGGGGTAAAACCAAACCCGATAACATACGTAACCGCGCCAGCGTAACGTCAAAGAGGACGAAATTACCGCACCCGGTCGCTTCAAAAGGATGGTAAACCCACTGGGAACATAGTGAAAGGGAGTGCCGGACAATACATGCAACTATTTGTGAGGTCGGTATATGAGTCACGCCTTTTGTGAGAATTGAAATTTGGAGTAGATGACATACTTACTTGCACGAGAGGATACTGAATGACGCCATTTAGAATCACTGATCGCACCCCATTGTCTCCACTGAAGCTCAGGGAAACTTCGTCGTCAAGGAAATCGGCCTTCACACAAAATAACACAACCCGGGCACCTGAAAAACAGTGTCAAAAGATGCAGTGACTGTAATCAGGAATACATCGGACAGACTAAATGTCAGTTTGGTACCCGCTTAAAAGAACACCAAAAAGTAGTGTTTCTTTAAAAAAAACCACTTTGCTTTAGCGGAACACGCGTGCCTAACCAACCATGTCATTGGGTGGGGCAATTCTTAAATCATCATCACTAAAGCCTGGTTTTCACTACTACGCAAGCATAAGCAAATAAAAACAAAGAAAAAGGTGTCCTGTGGGGCTTAGCAAGACAAAAGCACGCTGTTTTTCTTTGTTTGTTCTTTTGTCTTTACTTTGCTTATGCTTGGTCCTATGTCGATGTCTTATGCTTATGTCGATGTCTTTTGTGATATGCTTGACTTCATTCCTTTGTGTTCTCCTTTGTTTCCTGCTAATCCTTATGCTTGCATCGTAGTGAAAACCAGGCTTAATCGCGGGTACCATCAAAGACGTTGCTCAAAAGCTTCGCATATCAATAGGGATCAATGCAAGTATCTGGGCAACTGTGCACCCACCCCTCCCCTAACCCAACATTAACACTAACTTTTTAACTTATTATAACTTGTTGGGTTAGGAGAGGGGTAGGTGCACAGTTGCCTAGATACTTACATTGATCCTCAATAGCGCTCACGCTCCATTGAACCGCGACGATAGCAGGTTATTACCCAACACTTATTTACACCTTGTAATCAATCAACAGCATTTACTGCAGGTGATATTACCCCCCCCCCCACCCCCGGGGTGTAAAAGGAGCTTCACAGCTTGGCCCCATCACCCCTGGAGAAGACATTGGACAGGAGTTACATTCATTATTTCAAACCAGCGTAACCACCTGTTTGCAATGTGCACTTTTCTAAGTGTGAAAAGATGTTTACCGATTAAGAATGGATCAAGAAAGAAATAGAAGTGAATGACGACCAAAAGGAAGGTGAGAAAGTCAATGCCAGAGTGAATGTTCCACACAAAACAATTTGTCAAAGGAGGTGACAACGCAAGTTGCACCACTGTAATATAAAAGGGGAACTGACTAATGCAATAAATCTGATATTTGGGGGGATTTTTAGACCTTAAAAAGATTTTTAGAAAACGTGCAGATTTTAAGAAATGAAGAGATTTTTTCTGGAAATATTCTAATCTTTTTTAGATTTCTTTTTGTGCAAAATTCTAATTATTTTTAGATTTTCTGTGGCAAAATTCTGTTAATTTTTTTGGGGGATTTTTAGAGAGATTTATCAGATTTTTAGAAAGAAAACGGAGATTTATAGAGCTTTTAGTGGGATTATCCAGATACATTTTTAGGCAATTTTGTATCTAGGCCTAAGCTGACTTTTCAGGCGACAGCCCTTCGTCGGAGTGGATATTAGGAACGTTGTAAGTGTGTAGTGTAGAAAGGAAACTTTGCAGTTGTGCTATTGGTGGAGACATAGCAATAGGTAAATGGAAATAAATCTAATTAACGAAAAGCGTTCGTTTATGCCGTGGTGCTTAACCGTGCCTAATTGGAAAGTAAACTTTCGTTCTCGAATCTTCCTGTGTTCCTCTTTCCCCGATGTCGGGAAAGCCTGCAGTCTGCAGCCTGCCTGAAAGCATCCATGTTTTGAGTGGAATGGAACGAGCCAAAACTAGGTACATCAAACTCATGGTGGACGCTAAATAAGGTAAAAACAATTGGAAAAATCTCGTCCAAGGGCCGGTTGTTCGAAGGCCGATTAGCCCTAATTCAGGGTTAAATTTTAACCTTGGTTTCTTTTCCTCTTGTTAAAAAGCATTTTCTCCGATAAATTTCTCAATTTTTTTTCAGAGCATGCAATCATCAAATTGTCTTAAAAATGATTATACTGAATGTGCTTTTTAAGTTCTCATATCAGAAATTAAATTCCGCACTAACCCTGGGTTACCTTAACCCTGCTTCGAAGAACCAGGCCCTGACGTCCAAAAGGTGGCCGCGGTCGCTAACTACAGGTTTAACTTACAAATACAATGCATCATTTTACAACTTCTTCGGGACTTTATAATTACTGGCCGCTTAATAAGGGGCAGCCATTAAATATGTGACCACTTAATGAAAGTCCGGATGTAATAAAAAGTTACCTTGAGGAGTCTTGGAAGGGTTATACTTAAATAAGAGAGACATTTTGTCCTCCTCTCCCGGGGCAATACAGCGGTACATCAGCAAGGGATGCCGGAGTTTCCCGGCACCTCCCAGGCACTTTCTAAGGGCAACCTCCAGTGTAGCCTCCAGACTAAAGTATAAGAGAACAAAGGGTTAGCTGGTCTCGGCTTGAAACTTGTTCATTTGTTAACAACATACAATTTTGGAGCGGTTTTTAATTCTGCAGTTATGCGACACCTTGGTTTTGCATTGCCACAATATTTGATTGGCTAACAAATGACATCCGAAATTATCAACCAATTAAAAGCACAACTGAAAACAACTGCTACGCCGCAGGCGTTTTCCCGCGCTTGATGCTAATTTGCATTTGTTTTGCGTTCTGATTGGTTTATTTAACCGTGTGCATCTGTCGTGATAGGTTACGGTAATTGTAATGGTTTGGGTGTTACGACAGTCAATTGAAAACCGCTCCAGACGAATTTACTTCAAATGCCCGAGTTAAACTTAACTCAACTGGACTTAGCCGGAATTTTTCGTCTAGTTTTGTACACGACAACAACGATAATCGACCAAAAGATTCATTGACCGTTGGCATGATTTAAAATGTTTGCCCAATAAATGGGAAAAATGAGAAATCAGGCAATTTACTGTGACAATTTCACAAATGTTCAAAGATGCTACGCGGTTTCACATAGTAATCGATAGATAATAGATTATCAAATGATAATTTAAAAATTGATAATAGATTATCAAACAAAACGGAAATTGAACCGTGGTTTGAAGATTTGGAAGAAATTGTAACTAAAATTTAGGCAGTCCTTCGTTTAGAAGCTAGTAAGTTTTCAGTTTGCGACCAATATCTTCTGTTTCTGGTTCAATGGCATTGTAAATGATGCAAAAACGCTTGGGCTGAGACGTTTTGTGTCGTGTTACACAAATGGTCTGTTATTTAACCCTTTAAGTCCTAGTAGTGACCAGCATCCAATTTCTCATTATAATATTCCCTGTTCATCAACCATTTATGTTATGAGAATAACGAAAACGATCACCGAAAAAGAGCTGTTTGATATTTAAACAAATTCTCCTCACTAGTACCATAGCAAATATATGAGAACAGTTATGAGAAAATGAATATTGATATTGGGGCTTAAAGGGTTAAACAGTGTCCAAGAAAAGCCGCGAATTGAGTGAAATTGGAAAGGTTCAAAACTGACCAATTGGCTAAAAATGTTATGAACCTAATTCATTTTGATTGTGCAGAAATGACTACTTTTTCTAGTGTGGTATAAACAAGGCTGAATGCTTCAGTTGAAGCAGCTCAAATTTAATTAAGACGACGGTTTTGTTAAGCTCGGTATTAACTTCATCTAGATAACCAGGCCAAAGAGTTTGGTTGTTTAAAGCAGCCTAACCCTTGCTCATCGTACCAATTTGAATTAGCTAACCTTTTTTCGTGCTCCCACAACATGTTATGGATCGCAAAGTGTTGACTTCTTTGTGCGAACTGAGCTGCGGTGTGATCAAAGTTTGATTGAACCTTGGTGTCAACGCCGTGTTTTAATAAAACTTCAACAACCTTTTCATGGCCCTTTTTACAAGCCTGCAAACATACACAAAATGGGTGAGCGTGAGGGCGGGGAGGAGGAGTCTAAATTGCAAACAACAAGCGCACCGTCCCAACTAACTGAGGGGAGGGTGGGGAAGAAAACGTCACAACCCAGTTGCCGTGCAGGGGTGAATGTAAGAACACGTAAATCTAATCAATAAAAACAGAAATTGTACGCAGCCGGTTTCACCGAAAAACCGAACAAGGCTTTCAATCTATCGTACGTTTCGACGCGTTACCGTAAGCCATCGTTAAAGCAAACGATGAAGAGTTAACGCTGAAAACGCCAGCGTCTCTTTCATCGTAAGGTGGTACAAACTACCTCAGAAATCCATAAGAATGAAATGCGTAACTGCCATTGAATATCTTTAACCACAGCTTGTCCACATTCAATCTACCAACTACCATATTTGGAAAACCAAGAGAAACGAAATAAACCAATCAAAAGGACTTAATAGCATGACGTACATACCGACTTACCAGGAAATACTCATGGCGGGCACGTCGTTGTAGCAAATGCATGTTGCTTACGATGCCCCAATGGAATCGGGACAGTGCCAACAATTCGCCAGGGTAAGCAATTCACAGATAAGGCACTTGGGAAATACTGAATCTGGACAAGCTTCGAACGCATGTTACACGTTTCAAGTGTTATGGATTTATGATTACATTTATCAAGTCGTTTCATAAACCATTTTCTTGTGTGTTTCAATTTCCCACAGACGCAGCAACAGTTTGTATAGGTAATTAACCCTTTTAGTCACAGTAGTGACCAGCACCCAATTTCTCATTACAATATTCACTGTTCGTCAACTATTCAGGTAATGAAAATAACGAACATGATCACCAAAAAAATTAGTACACTATTGCTATTTTAACAAATTCTCCTTACTAGTACCATGACAAATATATGGGAGCAGTTAGGAGAAAATGAATATTGATGTAGGAGCATACAAGGTTAAATGGTTTCGAGTGCAATTTGGAATAAATGAGTACAAGTTAATTTTTCAAAGACTGAAAAAAATTGCAGGAGCCTTTAGTAGGCGCGTGTACGAGTACTTATTCACAGAAAATTGGAATCGAAATCATTTGATTACTTGTTAATAATATACATGCGAAAATGTAAGTTCGAATCAGTTCTGCACTCAATTTCAACTTTCTGCACTGCTTGGGATTAATTGACGTGTGCCAACCCAATCAGCGCGTTGAAAGTTTTAAATGTATATTATTAGGTTAGAAACTAACTCATTCATACTTTCATAAGCGCTGTCTCCCCGGCTGTCTGCAGCTGGTTGATATTGGCCCCAGACTCCAAAAGAATCTGCACAGTTTCTGGAAAGCCCTGGATTGGGACAAACAATGGGCGTGCGGTTAGAAAAAGTCATAACCAAACAAAGCAAATTGTGGATAAACATCACATGTCAAAATATCCGCATCAGCAACTACTTTCTCTGTTCAAGGTAAGACTAAGCCAAGATATTTCCTACGAAGACAAGGAAGCGTTACCGTAAACCACCTGAAATCCACTCATCTCTAAAACAAGAAATCTAATAAGGTATTCCCCTTTCAAAAGGAAAATACCATGCAATTGATATCACTCAATCATATCGACAAAGCGAATGAGATTGGTAACTGTTACTCTTACTCGAGATGGAGTCTGAGATTAGTCAGTGCACTTGATCAGAGGTAAAGCGACTTATTTAAGAAATAAACCGCCGCAGTTTCTATGGGTTTATTACGCCGGTAAACCCATAGAAACTGCGGTTTATTGCTTTCAGTAATAAACCGATTAACTTTAAGTAAAAACAGAAAATGTTTCTCTTTTGTATGGGTTTACCGGGACAATAACACATAGGTCACTGCGCGCGTAGTATCCGAGTTATTTTATTAATTGGAATAAACCAGGCAATTTACATATAAGGAAAAATGTAATAGTAGCACTGAAGTTTAATCCTGAGAGTGCGATTGCAGGGTAAAGTTATTATATCACATATCTGTATAATGATGCACTAAGCTAAATCAATACGCCACGTCCCCCTCCCTCACCCCAATAGGCCAACCCCCTCTCCCATAACCTCTAGGTTAAGGAAAAGGTATCTTGAATAAACAAGCTACGCCCGGTGGTTTAACAGAAGATTTACGGTAGATTGTGTAATGACATGGTGAAGGGACCAGCCTGGAAAAGGTGCAGTGGGCTTCATATTTTGTTGCTTATCCGCCTATGACGCCGACGTAAAACTATTCAAAATGATCCACGACTTGAGAAAGCGTTACCAATTGCACCGATAAGACCTCTTTCGAGTAGGACGCTTGTTAACTAACACACTTAACAAAAAAGGTTTCAAACATGAAAATATCTATCTATCCATCTATCTGTCTGTCTCTGTCTGTCTGTCTGTCTGTCTGTCTATCTATCTATCTATCTATCTATCTGTCTATCTATCCTTATTATGGTCCCACGTTTAAAGGAATAAATCAGAAACTCAAATCGATCCCATAGACGAAGGTCTCTCTCTATTGCAGCTCGAGGGCTTTGGAATAAGCTACCAACAGATACTGTATTAGATTATTTCCTATTAGCTCATCTTGTAAATCAAAAGTTAGAAATTATCTTTTTAATGAGCTTTAATTAACAACTTGCAATGTAATCTAAGGTGTGCAATCCAATCAATTCTCACTATCATTTTATACCAACTGCAGTTAACTTTTAGGCACTTCTTCATAAGCGTCTAGAATTTAAAGCATGCAAATGTGACAATTATCATTATTATTACTATTATTATTATTATTACTATTATTATTATTACTATTATTATTATCATCATTATTATCATCATTATCATTATCATCTCCTCTTTCGCACGGCCAATCCACAGTGGACGGTGACCTTTCGTTATGTGCTCCCCATCAAGTCAAAGACTTTAGACAGAGACATTTTTAGTAGAATACCAGCTGTTCCAAGTTACGCAGGCTACTGCAGGGTAGTTATGGGTGATATTCCAAGTTGTTCTAAGTAATGTTCAAGCTTCAAGCTTTTGGATGGAACCAAGAACTCCAATAACTACGTGGATAACCTTGGTCATCTTGTCCCACGATTTTGCCAGTTCTTTTCTCAAGACCACCATTATTACAACTATCACACTTCTTCTTATTACTATTACTATTATTATTACTATCATTATCATTATGATTACTATTATTACTAAGTTTAAACTACCCCACCTGTTCAGCGGCATGCATTAGTGACGTCATGGCATTTCCTCTCTGAGCCGTGTTCAACTTGGCGCCTCTTCTAAGCAGAAGTCTGACAATGTCATCCTGACCAGCGGCAGCAGCCCACATGAGCAGGGTCATACCGGATATGGAGTCTACTGCTTCCAGGTCAAATCCAGGAACTGAAAGCACTCGCCTAACTACCATGTCATCACCTTCACGTATTGCTTGCTTCAGATCGGCTGAAAATATAGAACAAAAGGGATAAGACAAAAGGTAATAGAGTTGTTGTTGTCGTTGTTGTTTTTTTTAATTTAGAGACAGTCAAGATAAATAAATAAAGGCACACACGGCCAGAGCTTATCCCGGTTTTTGAGTTAAGACGCACATAGGAGCATTGGTGATAGAGTGAATTATTGTATCGCAGAATAATAAAGAACCTGACATTTCGGGCGTTTACCCTTCGTTAGAGCGAAAGAGCTCTTACAATGAACAGTTGAGGAATACATGGATACGGGATTTTTGCCAAACTATATTCCATACCTGATGATATGGTCAGTGGTTCTACAACAGGAGATGGACCTCTATCAGGGACACTCACTTCCTGATAGAGCAAAAATAGCAATCAACAAAAGCAGACCAAATAATATCACTAAGTAGTTGAGGGTGTTAAATGAAATCGGATTTATTGCAGAATTGTTAAATTGTTTGGGGTTTTGTTACTGTGATCTCTTTTCGTATTAAAATGTCAGAGCCACTTTCATGGAAGGGGGACAGGGAAATTGCAAAGGCGAAGCCAGGCCATACGACCCTCGCGGCCGGAGCTTATCCCGGTATCTGTAGCATGAAGCACCTGGGAGTATTATTAATCCCCCCTGGATGGGATGCTAGTCCAACGCAGGGTTACCCCCAGCATTATATCACCTGTACCCAGTTATAATTCTGAGTGCAAAGAGACAGCGTGGAGTTAAATTTAGAAAACACAGTGCCATGGCCAGGACTCGAACGCCATACCTCCTACTCGGAGGTCCGGCAGGCTAACCACTACACTACCATGTTTCCACATGAAAGAGGACAGCGCCTACTGAAAGCTCATTTTATTTTTCTTGTCAATTTAACGTCGAAACGTTTCACATTCTTAAACTGGAGTTCAGCTAGCAGGTCTCAGTGATTATTTTTCTTGGTCCTCATCATAGCTTGGGAAGCTATTAGAAACAGCGGGACCTCAAGCCGCTTCCGACCAATTTCCGATACCTTTCCGTCCATACAGATGCATCAGTAAATTATCGGAAAAGTTAGGTATTACCAAAACCCCATAAGACTTAAGACTTGAACGCGTAAATATCTTTGATTGTCTTTACCACAGCTTGTCCATACCTAATCACCCCCAAAAAAGACACTAGACAGGAGCGTGGAATCGTTGGGGCGGTGAATTGTAAATTTCTAAAGTTATATTCTTTATTTCAAACTAGCGTAGCATCAAACTACGTCTGATTATACACTTGGTTGGAATGTGCACTTTCCTTTTGTTCACATTCACTTATCAAGTACCATAATTGAAAACATAGTTAGTAGAAAATCAAGAGGAAATCAATCAACCAATCAAATTGGCTCCAGCAGCATGACGTGCTAACCAGGAAACACCTGCCGCTGCTCAAAATATGACAAATGCAAATGCATGTTGTTTGAAACGCGGCACGCAAGCAGGACGGCAGAAACAAGCTCATAGACTGGGCCGAGCAGTTTCCAAATATGGTACTAAGGCAATATCGAATCTGGACAAGCTTAGAACGCGCGCCCCATGCGTTCCTGGTAATATCTTATTTGAGGACTCTACTCACCTCTACATCGTTGAAGAACGAATGCGGCGAGTAGTCGTCCAGGTCAAAATCAAAATCGCTGAGATCATCCTCGCCATCTGAAATGTCCTCCATGCCACTGTCCTAATAACAGCAAGGCAGATAATGCCGTTACATACTACTTATTAACGGAGAGCGACGCCGAGGATAACATAGTCTCCTCCGCAGCCGTTATTAGGGTCGCCACGCAACGCTAATGCGTGACGGCCCTAATAACGGCTGCGGAGGAGACATAGAGATTACTCCATGGAAAATGCGCGCGTACGATTTTTATTCACGAGTTGAGTAGTATCAGAATACGAACGAGTGAGCGCAGCGAACGAGTGAGTTTTCTGATACAACTCAACGAGTGAATAAAAAATCGTACAAAGCATTTTCCATGGTGTAATTTGTTTATTTTATAGAAACTGAGATTTTTGAAAAGCCAAATTTTGTCAATCTTACGCGCGTGTTTAGGGAACCCATTCAACTGTAATGTATGCGTGTAAAACTAGAATAACTAAAACATCAGTTTCTCTTTCAAAATCAAATATTTAATGAAATAACACAAGAAATAAAACGTCAGTTTATACCTTCACAACTTTTATAAACATTTTTCAACTGAAAAAAAAAACCTGACTGAGGCTTATAGGTTCAAATTTAATCGAAATCGCGATGCGATGTTGTTCACTAGTGAGTTTTCGTCGTTCGCGTTTGTGATTGGACGAACGACGTTTTTTCACTAGTGAGTTTTCATCGTTCGCGTTTCCTATTGGCTAATGCATTTTACGTATCATTTTTACGCACTCTTTCTTTCGTGAGGAAATCTCAGTATCTATGATATAAAAAGGATAACACAACCGGTAAAAAATTCAATCGTTGGAGCGTAATTCGTACAACAAAGAGACTCAACGGACCTTATTTTGCACATGCAGTTTTATTGTGTCGTTCATTTGCGTTATTGTTTGGTCCTGTCCTGGTCAACGTTTTATCGTGGTAGTGTTTTGTGTAACTTCCCTAGTAAAACCTCTTCGAAAAAGCTGTAAAGCGAGAATCGATGGCGGCCATACTTCGATAGCTTAGACGCCATTTTGTTTTCTCTCCAAACAAAAACTCACCGGCACAAGGATTACCCAGAAGCCCCTACATTATTCACCTCCTAGGAGCTGGATAGTTAACAACTATTCACCTCTAGCCACCGACACTGAGGTGAATAGTTGTTTTAGTATATACTAAAACAGTGAGATAATGTATACCACAAAAAGAAAATGGCTTGGAAAATGGAGGACTTTGTCAAGTTACGATCCAACGCGGCTCGAGGGAAAGCAAAGCTGACTAGTTGCCCGAGGAACCATACATTAAGTGTACAATGTTGACGTGCGTTTCCCTACACAATTCAGCTACATTAAGTACGGGTATCTTATCCTCTCTTGGTATGGAGTGATACAGAAATCTAGTCAACTAAATAGCTATTGTATTATTTAATAATTACTCGCCTCAGGCTCAGTGATTATCAGTGAATATTCACCGAGACAAAGTCGAGGTGAATATTCACCGATAATCACTGAGCCTGAGGAGAATAACTGCTTTAGTATAAATACACAGGTGATTATTTCAAAAAAAGGAAACAAAAAAGCACTGTACAACACGAAAAAAAAAAAATTATTTCATCAAAAGCGCACGAACGACTGACAGCCATTTTGTTCGTCGAGGTGATTATCGGCTGATAATCAGAGACAGCGAACCAATCAGAGCGCGCGATTTTGTATAATCACCTGAGTATTTATACTTAAGATGAATAATGAAAAACACAGCACCAAACGGATGGTCGAATTTCTATTGTTTGGATCATAAAAAAGGAACAAAAGCACATTCCGTCTCAAAAATAATGTTGCCATGCCCACCGGTTTGCGCGTTTCCGATAAAGGTTTTACTTTTTCGTTTGGTGGTCAATGCTTTTGGAAAACACTGCGCACTTTTTTTGGATAGATTTCTGGCAAGTAATTGCGACATTCGATTTAACAGCTTTATCAGCAGCAACATTCATAGATGCACACTGAACAATGTCCATTGGCAGTCATTCGTGCAAAACTTGACAAAGGCTATACTGAACACCTGTTCCGCCGAATCCGAGATGGAATAAGTTTTTAAGAAACCATCAATGTAAATGGTGCGTAAAACAGAATATGATCTCCTTTCACTGAAGCCACAAAAATAACACGAAGCACTAGGGGGGATTTAGTAGAAGAATACGCTAGACAAGCTAAATATATTTCTTCTCAGCATTAAGGGACGGTTATCTAAACAAGGTTTGGATCGAGCTTAACAATACTGTTGTCTACATTGATTTGCGCTACTCTAATTCAACCTTTTAATCTCCTTTATACCACACCACAAGATGTAGTCAATACCTGCTCATTCAAAATGAATTAATTAACTTCATAACAGTAATCACAAATTGATCAGTTTCGATCCCTTCCAAACTTTCTTAAATTACGGCTTTCGTAGGGCAGCGATTAAATAACCGGCCTTAGTAATTCTGATATAGAATGAACGTTGACCAAAATCACAAGAGTTTTTCTACAAACTGAAACCAAAACGCTGTTTATCATGACCGCAACTGGTAACCGCGGGTTTCGCCCATGAGGCGCTTCGCCCAGAACGAGAATGGTTTCGCCCAGACATAAACTCGATTCGCCCAGACCGAGACTCAGATATTATTCAGAATTCGCCCATGATCTATGAAACATTGACATGTTGGTCGGCATGTTTACTGAGAAAAGGCTAACAACATCTTATAGAACTTGTTAACAAATTGTAATTAAAAACACAATTGCTATTCGTATTCAAATTACATTTGACTTCACTTTGGAAACAATAGAGTGAAAACTTGCACGCTTTGTCGGAGTAAGCTATTCCACGCGCGCGCACTCATCAACTATACTAGTTTTAATCTCATTTTAAAATATATGTTGCCATTACCTATGTCAGAAATACAATCTTTAAAAACTCTCGATTCCTCTCTTTAGTATTCCCGAATCCGTATTCGTAACTTATCTTTCGTGTACGTTTCAACAGTGAAAGTGATAACTTGTTCGTTTCAACAGTGAAAGTGATAACGTGTTCGTTTCAAAACCTTCATTCTGTGCATACGCACGTTTAGGTTGACGTTTTTTGAGTTAGATTGTAGACGTTTTACTTCTGGGCGAAGCCATTCACGTTCTGGGCGAAACTCGTAATGGGCGAAACCATTCACGTTCTGGGCGAAACGATGTGGGCGAAACTTGTTATGGGCGAAACTCGCTATAACCCCGCAACTTGAAGTGGTAAACCACTGGCATTCTTAAACCTTCCAAGAGAGCGATACATTTGACTGCCTTGGTCAGGGTCTTCGTTTGGGGCCGGAGGCCGGCGTTTCCTATTCCATGTCTGGTGCTTTGAGAGCAAAATACGTGAGGGTTTTTGGGCGCTCGCAAGGCGAGCGGTGTCAAGTCCGGTGCTTTCAGAAATACGTCCGCGACTTTACAAAATGTTGAAACCCTGATTGGTAACGAGGGGACTGTCAGCGCCAGAAAAGAAAATACACGCGAAAGAACGTTACTTTATCGACTTACCCATTGCCGTAAGCGTTCATTGCCATCTTGCTTTCCTCCACCTCCGCGAGCGTTACGATCTTTTGATAGCGGTTTCCGTGTTTGATCATCATGTCCGCAATCTTGAATAATAGAACCAATTAAATCCCCATCCATAAGCGATGGCGAATCCGGTTTATTCTGCAACGGCAGCAAATCCGCGGTCTTTGCCGGTGTGATTCTGTCATTTACGTTCATCGAATGCGAAGCGGTATATTCGGGGTTTAAACCCGAGAGAGTTGTTGGTTTTAAAGATGTTATTGCGACGGTTCTTAAGCCTTCGCGTGGGACGTGTGCGATTCGTTTTCTTAAACTCCACAAATCACCTGGTCTTTTAGCTCCTGCTCTGATGTTGTTTTCATTCGGCTCTTTAAATTCAAGCTGCTGTTTATATTCGTGACCCTTCTTTCTTTGCGCTAAAATCTCCCTAGGGGCAGTTCTGTCAGGCAAGGAACTGCTCACTCCCAACTCTCTCGTTAACTCACATACCATCGGCGACGTTCTTACAGTCGAATTCACCAAGCTAGCTTGTCGGCTCGGTAAGTTGTCATTAAATGATAAACTGTCGGTGGCAAATGTCGCAAAACTGTTTCCAAGGCATTTGCCAGTCTCTGGTTCACTGATTCTTGGTACAATGATGTTCACAAGGGAGCTGCCACTTTTCTGAGCGCGATTTGAACACGAAACGAAATCTATTGGTTCGGACATTTCGCTGCCAGTTTTACCGTGATTTGATTGAGCCTCACTGTTTTTTGTCTTGCAGATAAGCGACGGTGTCTGTGTACCTGCTTTTTTAAAGTTCTTTTTTGATTTGAATCTGGCGCCAGCTGGCAGGCTTTCACCTTCACCGTCAGACTCGCTATGCGAAGAAATCACAATACAGTCCTTGACGCCATCTCTAGAAACTTGGGACAAATCTTCATCGAAATATCTGTCGTCCTCAACTGTACTCTGCGAAGATATTTCGATAATTTCGAAGGTGTTACTTCCCGATGAATGATCGTCCACTGCTGAACTCACTGATTTTGAGTTGTTGATCCAGCTCTCGTTGTTGTTGTTATCGTTCATAGGATCACTTTGATCTTCGGACGTTTTTCGGTTTGTATCGGAAACACTAGGTTCGGCATTCTTTCGGACTTCGGCATTTTCGTTTGTCCACAATTCGGATTCGTGTTTCTTCCTAAGCGAGACGAGCGCCAGTTCTTTGCTTGCCTGTCGGGTTAAACCCAAGGGAGCGATCTCGTCCAAGTCAAGCAGTAAATAATCTGGTTGCGTAAATCGAGACAAAATCTCTTCGTCTTCAAAGACGGACTTTTTTGCTGGGCGTCCCCGCTTTTTCTTCACGATCACGTTTGAGTCCTTGATGTGTGGAGGAACCGTGTTCGTGTCAAGCAGTCTTTGATTTGGTGTTGCAGGGTTCGAGGACTGGATCTTAGGAGGTCGGCCTCGTTTACGTTTTGTCGGCGGGTAATCCATTGTGTCTTTATTAGGATCAATCTCCTGAAAACAAACTAGAGATCAGTTAAAATGCAACAGCCAGCGCCTACCGTTCAAAATTAATTAACAAGAGCTGCGTTTCAGGACGAATAATCTCCCTAGCAAATTCAATCCACGATTCCTCAACGCCTGTGTTTAAAACAGCGTCTTGCGTCAACTTTCGAAAACATAAAGAAAATTTCGCGTCGCACACTACGCGCTCGCGCGGAAAAGTGACGCTAAAGGTGGCCAGTTTCACAATTTTGAATCGACTAGTCCTTGTCCAATTTGTCTTCTAGGGTTGTAACTCCCGGGAAACTCTCTACCACGAATCCTGCAATCTTATTTTCTAACGTACTTACTACCTGTTATGGAACATATAAATAGTCACCGTGAATGATGCAGTTGTATAAACTTTTTCATTTGCTTGAAGACCGAGTCGCTTGGATGTGGATCGCAATTTCTGTGATAGATGGCTAGTAGCGAAAACGGCCGCGCTTGGAAATTAAAAAGACAATGTACTTTATGGATTAAAAATCTGTAAATATTGGTATAGAATCAATTTAACGGTAGTATGTTGGTTGGTTTCTACTTAAAAACAATTCGACGAGCACTGTTCTCACTTTCAATGAGTTAAATAGTCAGCCTGAACTCGCAGTATAATTCTTAATTTCTATAAATCTACTAGCGTTCTATCACAGATGCTGTTCTCGTATTGGCTACCCTACTCAATATTCTGTGATGGAAAGTGGAAAGTGAGAAGAGAATGTAGCTTGACAGTGTGTGCCGCGTGATCCACCTGTATTCACCTAACAAGGGCACCCAATGACTACTTTCGGTAAAAATCTGTTCGGAAGCAAGGTGAGCCAGAATTTTCGAATATCGAACACACAGGCCCTCGGATTTTCGAACCGTGTCTCTGAATAGATTTTTAGTCCCTAACACATCTCCTAAAAGATTCGCAACAAGGGAAACGTAGTTTCTAAAGTTTTGGGAAATGACATTTTTGCAATTTTTGGCACTTAAAAAGGTCACCTAGCAATTTCGGATGAGAAAATGGTTCGTTGAGAAGGTACCGTCCAGCTAGCAATTTCTAAAATGAAGATATCATTTCCTAAAATTTTCGAACACTTCAATTTTCAGATACCGAATAGATCAAATTCTTCTAGGTGATAAAAACATCTTATGTTTGCATCATGATTGCTTCTAACCAAGCTAATGGTGAACCAGAGATGGGCTAGTGAACGACAATTCTCATGGAAAATAAAAGCAGATTCACTGGCTTTGGTTCCAAAGATCTGAGTAGTAATTCTCCTTACTGGGCACTACACAATTCCTTAGGTGATGACCTAGCGATGATTTGCGGCGATCAATTCACTATCGTTGAGTTGATCATTCTCTAAATCCTCATAATACGCTTGTTTGATATTTTATTGTCCTAATTGTAAAGAGAAACAACAAATTGGTCAATTCCGGAAGTGACAGTGTTTAAATAATGTCATAACTTTTGAGTCGTGCCAGTTGGTACTAAGCTTTCTGATTGTTATAGGTATGGTCATTGCCATAAACATAATATTTAATCACGTACGATAGTTTATCCCAGATTCACAATGTTCGCGTGCTCACTCGATCTCTCTATTAAACACTTGCACCCTCTCGCTCTCGATGGAAGTTCTGACTTACTTTACAATAATCGCGTGTTTGTAACGCTCGCTGCCACTACAGTGATTGACATGTCATTTGTATGGTATTATGTCTTGAACTATTTAGGTCATGGTAATATACAAAATGGATTTTTAATTTGTCCTTTCTGTTGTGTTTTGGACTGAAAAACAATCAAGGTCAAAGATACGCGTTAATTTCCAGCCATTTTGACTTAACAAGCTTGGTCAATAAAGGATTCACTATAAGTAAAGGAAGCAATAATATTTTCTTGCTGCAGCAAGTAGGAAATTGTAAGCAGCAAGCTAGCGTTATCTTGCCTGTTCAGGTACCCAATCAAAAAGAAGGATTTACTTCATATTCATATGGCAAATACACTCTTTTCACTGGCTTCCAAGATCCAGATAGGTGTAGGTGTATATGTAGGTAGTGTATGACACTAACTAAGCGGATTGGTATTCCCCTTAGTTTGCGTCATACACTGAGGGGGGGGGGGGGTAGTACAAAGAATGTGATGTACCTTTGGTCAATTTCTGTCTCCTTTTTTGCTCCATAACATATTGATATTGCTAGGATAGGTTACAATTTAAACACTCCTTAAAGTTGGTATTGATGAACAATCTCAAAATATATACATGAAAAAATACTTGACTGTGATTGGCTAAGAGCAGTAAAGTTCAAGTGCCAGTTCAACACCAACACAAAAAGTGTAATACCAGTGCAAAACATATAAAACCAGAGCAAATTACATGTCAAAACTTTTTCATGTATAATTATAACTATTACTAACAAGTAATCATAAGGTTTTCGTGTTCATGTATTTGTGATTTATTTGTACTTGTGAGCTTTACAAAAATTGTATTTGCTAATATGGCTCAAGCAATTTAGGCTTTTTGAAAAAATTAAGCTAAAATAAATCATAAATTGAACTTAAAACCATATGATTACCATAACTAATAAAATTTGCATTGGCATACAGCATTATTCACACAAGAAAAAAAGTGAGTTTATAACACATGTTGAATTTTCTATTTCATTATAACAGCTTGCCTTTTGCTCATTGTCCTCTGTATCACTTCCATCTGACCCTTCTTTCGTAAATTTCTGTAAAAAAAGTTTAAGTTAAAATTACAATGTTTTGACATACTGACCATACATGCTGACAGTTTTTTTTTGAGTGTGTGTGTGTGTGTGTGTGTGTGTGTGTGTGTGAAGAAACAATATTAAATAGATTTAGGCAAGCCTAAAAGCGGAGCTCCTCACACAGACCCTCACACATTGAAAATGCTGTCACTAAAGTTATTAAATACGCCTGGTGTACGCAACTACTTAAAGAAGATTCGATAGCTGAAATAAATCGTCAAAAAAAAACATCTAGCTCGCGACTCAACGGAAGAACCATTACCTGGTCAGCAAAATTATAATAGTTTTAAAGCAACACCAAAAGCAGCTAGGCAGCTCTTTAACAAATGAAAAATAGACACTCAGCTTTATGCTTATGTCCCTCCAAAAATACTTGAAAACTTGAAGGAAGAACTCAGCTTTATGCTTATGTCCCTCCAAAAACGCTTGAAAACTTGTAGGAATAAAATTTTTCCTCCAAAACCGCTATGAATAATCCGTTTCTTCAGCAAAACATTGTAGACTGCTGTAGACTGCTGGCTGTAGTTTGTGTAGCCGCGGCAAGCCGCCAAAAGCGCGCGAAAAACAAAGCCTCGTTTCGGTTTAAGACCTTCTAAATATCCCGGACGACTATGGCCGCCATGTTGGGGCAACGTCGTCGTCGTCGTCGTCGCTAGGCGCACGCGCCCTCGAGCCATGCCACTAGCCACGATGACCATGAAAACTCAAACGCATGGTTTTCTCAATTTCTATCCTCGCACGGTAGTTATGGGGCTCCGCTCTGCGGCTCTTCGAGCCGCTGTGGAGCTCTGCTAAAATAGCTTAGAGTATCAGTCACTACAAAGGCTTCATGAAAAATATTTCAAAAATTTTCAGGGTGGGTCTGAATCCTACCAACACTGATTTTTCTTTTTAACTGAAAGGCTATAGTGCAGCGGTTTCTTCACACGTGTTAAATTCCATCAATCATATGTCATATATTTACATGACTACCTCTAATATATATGCATTATGCAAGCTTGACCTGGAAAGATGGTTGTATATATTGGCTGAGTTCTTTTTTGTGTTTTTACTGAAATGAAAGTGCAAAAAAGAACTAGACCAATATGCAGCCATCTAGACTGAACCAGATTGATCAATAAAGGATTTCTTGTATGGCCATTTTGCTATGTTTTGTTTCACAGGAAAATGTGACAATTAAATCTCTGTATCAATTTTATCAATTTGCTATCACTTGGCATAACACTTAATTTATATAACGGACATATAGTATATTAATGGCATATAATATACTAGTATTAGATGTACCTATTATAAAATATTAGAGATACTATGCATGCTGGCATTGGTTAACAGCAACTGTTTTGTCTATATGTGTCAACAACAATAAAGTTACATCAGTTTCCTCGCATCAGGATGTTTTATTTGTCATTTTTCCCAGTGGTTTCTCTAAACTCAAAGTTCAATGTTTCCCAGTCCATTCCAGTCCCTCTTTGGTTTACCAAGACTACACTGACATGTGGGAGTGAAGGCTGCCTTTAAAACATGTGCTTCTCAGCAACAGAGTTCTGCACTCTTTTTTCACACTTTTTTCTCCAAGGTAAGAACAATTTTAAAACAATGAACTCTGTTCCAATTAAATCAACGCACAGTCAACAATGTTGTTTATTCCCTTATAAAACACTCATTTGTAACTAAAATTTGTTATTGACAGCTGGCCGCCACCTTAATCTTCTTCAACTTTGAACTCCTCCAAACCTTCATCAGCGTCCAACTCCACTGATACTACTTTAGTCCAAGATAAAGAAGATGAGCCAGCGCCAAAAAAACTTAAAAGCATACAAGTTTCAGCTTGAATGGGAATAAAAAAAGAAATTGACGTGCTGCCAATACCCTAAAGCCTTCCTAATGCATGGATCTTCATTCTTAGTCAATGGATGAAACAATTTTAAACACAAGACACTCACTAAGCACTCAAGGAGTAAGAGCCATGTTTATTGCAGGGATTGCTATTTGACCAATAGTGGTAAATCCAAAGCAGCTACACAGCAAGAAGCTGTTCCAGATGTTTTGGTTAGACAGGAAACAGCCCAGCGGGGGCTTGAAATTAAATTAAATGTTGCTTATACCATAGCAAAAGAGGAACTCCAATCACAAACACAGGATCGTTCAAAATGAAAAATAACATGCAAATAAATGATTACTTACACAACGTCTGAAGATTTCTAATTTTCTTTTTTAGTGCAACCAGTATTTTAATCTGTACACCTAAAATTTTAGATGTGCGCCTAAAATTTTGGCAGTGCGCCTAGAAATTTACACATGGTAGCACAAGTGTTCAGAGAGCCAAAAATAAACTTTTAGCCCTGCTACTGTGTTTGTACTGGCTTGTACATTTAACCTTGATGAGTTTGGGAGATTTCTCAAGTGGGTATAAACATTCCAATTTGATTTCATGGTACATGTAATAATATAAGGGCTTCTGATATTTTGTGTGATCACGGAGCTGAGAAATTCAGATAAATCTGCAAAATCCTGTGAAATCCACAAAAATGTGCAAAATACCACAAAATTTGCTAGAAATCTTACCAATTGATATGGAATATGAATATCTACAGTTTTGCCTGGATTAGCAGTTAAGATGGGTTTAACGTGACTCTACGGGGGGTGGATTTGGCTTTCAAACCATAAGGTATACATGCTTGTTGAGCTGGTTCCAAGTCTTTGCTTTATACTGCTGTTGTCATCTAAAATTAGTTAATGTATCAATTTTGAGGGTCTCCCAGGGGTTTTGGGGAACAAGGGAACATTGGCAAAATATCGAACAGAGGAACAAATCTTTTTTATTCTTTTGGGAGAAAATTGAGGGGGGGAGTAGCTGGTAAGTGGATTTGATAAAAGGGGAACAATTTACGAAAATGTGTGGGAACATGGGAACATAGGGCAATTTTGGAAGGGAACAAGGGAACAAGGACCCCCCTGGGAGACCCTCAATTTTAAATGAAGACTGAAATAGTTGGACATTTAATAACATGATATCTATACCATGTAGGTTGGCTAAATGAGTGGTTATGCCGACAGCGTTGGTGGAATGTTTACATGCCATCAATATATTATCTACGGAAATTAGTCAAAAACGTTGGACGAATGGTTGTCCAAGTTGGATCGCATCGCAATCAGGGGCAATCGACCGGATTATGATCAGGATTTTGCCTGATTTTGTCGAATTGTCTTTGATTTTGTCTGCCCCATCAATTTATTTTTTTGTCTGGCCCATCTATCTATTGTTATATCCATCCCCATCCACCTTTTATCTGCCCTCTGGAAATGATTGTTTTTTTTTTTCACCAAATCCCCTGTATATTAGCCCTAACCTTAAGCGAGCCTATTGGGAAATCCCGGGCATATCAACACCATCATCCTACTAATGCATTCACTTTGGCTACTCACAGGCGTTCTCCCACCCTTTTTCACTGACAACTTTTTTTGTTCCAACCAGAAGGTTTCCACCAACTCCTGACATGACAATAAATTGTCCCTTGGTTCCCATGAATCTTCTTCTGATCCATAACCTTCCCATCGAACTTTGAAAAACAGCTCCCCATCCTATTAAATACATGAAAGATCCTCGCAGTTAGTACATGTACATGAATGTAAGCAACATACTCAGTAGCCAAGATAAGATGTGAAGACTGATTCTAACAGGAAAAATGTACATTTTAGCAATATCTACCTCGAACCACAATATCTACTTTGAACCAAGTACGGGAGAAAAGATTATTTCATGGATACAAACTTCATTGTCTAGATGTTACAAGAGTAAAAGTCTTGAAACTCTGAATTAACAAAGTGTGGCTGTTGAAAGCTGATTGGAGATGTTTTTACTGTAGGTTTGAAAGCCCTGTAGTCTAGGATTGTACAATATTAACCCTTTAACTCCCAGTAGTGACCAGCATCCAATTTCTCATTACAATATTCACTGTTTATCAACCATTCAGGTTATGGGAATATTGAAAATGATCACCAAAAAAGAGTTATATTGATATTTAAATGACTTCTCTTCCCTAGTACCATAACAAATATATGAGAAGAGTTAGGAGAAAATGAATATTGATAGTGGGGCTTTAAGGGTTAACAATTGTATAATATTGTACTTTGTAAGACTAGTGCGAAAATGGTAATAATAAATATAGTTACATTGTTGATGATGTTTTCACAAGTTTCACAAGATTTAAACCATTGGCTGTTTTTTTTTTTTTACTAGAGGACACATTATCTGTCTGGATGAACTTCAGCAAACATTCGTACTTCGTCTGGTTATGCATCTCTAGTATAAAGACAGGCACACAACATAATATGCATCTAGATGAACAACCTTTAGTAATGCAATTATAGATTACAGAGGATAGTTTGTCAACACGCATAATACCTCTTGTGCCTGCCTTTATACTAGAGATGCATAACCAGACGAACTACAAATGTTTGCCCAAGTTCATCCAGATGGACAATGTGTCCCCTGGTATGAAAACGGCCATTTTGATGTCCTCCTTGTGTTGAAATGGTCATTCAGAAATCACATTAGATTGTATATGACTTGAGTAAATACAGAATATTTGAAGAATTTTATGACTGAAAACGCTTTTCCAGCGCTCATGCATCGATATAGGGACATATAGAACTGGCAGTTACTGAAATTGTAATTAATTAAGATCAACAATTTGACAGCCAAATACTTACATGAGAGCAAGAGGCATGCATACGTTTTTGAAACCCAGTGATCAAGAATCAGAAATTCATGTACCGGTAATGTTATGTTTTATAATCAAACAGGACTGAATTGTTTTTATGCCAGCATCAATTTCAAAGCGTGATGACAACAATTATTGACATGATTCTATATGAGAGCTAGATTTTATAAAATATGTCCCAACACTCACAGAAGAACTTATTGCACAACTTTTGCCTGACTGCACAACTTTGTGTCTGACTACAATAGTGCATGAAGACTATATCGCGCTCGAAGTGAATAGCATTTAGCGATGAAGCATAACAATAATTATTAATTGATATGACACAGCATAATTTTTGTTCAGTTAACGTTCCTATCTTGTTAACAGCAGTTCATTTGAGTTACGCGAACTATTTTCGGAAGATATGAAACCAGACGTGCGCTGGCCACTACAAAACTCGATCGTCCTTTTTTGGAGTGAAGCAACTACTACAATTAAAGAATCCATGCAACCTTTCCGTTCGGAAATCATCCATTACGTTCTGGCAACCGAGCATGATATGAGCTCTGACCACTCTGAAACTAGACATTGATACTGGAACTAATACGGAACGCGCTATGATCGTAAGGTTCAGCTGTTTCTATAAAACAATATTTTCGCTTTCTACGGCCACGAGATGCGGTTGAATTTATCGACAAAAAGTATTGGGAGGGCATTTGGCAGAAACACGTGGTTTCGTCTGCCGAACACTCGATCGGCACGATAAACATCTCTTTCAACCTCAACTCTTCAACGCTTTAAATGTTTAAAAAAAGTCTCCAGTTTTATCCAGTGCCGACATGAATACAGCAAACCTGGTTTGAAACATCTCACACTTACATGTATCACAAAAATTGTACTTAAATGCCAGATATTGGACAACAATTTTATGCTGCAAAATGCAGCCAAAGCTTTGATTACTCAAGCTACACATTTACGGCGAACGACTTCATCAACAGTTAATTACAACATATCCATTTTAACGAACCTTCTTTTTAGCAGCTAAAATCCTTTCGACTTCGAAAATGTCGTCTGAAGTAGCCATTCTACATGGATCGCACATTCCAGCGAGAAGAAATTAAATTTGCACAATAGAAATTGAATTTCAGTCCTGCTAACAATGGCTGGTGAAGTATTTATGTAGCCCAGTCCCTCTCCTATTTAAAACCCACTTTGGCAACACAAACTGGTTCAAGAAGAACGGCACGCATTCTGTCACTCTCATCAAATTTAAGAACATTAAACATGTGGTCCACAAATCATTTTAAAATAAGACTACAACACTGTATCCTACCGTAACCGTACTATACATTCTGTATTGCGACTTGACGCGCTTCGGTGTACGCGCGCAATGGCGCGCGCGCTTGAAGTTAGTTTTTAAAATACAAGCGGCTGCACGCGCTGCTGTATAATCTTTCAGTTCAGGTATTTTTTCATCCGTGGTAGAATGTGTGTTTCTTTACGATTCTTCGAGGCTGTGTTTTGGCGTCCACATAAGGTTTTTAGAATAGCAAGAGTAGTATTCTCCTTTTGTCTTCCTTAATTTTCTTCAATACTTATAAAACATGCATGGTTTGATCTACAGATAAAAAAAATACGAACTGCGGCATTTTGTGTAATTCCCATAATGAAATGGCGGAGAGTGAATTGGAACAGTTTTAATTCTGGTAAAGACCAAGTTAAAGCTAGTAGTACTCTGGATAATTTGGTTAACAATCTGGAACTTAATTACAGTAAAGAGAAAGCGTCGAATGTTAATCGTTAATATACATGGCACAAACATTTGCAAACCTCAGATAACCGGACGCCTTCTATTAAGCGATCTCTTGGGACTGACGTGATCCAGGGATGTCCGCTTAATACATATTTCATTGTACGATTTTGTCTTGCACATAATTCATACAACTCTATTTGTGTGCTTTACGGATCGCCATGTGTAAAACCAAATTACATAGATTACATTAACCCTTTCACTGCCACAGGTGACCCATGTATAAATTCTCCCTATCATTCCAATACTACCGCACAAACAGAATATAAGAGCATGATCAAATCAAAGATGCTAAATCAATCAACCGCCAAATTCTCCTAGCTATAACATAAGGAACTGTATAGCAGTTTCTCAGGAGAATTTATACTCAATCTTGGCAGTGAAAGGGTTAAACCAATAGATGACGTAGAGATGGTGAACATGGATAAGCTATGCTAGCAGAATGGACAAGACATCATTGCCACTGGAAACCTGAAGGCAGGCACTGGGGTTTATAACCCAGCTGGGACACCGTATCCCTTAAAATCCAGTTGCTTTGCTACGTGTTTAAGAGACAAAGAACTTACAAAATTTGGAAGTTGTTACGAGACTTCCAAAAATTAAAATCTTCGTTTTCTCTACCCGAAGCCTAAAATCAAACATGGCGGGCTTTCAAGATGAACTATCCGGTTCAGTACTGCAACTAGGGCGATTCCTGGTTTGATAATACATTAGAACATTCCCTAAAACTTTCGCTTTTTGAGCTGCTGTTAGACCGATCTTTTTTGTTTTTGTCTGCAATTTCTTGTCCATTTTGAGAGAGCTGCTCCGTGCTCTGTGAGGTCAGTTCTATTTTTCCATTTGCTGTGCATGGTTTTTCAATACACAAGGTACAAAAGCTCGGTCCCAGGTCTCCATTACGTGCGTCTTTCCCGAGGGGCTTTTCTCCTTTTTGATCAGCTTCTTGCGTCGATAAGATCGACAACGCAGTCGCAGCTGTTTCGGTTCTGGGCAGAAAAGCGGAAATGGTATTCAACGCGATTCTTGAATTCGAAAAACTTCGCTCCATCGTATTCTTTGTCACCGAGGCTTTGATAAACTTTGCGGTGTTTCTCTCTGGATGCCTTAACATGAGGAAAACTTTAGGCGCAAAAATGCACAACAAGAAACTGTATACGCTGCATAACACTGCAACGCAATTAAGCACCGATCGCATCTTTGCCGATTCAACGCTTGAAAAAACACTGCTGAACATTGTCCAGCAGCTCAGCTGAATGTACAAACTAAAAGCAATGTAACGAGTCTCGTTAAAACTCGCTGGAAGCTTGCGTGCTTTGAAGGCGGAATAAGCCAATACTAGGCACAGTGTCAATTCGTAGGCAAACAGTGTCGCGTTGAAGACGACTCTTGTTGTTGTTATAACATTTGTGCATTCTACAACCATGTACTGTTGAGGGACAATGTTTACGTGCACCGAAGGTTGCTCAATCGCCAATAAAATCGCCACCAGGATTACTGGTAGTAAGTTTAGAGTTCCTAATATTAGAAATTGATTTCTCCTGGAGTGAAGAAGTGTAAATTGTGATAATCTTGTTTCCATTGCAAATACGTGCACCACGCGACTGGTTTTCAGAAATAGTATTGAAACGCATAAATTGAACGCCATCGTGTACAAAAATTCGTTCAATGTACATGTCAGCACTGTAGGTTGGGAGAGGCGCAGAATGGCTGCTAAAAATCCGGTGACAATGCTGAATAGAAACACATAGCTAAGTTCTCTGTTAGCAGATTTGACTACTGGAGTGTCATGGTATTTGATGAAAATTCCAAGAACTGCTAAAGTAAGGGCAATTCCTAGCAATGCCAGAATAACCAGTGCTATGGCTTGTATGTCCCCCCAGGAAAGATTCTCTGATGGAAGACTCTCGCACATTGTATTACTTTTAGTCGACATCTGATTCGTTTGACAACGTGTACAGTTCTTTGAACCATAGTTAAAGCTGACCCACCCCACCGGACACTGAATGCATTCCCAACAACACGACAAAGTTAATGTTTGTCGTGTACCGGGGGGACAAATTTCACTGCATTGTGATGTTGGCACGGTGTTGGTTCCATTTGGCCAAACTATCAGACTTGGTTTAATTTGTAATCTCCCTTGGCGAGCCTTGTCCCAGGTTCCCACTATTTTAAGCTGCGGCGTAATCCCTTGCTGAAATTGCAAGTTAACAATGTCATAGGCCGCTGTCTGTAACGAGTTACCGTTTTCATCAAAGCTTACATTTCCTGTGATGCCACTAAAATGAATCTTTCTCAGACTGTCAAGAACGTCTACTGCGCGAACATACGGTTCAATTGGAGGACAATTATTTTTCGTATTGCTGTCATTATGGCAGCGGTAGATAGAATCGAGCGCATGCGCAGCGGCCAAAACGGCATCGATGATGTAAGCAGGACCAGTAAACTGCATCAAGGGAATATTTTTATCACATTCTTTTGAGTCAACTGGAGAGCAGTCCTTTGCACGTGACCAGAAGTCTTTCCAGCATGTGTTATTCTGCACACTAGAGGACAACCCTTCCATCTTGAGAAGATTACCCTGGGAGTCGGAAATGTTATATTTTCGAAACGTCGTCCCTATCATTCCACCAACAGCTTGTGAATAATTACCTAAGAATAAAGATGTAGCTTCTACCCAACCGTCAGGGGCGATCCATGTCCTACCAAACACTTTTTGACGATAAAGATCTTCAAAGATTTGCTCGATTATAAGAGGGTCTCCTGCCCAAAGCACAATAACCTTAACGTTAGCGGCTCGCTTGAGCTTAGTAACGAGCACTCTAATTCTGCTTTCGTAATCTGACGGTGGTATGTAGTGTACACTTTCGATACAGAACGAGTTTCTTTGGTAGGCTTCGTTTTCCAAACCACCGATCCCATATCTTCCATACGAATCTTCCATGCCAATGAGGATAACATAGTTCCATCCAAAATATTCAATGATATCGGCTATTGCTTTAGTTTGCTGACCGTCTGGTGGTACAGTGCGGAAAAAGGTCTTGTAAAAAGGTTGACTGAGCTCTTCACTGGTGGACAAAGGACTGATCTGCGGAATATCAACAACTTGAAGCATGTTGGAAACCACCACAGAGCTGGAGGAACCGAGCGGTCCTATCACAAGCGAGGTCGGTTTCCTGATGATATTTTGTGCGAAGAATGTTTGGGCATCGACTAAGGTTTTATTTGAGTCTTGCATGAGCTGGTTCACACTGTTGTCGGAAGCAATAGAAAATGCCATCTTGTTGGTACGTGATAAAACTCCACAAGTGTCGTAGATACGATATCCTAATGATACATTCGGGAGTAAATAAGGGTTCTTATTGACCTGATCGATCGCATAGATCATCGATTCAGCAATTGCAAGTCCTCGATTACTCAGCGTTGTGCATTCATCGTTTGCCATTCCTTGGTGAACGATCATTAATCCCGCTAAAATAACGTCTCCATCCTTGTAACACTGCTCCAAGTCCCTCTTTGTCGCGGAAAGATCTATAATTAGAACGAGGAGCAGAAATATTCCGAGATACATTTTTTTGGCAAAATGAGCTGCGTCTCTGAAATACTCCCGCACTAGGCAACAGGTTAACCCAAGAATCTGTGGACTTCACGAACTGCGAAATTTTTCGATTCCATCGATCGTACGAGAGTCAAAAACATTAACTGGAGGAACAATTTACATAACAAATTAAAAGTTTTTCGCTCATTATCCGTACTGTAATGCAAGCCTTATTTCGCTTTTGTTCGGATTGACTATAGAATATGACCCAAGGGATATGAGAGTACGCTTCCAAAGATTCCGCACAGCACGGGTCATGAAGAAGAGACCTTTATGTTGACAATGTTGTTTCGTCAAAGATTGTTTGTTTTGCATTAATGTTTCAATTTTATTCCTTGAAAGAATAGAGGTTGCACCTGCTTTATGCCATCTGGGAATTCATTATCAACAAGAATAGTTCCATCTTATTCACCTCAGGGCAATTAGACTAGGGAGTACAACCTCGTTGCCTGTCAGTATAATTATTGCAACTTTATGCTTTTGTTGCCCACAAGTTGGTGTCGTAGCTGTTTTTCTTGTTCACGCAGGTATTCATTAGGCCTCGCTGATTCCTTTTTGGCCTTGAGATTACATCAAACAGTAAACAGTGAACAAGTGATTTTCACAAATTGTGGTAGACTCTACAGGGGGGGGGGGGGGGAGGGGGGATGGATTGGGTGGCTAGCCACCCGCCATTTCCGTAAGTCACTTCAAGGCTTCATATTTGATTGATTATTAGGGAAAAGGCCAAAAACGATAAAACAAAGTAGCTGTCAGTTTGCAAAATGTCTTCAATTGTATGGAAAAGTGAAGCGGATAATATAATCACATTAAAAGCCCCTTGTGTAGCTCTTTGTTTTAAGTATATATATGACTAAATACTATTTGATAGAAAATGGTCATCCCCCTCACAAAATCCTGGATCCACGCCTGCTCTACAATTACTTTCAAAAACGTAACGTTTTGTAGTACTAATTTTGGCAGGTTTGGGTAAATGATGTTGCTAACAAGTATCTCAGTTTTGGGCACACAAGAGGGATACAGAGAAAAAAGAGGAGATAACAAGAAAAAATCACATATTTTTCTAGGTTCTTCGTTTATGTAATTTCCACCTGTGCCATATCTCGTTTTTTCTCTACCGTCCAAGAGCCTGGGACAGAATATATAGAGGCAATGCCGGGGAAATAGAGTGGAATAGACAAAGAAATACAGCATTGAAAAATGCATATATATATATATGCTCGCTAGTTCTCTAGTTTGAGCACTCTGGCATAACTTAAATGATACCACAAGTGTGGTGTCGTTTGAGGTGGCTACATAGCTATACCTCCATCCTAGCACCAGCACTGCACTGATGAGGCCCAGAAGGCCGAAACAGTACTGTCCGAAGTTAGTTATGTATGTATATATATATATATGTATATATATATATAGTTACAGCTGACGAAGGTCTAAGACCGAAACGTTTTCTATTAAATTTTTAACTTTTTAACTTTTTTATCGTCAGAAGTTGTCCGTCCTTGCTTTTTCAAACGTTTTTAAATTCATTTTTGTGGTGAGGCTTGGACTGTGAATCTTCATTGATCCTCCTGACGCAGTGGCATTCTTTGTTGGCTTGAGGCATTTTATAACCGTTTTTTATATATATGTATGTATGTATGTATGTATGTATATATATATATATGTATATATATATATATATATATATATATATATATATGTATATATATATATATATATACATACATACAAACATACACACACAGACACACGGACATACATATAATTATATACCTGTTATATACGGATTAATGTTTCACAACCCCTAGCAGAATGCAGGGTGTTTGTCCCATGAACCTAGCTTAATGGCCTTGCTCCCACGAGTCTCCTATAGCTCAGTGGTAGAGCGTTTGAACTAATTATCTTTACTTTCAAGTCCTAACAGTATGCAGGATGTTTGTCCCATGAACCTAGTTTAATGGCCTTGCTCCCATGAGTCTCCTATAGCTCAGTGGTAGAGCGTCTGAACTAGTTATCTTTACTTTCAAGTCCTAGCAGTATGCAGGATGTTTGTACCATGAACCTGTTTAATGGCCTTGCTCCCACGAGTCTCCTATAGCTCAGTAGTAGAGCGTCTGAACTAGTTATCTTTACTTTCAAGTCCTAACAGTATGCAGGATGTTTGTCCCATGAACCTAGTTTAATGACCTTGCTCCCACGAGTCTCCTATAGCTCAGTGGTAGAGCGTCTGAACTAGTTATCTTTACTTTCAAGTCCTAACAGTATGCAGGATGTTTGTACGATGAACCTAGTTTAATGGCCTTGCTCCCACGAGTCTCCTATAGCTCAGTGGTAGAGCGTCTGAACTAGTTATCTTTACTTTCAAGTCCTAACAGTATGCAGGATGTTTGTCCCATGAACCTAGTTTAATGGCCTTGCTCCCACGAGTCTCCTATAGCTCAGTGGTGGAGCTTCCAAATTAGTAATTGGAGGATCGTAGGTTCGACTCCTACGTTAAGATTGTTGGAACTCGGATTTCATTTTTCCGAGTTTACCAGGGAGAGTGTTTTGAGATACGTGTAGTCTGCCCAAGAAAACAATCATTTACTGACTGAATTTGAAAAATAATGCGCGAAGAAAGATATGAGCTATTGTATTGTACAGCCTAAGTAAACACCGAGGAGAAGCTGACATTTTACTAGACGAGCTTGTTGTTATAAACGGTTTATTCAACAATTATGTATTCCACGAAATCAAGTCGAGCGCCAAGTTGACTATAGTTCATGTGCGACGAGATTGAGTGAAAGAATTGTTTTATTATATCTTAAAACCTTCGATGATGAGAACGTAGAACTAGTTTGCACAACAAGAACTGACTTGTTCTTGTTTTGTAAACAGAGCCATGTTGTTGTCGAGCCGATATGTGTAAAAAAAGCTCCAAACATGAGCCCGGCTCGTTCTTGAATATCCCTTTATTAACCTTGTCAAACTTCTTCGAGTTAACGAACCAAACGTAGGAATAAAAGTAGAAAAAGTAGTCAGAAGTAAACACAACCTAGGGACCGGTTATCATTTATTGGGTGGGGGGAGGGGGTGGTTCAACAGTGGATATCGCATGTTTGATTTCTCCTGCCCCATCCTCCCCTATCCAACCTCTTATCGGTAGTAGGCCTTGGCGGATTGTCCTAGCACAATTTTTGGCATAACTTAGTAGAGCAAAAAGTGCATAATTTTTTAAACGAGCACTGCCACGGCATAATTAGCAAATTTGAGCACTTTTTGGAGCGTAAATTCATAAAATTTAGTACTGTACTTAGTAAAATGTAGTAACAGAAATAAATGAAATTTAGGGACGGACCATTAGAAAAGTGATGGGGGGGAGGGGTGGGAAAAAAAAAAACAAAAAAAATTCATGCAAGTGAAAATGCCAAGAAAAAAAAATTAATGCAAAGAAGAAGGTAAAAAAAATTCATGCAGAAGGAAGGTCCAATTGTGACTTTTTCACACGTAGTAAAAAAAAATTCGTGCAGAGGGGTTCACCTGAAAAAAAAATTCCTGCACAAGCAGTTAGCGAAAAAAAAAATTCGTGCAAGCTGAAAAGTTCCCACCCCCCCCCCCCTCCCATCACTTTGCTAATGGTCCGTCCCTTAGATAGTTTGTTCTTGCAATGAGTGTTTTAGCTACGCTAATATTAGTATTGACTTTGTTCTGACATTCTTGGTTACTAGGCCTCTTTTGGCGAATTCTGCGTGCGTGGTTAACCTTTTGGGAGAGTCTGATGTTGACCTATGTATACAATTCTTATCCATGTTTGTTCAAGCAATTATTGGTGCTGAAAGAACTCAGAACTGTCAAGACAAGTTGATTTACTTCGTGGCCTGACACTTTCAACGTTATAGTTCGCTATAGTTTGAGTCAGCCGGTTTAAATCAAGAGAGCACTGTACTCGTTTGGTTCAGTCAGTATGTACAAGTGTGATCGTTAAGTCGTTGAAGGCATTTTACAAACGGTTCAGAGATGTGAGCAGCTAATTTGGACAGCTGAGGGCCGAGAACGACTGCCATAAAACACAGATAAACTTACACAAACAGCTTATTTGAAAAACATCATAATTTGGTGTCGTTATTGCGCGCCTATATGTACAGAATCTACGTCATTTTGTGAGCATAATTTTGGATCAGGACCATAATTTGGGAATTCTGGCATGATTTTGGCACAATTTCGAGCACTGCTCGTAGCATAAAATTTCACTTTTAGGAGCACAATCCACCAAGGCATAATCGGTAGGCATAATTTTTCCTGACACCCCTCCCCCTGAATATTTTTTGTTTTGTTTTGTCTCTTTTTTATTTTGAGGCTCCCCCTGCCCGGGTGTAGTAGTGCAATGATCGGTGTGTGCAATACCCTAGATGGTAAGTGGGATGTAACCGGCCCAACGGGGACGGATTACGAGCGGTAGGTGCAATGTTCGTGTCGCCATCCCGCGTCAGGCAAGTGAACTGATGAAATAAAAATCAAAGAGAATTCTTCGATTGCAGAGTGTTTCTAATATATATATCAAGGTGATGGAAAATGATAGGATGGGATGTGGTTTAAAATGACAAAGTCAAAGCAAGTAAGGGTATGTTAAAGCCACACATATGATTACTGAGGCGACAGTGGTAGAAGAGATAAAACCCTTTTGCTACCAAAAAAAAAAAAAAAAAAAAAGGACAAATTGAGCTCAAATTAAAAGTCAGCGGGCATGGACAGCTGTTTCGGCCTTGTTAGGCCTCATCAGCATGGCACAGCTAGCAGATGAGCCCTGGCAATTTATCTTGTGGTAAGAGGTGCCAATTCAAAAACAACACGAACGATGACCCTTTGACCATTTTTTACATTATTAATGAATGATCCAACAATGAAAATCAGTTGACTGATTAATAGCTCCTGTCATATTTTTATCCCAAACATTACCGCGATAATTCCACCAGTAGTCATTTTGGATTTTTCACCCTAGGAGGTACCAATCTACAAATTTTGATCCCCAAAAGGCACGACGAGTTATCCGTCAATTTTCTGTGGGAGTCTCCCCTCCCTACACGGGATGTGTCTATTTCAACGAAAAGCGTTCAAGTTGGAGACAATCAGGAAATTTTTTCGATGACGTAACTTATGAGATCATATGCTATAATGCGTCTAGTAGACACGTGTTGTCAGTGTTGTACTCCACAAACCACTTCAAATTTTTTTGAAGAAAAGAAAGAAACATCAATCGTGATACAGTGTGAAGACAAAGCAATGGCAAGTTGAAAAAAAAGTATTCAAGAAAGCACGTTGTATCGAAACGTGACAAGATATTAGACGTCTTTTTCAAAGAGTGTTAGAGTACAATATTGGACAACTAAAATTCTGAAGTTCAGATTCAATACTAAGAAACAATGAAAATCATACATGAAAAAGTGTACTGCGATACCCGAATTTGCAATTCCGATAGGTTTAAGTTGTGGTCACGTGTCATGATTTCTTATGAGGAAAGAAATTACGTTCAAAAAGTTTAATTGAATTGAAATGAATTAGCGAGGATGAGTCGCAAAACGTTTATATGATTGAATTGTATTTAGATCCTTCTTACTCTCAGCTGTCAAATCTAACGTTTTATGTTACCTTTAATGTAAAAGCAAGCGCGATTACTAAATCCTCTATACAAAAATAACCTCTCGGGTATTTATTAGTATACTGTACTGTTCACGCATTTAAGTACATTCACAGCTTTTCATTTGTTTGTTACACATTGAAAGACAGGACATGCGGCCAATAGCCTTAATAATCGGAGCAAACGGTTTAAACCATCTCAAACCTTCACAACTTTACAATGTGTTCGATGACTGATATTCAAAATATTTGGGCGGTTTGTATTGGTTTTCACAAGAATGTGATTTTACAGACCAATGTGGTGAGTGAAACCGTTTTTAATCTGCCTCATTATATCACCTGTAAACTGGCCATTTTTTGATGCCAAAATGACCAAATATTAGCGTCCTACAGACACTGGGTCTTGTTTATCACTCTTTTCGTCATTTGTGTTAATATACATAACACATGCGCTTTTCAACACGTTTGAATTTCTTTTCCGCTTGAGTGGGTTCTAATCCACCCTAAGGCAATTCTAACTGTCGACCACAACTGCGTAGAATTTTAATACTTCGAACAATTTCGTGGCTACTTTTATAAATCATTTAGCCCAAAGACAAGGAAACGTAGTCTTTTTTTTTGGCAACATCCATGTCTTTCCTAGAGTCTATCATGAATGAACGCAGGCTATTGATAGCAAATTGTTACGTCAACAATGTGAGAAAAGTAGAAGTGCAAGACTCCTTTTCAATCTTTTCCCATTCACCGCTCAGGCATCTCCTCCTCGCTAGTACTAATCGTTAAATGGAGAGAGCCTTTCAACTCTGGCAAATCGTGCTGAATGTCCAATCCAAATTCTGTAATGAGCCGCTTTAAAGTTTCCTCATCGATGCTGTCGAGTACATCGCTCCATTGGTCAACATGATCTGCTGATTTTAGGGGGTGTGTGTCCTTGGCTAATGTCTCCTCGCACATGTTGTCTGTTTATGCCCCTGTTTCTTCAAACGCCGCACAAAACGTTCGGTAAGTTGCGATCTTGTTTGATTCGCCACGTGCATGTACCAATTCCAAGATTCCTAGCTTTTGGTCGGGAGATTCCACTGCCTTGTACGCAAAAATTGTACCTGTGTCCGGTCACCCGAGCACTAATACGCCACACGTAGTACAGTATTCAGTTCACGTATTCCCAATGAAGAGCTTCTTAATTCAAGTGTCGCAGTAAAATGATGAAGCCAAATGCTATGACCGGCTAATAAACGAAGAACAGTATTCTCAACACGAATCTTTTGATATACACGAACCAAACACGTCTCGCTACGACCAGGCTATTTTGGGAATGAGATCTGTGTACATATGTAATTCTCTAATAACAGACAACCTTGTCACCTCTGGGACTAATGCATGAATAAGCTGTTTCAATAGCTTAAATGAGGTCAAATTATAAGTTGGGGAGGGGCTAGTTGCAGCTTGACAAAAATGCGTTTTTTTTTTTCGAAAACCTTTTGATTATAATTTTGTAACGCAAAACGGAAAAATGAATTTTGTATTTGTTGGATATTCTGTTAAGTTTTTTGGCTAGCCCTCGACTTCTTTGGCGGACTTTTACCAACCAATGTTTCAGAAATCAACCTACCCCTCCCCTATCTAAATTTTCGTCATTCGAGACATTAAATTGCACGTTAAGGAGAGGGAAATTTCTAGATATCCTGAATAAACAATTGACCAAGTCAAATTTTATGGGCCTACACAGGAAAAATGACTTCTGAAAAACCGAGTTGCTGCGATATGCACAACTAGAAGGTAATGTATGTAGATATGACGTATTCTTTCACGCCTACACACTGCAACAAGAAGAAAATAAAGAATTGTCCACGATAAGATCATGTGAAGCGATCAGAAGTTACAAAATAACCAACAAATATCGTACATTCTACAGCCAATCGGATGTCAGGTATTTGTTTGTTTGTGCGAATCGTGTGACATTCGAGTGATAATGCCTTCAACAATCCAAGAGTGACATTTTAAGATAAGATTAATATTTCCCTGATGCACACTATACCTGTACTTAGTCAGGAGCGGCTCCTGACTTTTGACTGATGTTTGAGTAGATCCAAACATCAGTCAATTGCCAGGCTCACTGTGTCCTCGGTTTAATATCAAAATCTTTGATAAAAAAAAACCAATACTGATGTGATCGTGAACTGGCTTTTGACGTAGTTTACTCGACCATGCATGTATAAAATAATTACCTACAATTATGCTGAATTAATTACTTTTGCCTATAAATTCAATGAGAGCTACCGTCACTCAAGCAAAATGTGGAAAAGAGAGGTTATTAAATCTCTGAAAGAAAATATAATTCTCAGATTGTGGAGTTGCTTTTTAACAACCGGGGTTATACATCTTATTAGTACTGAACAAGACATCAATCCATATTTTAGTCATGCTGTAGCGTAGAAACTGGTTAGACCTGTTTCTGTAACCATAAGTTTGGAAGCTACTAACAATAAAGAGATTGCTGAATACATCCAACAATACAATTTTGGAATTCTCTAAATTTTATGCAACGTCTTTATTTTTATGTTGCACAAATATTGAGTGCTCGTGCACTAGGGCGGATCTAGGGGGGGGGGGGGGTTCGGGGGGTTCGATCGAACCCCCTAAATTAGAACAGCTAACGTCAAAACTTGTAAAAATATAAAATAAATATAGTCAATCTTATATGCAATAAATTCATAACCAACTTAAACCTCTGCAGTGCTTAGTAAAGCTGTAACGTTTTTTCCATAAAAACAAATACATTCTTGGTTCACTATGAATGTGGCTCTTTTAATTGTCTCTGCTTCTGTAAAGCATCACGTCAAAAGTGACATTTTGTCTAGCTACACCTTTCAGTTATTTCCAGTCCAGTCACTCAGTTTTGTTATATTTTAATGCAAAAAAATGGCATTTTAACTTTAAAAAATAAGATGTTAAAACACGCTGACTTTGCCTCAGAATGGGGGAAATCGCATTTCCGAGGACTTAAAATTTCAACATTTTCCGGGGGGATGCTCCCGGACCCCCCTACAGGGGGGCCACCTTTGGTGCCCCCTTTCTTCGAACCCCCTATGCTGAAAACCTGGATCCGCGCCAGCCCGGTGCAGAATACTGTATCAGAGACACGTTTGCTTGGAAACGTTCATTGGATCGTTTTATGAGTCATCCTGACCCAGTATAAAATTTATTTTGAATGCTAGTCATGTTAAGAGAGCGTTTGGTAAGTAGAGATTTACTAAACCTGAGGGACTGAAGACGTTGTGTTACTGAACTGATAGAAACATCGGGCGTCGTTACAGAGGGTCCCCAATAGGTTTGACGGAAGGCGGGATTTAGCATTTTTCCGTGGTGATGTTCGGGATTTTAGCCGAAAACAGGTGCGAGAAGTGGGAATTTCAGTTGCGAGTGGGAGCGGGATTTCGTGTTTTTATAGGGCTGGGATGCAAGATTGGCAAGGGAAACAGAGCGGGATACGGGATTTCAATTTCAATGTGACTTCATCCTAAGTTGACCAGCCCTAAAAGCGGCAACCTGGCAGAAATGAACCTTTTGTGCGTGTCAGGTGTCAAGTAATGAATAGCAACAGCTCTGTACCCTGTCAAACATTGCCATTATGCTTACCCCACGTTAGCACCAAACCGTATGAGGTCTTTAAGTCCTATTGCGTTAATTATTATTTGACAAATTACTAATTAACGCAAAAACGCTTTGAAAATAGAGCGGGATTGGGATTCCGAAGTGAAAAAAGGGCAGGATAACGGGATTAACAGAAAAAAATGGGCGAGAAAGCGGGATCTGAAAACTCCATTGTGGACCCTCGTTACAGCAGACTGGTCTGAAATATAGCGACGCCAAGATTCTCCATTTACAGCCGCATTGACAGCAAAATCCTAAAACCACTATTCGCTGATATTGAAGAGATGGAGAGCCAATCAGAGTGCTCAAAATGCCCAGGTTGTTGAGATGGTATCTACTAATGAGCCTTGTCCGAGACAACACGTACCGCACAGCTTCTGATGTAGACATCAAAATACTCTGAGTGAATTGGACAATTTAAGTCCCGAATTGGAACAGGTTGCTCACACAGGCCATGGTCCTATGAACCATCCTGCGTTTATTTTTGCGCGCTTTCAACGTGGCATGCAATGAATGTTTAAGGCCTGACAAAGGACTGGATCTTCTTCTTCGACTCATGATGTGCGGTTCGTGACATGAGATAAAATCTGAGTACATGTATGGGGCCAGGGTCGAGAATGTGCAAGACCTCCGTGAGAAAACAGAAGACAGGAAATAAATGACAACCCCAATAAACAATTTTATCGAGATCCCGGCATTTAGAAACCACTGAAACTTGATATTCAGTGGTTTCCAATCCTCTTTCCTAGTTGGTGACTTCCGCTACGGTTCGAATACGTGTTCAAACCCCGGGGGGGGGGGGGACTCCCATATGGAGTGGACGGGGATGCTCGTCGGAAATTTTGAATTTAACCCCTAAAAGAGACCAATCTGGGCGTGGCCGAAGCTTATGCAGATCCCTAAAAGAGACCAGTTTCGACGAGTTTCAGTTCGTCAAGTTTCGTATAACACTCTCGTAAAACAATAGACAAAGACATTTTGTTACAGTGGACTTTGGATATTAATGGTATGGAAAACTTTGTTTATATGAATTGAGCAAATATAAAGAATCAAAATTCTTTCTGTTTTGTTCTTACTTCGCGTGCAACCCTTAACGAGACCTTGACGGTTAAAAATAATGACATTTTGCCCAGAACACCCTAAGCGAGACCAAAATCCGAAATTTACACCCCTTAGCGAGACGACGAGCATCCCCGTCCATTCCATATGGGAGTCCCCCCACCGGGGTTCAAACTGTACCAAAATGTGGCACAAATCCTACAGGATAGATAACTATTCACTTTCAAGACCACACCGTCGCAATAGCACTCCCAAAAATAAAATCTCTCCCAAGTTATTGTTTCGTGTGTGAACAAAAGGCCTATCAGGATATGGTTTTTGTGCCCGCTGCAAGTGCTATCTGTAAAGTGCAGACACAGCTTAAGAACGACACTCATACTGTGAATAATTGTCTCGAAAATGATTGTGAGATTCTGGGACTGATAAACTTAGACGCGTTTGTCATAATTGCCGGCGACGAGTTTGGCATTTCAATTTTCAAGTTATTCACAAGGAATGAAAAAAGGAAAAGACCCATACAACATAAATGACAAGATGGCGTATATAAGCTATTAAAATGTTCAGATATTTCTACTATGTCCAAAAAATGTCACTGCAGATTCAATGTTACTTACATCTTTAATAAGCGTCCAATCAGATTTCTCTTTCTTCTTTGCATTGCACAAAACCATTTGGCTTGACGGGATTGTCAAAAAGTAAATAATGGCCTACAAATTTTCGAGATAAAAGGATTTTGTTGATTCAACTCACATGTGAAAAAACATTCAATCGCAGATGTCTTAGTGAGGATTGACTCTCTTCATCTCACTGAGTAGGCTTCACTATTTCGACTTGAAAAAATAAAATTTCAAAGAGAGTTTCCCAATTAAGTATTCAATCGTAGATGCCCTGGAGTAGTTTTTACTACTCAGTCCGTGATTTTTGAATGTAAAATTTCAAAGAGCTAGGGTTTCAGAACAACATCACTTGCATCTGAGCTAGTCATTCACAGCAAGGTATGATGATATTTTAATATAAGGATAATAATTAAAATTATTAAGCAAGTTTCTCATGATTGTGCGCTTGGATCGAATTACCCAGCTAACTTCAACTAATTTGCGCTCGACATGGATTACTTCAGGAGCCTATAATGGGCTCCTGTCACTTATAATATGGTCAGAATGTACCCAATGGCAGAAATGATAGATTCAGCTAAATTTCTGCAAGGGCTCGGCACGTTTAGGCGTAGCGAATGGTAAAATCCGAGATTCGCCGAGACGCCGAGACCCTGAGCCAAACTGAAATCGAGCCCGAGACTTGATAATCGAACAGTCACCTGGTCACACGTTTAGTTATGGATTAGCTATGATAACAATTCAGAGACGTCGAGACCTTGGGGAAAAAGTCCTAGACTTCGTGACCGAAATAGATGCACGAGACTCGGATGCTGCCGAGATTTCGATATCGGATGAGAATTTTGCGATACCCAAGATTTTGGAGGTACCATTCGCGACCCCCACACTTAGAAGATGTGCGATATAAATTTTGGTTTACTATCACTGGGTACTCTGTACACAACTTAATTTTATAAAGTAAAAAGAAAATGGCATTGTCGGTTGGAGATAAAAATTTTATCTTTAAAAAATATTTTACTCTTTGAAAAATATTTTACTCTTTGCCTGCGCTCATGATGAATTCATGAAATGTTTTCCAACACTCAAAGAGAAGTTCGTCTGCCCAGCCATCTAAAATCCTCAGTTTTGTACTAAAACTAGACCCTTAAATCAAGGGTTACTCATGCACATACAGACCAGGCAGCGCAAGTCGTGTGATTAGGTGTTACGCAAACGTCTGTTTTTCTGTGGCATTCATAGAATTATACCATCCCTGCTTACTAAGTAATCTCTGAAATCTTGTCTTTTTTGAGAGAGAAACGATTGTGGTGAAAGGTCTTGTTTTGGCTAGACTGTGCTAGTAACATCAGTTTCTGGAAAACAGCTACTCTAAGATAGGAGTGATTTGGGGGGTTTACTCTATAGGCTAAGGGTTCCAGGGTTCCAGCGGCACATCCCCACCCAAAAATTCCCAAAGTACCCCTGCCTGGATTTCATTTGAGTTCCACATGACTTGATTTGTCTTTTGAGTTGGCGGAACGCCCCCGATTCGAAACTGACGCTCGACATCCAGTTAGTGTGGGTCCAACGCGAACAGCGTGTGTGTCCAATGCAATCTTAGCGTCTCACAAAAAATATTATTTTGAATTGTACTCTGAACGCTGAACGCTGGTTCAACTGAGGTTCAACGGGTGAAGACTCCTCTTCAGTCCCTGTTCGGCTGCACATTCGCGACGTTTATAGATTGATAGGTAGATAGATAAATAGATTTATTGACAGGCCACACAAACCTAGGCTCGAGCTCGCCCTATGCGAGAACGAGTAATGAGTCTGCGTACCAACCCCCTCTCCAGAAGAGACTTTTGTCTTCCATCGCGTCTCGGGGTCTCGTTCCTTCAGGGCAGTCACATGATATCTTTGTCAGGATTTTCTGATTTTTCCTGACTTTCACTAGCCTGCGCGCAGACGTCTCATATTTCCTTTGTTGCACGCAGAAAAGGGACCTCTGCGTAACGGTGTTGGACACGCGGACTCAACACCAGTCACTCTCAATCTTGTAAGGTGGTTTTTTAATGATTCCAGTAAAATCACTCCCTATCTCGATCAAAGTAGGACTATGGTGAACTCGTGGATATGTTTAAAAAACAGAGAAAAAAGAAATAATTTAAAAATTAACGAGGTGTTTTTTCAGAGTTGTGATTGAATGAACTTGAAGATAATTTTAATAATCTATAATCACAACATAAAAGTGACCAGGGAGCTGAGTAGCTTTTTGAAATAAACATACAGTGAGTACATGACGCCAATCATTTGACTACACTAGGCATCTGTTATAAGGCAGGTGGCAAGCATACAGTTGTTAAAAAATTTGATGACTTAACATAAGGGTACAGGATTAAATGGCACCGAAACCAAATGTAGTTCTGGTATCCTGCTGCTCACTGTCTGTGAGTTCAAAGTTTCTAACACATGTAACAGGGTCCTTCTGAATAAGGTCTGAATTTTGTTGCCATGACATTGTCAATTTTATCATCATTATAGTTTTTGTTGTCTACAAGTCTATTCAATGTATTCAACAGAAATATCCACCTTGATTCTGCAGCTGATAATGAACAAAACCATGTAGGATAGCCCAGCTGACGAATCATACCAAACAAGTCTTTCTTGCATTTTTGCAAAGTATGTTAGTGATGATCTTAAAATCCTTAAGACTCTCAATCCTTTATCAAGTTGAATTAGTTTATTTACATTACCATCTCATTTTAGGTTATCAGTGGTATTTATACTCAGGGTTGCACTTTAAAAAAATCACACTTGCCATCATTAATACAGCAATACATCTTTGTTTTTATCCTTATAACTTCTTGTTTTTACAATGTAAATATGATGAGTCACACAACAGTAAGCAAAACAGGTAAGCCTATTTTTCCAACATGTCTACTTCAACACAATCTAGTTCACTTCAAGGTAAATTCGGAAATCAATACACAGAAAACTTTTCATTGTAACGGCTTGTGGTGTATTGTATATAATATAACGCTTAATACATTTTCTACATGACTTACTCTTTATGTCGAACCCTTTGAAGACTTTCTTACATTGTAATCTTCATGGTTCTCCGCCATGGCATGCGCCTCCATATTTAATGGTAAGCGTTGACATACTTCTTGACCGTCCCAATACTTCTCCAACTCCATTCCTGTTCGTACTAACACTTAAATCAGTAGAAAAGTCCTCCATGCGATGTTTCTTATCCAGGTTGGCCACAGAAGTTCTTCGGTTTCACATCATGGATTCGTCAATTTATTCTGTTTTCAGTAGTAGTTTCGTTCAATAACGAGTACTCATTTCGCTCATATAAGTTCTCATTCAAGTGCTAATTTCGCTCTATGAGTTCTCATCAAAGCTTACTACATTAGCAAGAGATTTTCTCATCTTCAGATCACTTTCGAGCCAACTGAAATTCATATACTGCTTGTAATCTTGGGGGCGGTCGATGGCGGTCGATGTCGGAAAATCGAATAGTTATCATCTGTTCACGTTTTGCGCCTGGCCGAGTAAAAGGCTCATGAAATTCAGTCTCCAAGTTGTTTATTGTCCTAACTGGAAACATTTAACCTCATTTTGATTTTAGTAAGACCGCTAATGAGGCCCTGTTAGTGAGGTTCTTTATGTCGCGCGTCTGAGTTTCAAACCTTTTCACGTCGCAATTTCGGAAGGTCGAAGGTCGCTGTCGTAATTTCCCGTGAGCGGCTCGTCGTTTGTCGCCATTTCAGGTCCTTTATGTCGCCGTTTCAAGGCCATGTCGCTTGTCGAAATTTACCCCTAACAGGGCCTCGCTAATCGTCCTCTTAAGCTACAAAATCATTACAAACTCTGGCAACGGTACGATACACTTTTAGCGTGAACTTTCATCAACAGACTTCCGTGACTTCGGTCACGACAATTGTCGTCTTCATATCGGTGCCCCCGAGTTCTATCCGACTAATTACGAAGATGTCTACACTGGAGTGAGTGAGTGAGTGAGTGAGTGAGTGAGTGAGCGAGTGAGTGAGTGAGTGAGTGAGTGAGTGAGCGAGTGAGTGAGTGAGTGAGTGAGTGAGTGACAATTTGCATATCGGAGTCCCCACAATAACTCGCAAATACGCTTCGCGTATCCACGAGTTGAAAAACGACTTCTCTCACTCCTTACAAAAGCATGGTTATTTCCTATAAGAACACTTTGATTTGGTTGCTACGGTGATACGATTGACGTCATTGCCAAATCATCATGTGTAACGCTAACTGGTTTCCACGTACTAAACAATACGTGTCACGCTCTTGACATTTCCAACAACGGTGTCGCTAATCGTGTTCTGGTTTCCCAGGATCTTGGGAACTGACCTGTGATTGGCTGGGGGCTGCTGGCAGCCCCCTTAGAATTTGGGCAACTTAGATTTTTTGGGCATCAAGAGAAATATAGGCAAAGGCGATTTTCAAAGAGGTTTGCATTTGTGTGCACGTGTGTTTGTGTTTTTTTTTCGAAGAGAGATATTTTCTTTTTCTTTTTACGTGCAGTTTTATGATCTCATATGTAAGAATATTCTCACTTCATCTGTAGGCCCAATTCAGTGCATCATATGACCCTCGCTTCTTTTGGACTGTTTCGTGAAAATTTGGGCAAGAGAATTTCGCGAGAATTTTTGGCCAAATAGTTCACCGCCCCACTTGCAAAAAACTGCCCGTACGTTGAATAACCAGTACAGTATAGTGTTGAGGTGGAGTCACGAGGTTTGCCGTCTTCTGTGGGAACGACGGGAAATCAACCGCAATAGGAAAACAACTCATGACCGCCTTATTCGTTGACATAAAGTAACTAGACGCTCCACGTAGCGTTAACTCGGGCTTGCTTGGTTCGTGTATTGTGAAGCTTCTGTGCTTTTAGTTTACTGCTAAACTTGGTTTTTGAAAGTGCAAAATTGGAGTGAACCGACGTACTTATTCAAGATACGGAACGCCACGCCGCGCGCAAAACGCCGCAGAATGCTCGAAGTTGGCACCACAGGCAGCCCAAGCTGTTTATCTGTTGGTTTATAAGCTGCGATACAAGCAAATTGATAGTCACTACTAAAATATGATCTTACTCAATAGAAGTTATGGAATCATTAGTAATTGTGCGTTACAAAATTGTTTAAATCGTAAATAAAGCCGTATTTCACGGTTTTTCTTAAAATTCCCATTCCCTGTACTAAAAAGAAAATGATGATGGATATGCTGTTATGTGATTGGTTTATAGGGTATTAATTATCATGCAATGGCTTATATGTAATGAAATGGAAATGCCAACTTTTTGTGTGGAGAATACTGAACTGATTCAGAAACACGGCACCCACTTTGAACCTTGAGATGGGAGGCAGAGGCTGCGAAATGCTAGGTGTAAATACCAACAAACACTTTTATTTATACGAATCATGGAAATGGCAAAAAGTTCTTTTCAAAAACTGTAAAAAAAGGCTTTTGTTTATATTTATTAGTATTTCTAGGCATGAGTTTAGTAGTACAAACATATTTTGAAATACTGAAGGGATCTTTACTACGGATGTCATCGCACTGTCTTTTCGAGACAGAAAACACGCCGCATTTTTGTGTCATAGCGTCTACTGTGTGTACGCACCGTAAAACGTCGATGTTTATCTCTACATTCCTTTACGCATTCCAATATTGAATAACGAATCGAAGGTAAAACACTTCATTTCTTCATCTCGGACGAAAGATTTTGTCCATTTTCCTTCCATTGTCTTGTCTACTCTAAATCTACAGGAATATTTATTAGCTGCGCTTTTCCCACATGAAAACCGTTAAGGAATGTAGAGATAAACATCGACGTTTTTCGGCGACATTAGACGCTATGACACAAAAACGCAGCGTGTTTTTCTGTTTTGAAAAGACAGTTCGCTGACATCCATAGTAGAAGATAATACTTTTTCCTTGTAAAGTTGAGCTATCTAGTACTAGGGTTTTCCTATCACCTTGTAAAGTGGACCTTACAGAAAAAAAGAGAGATAAATAAAAATAATGGAGGGAAAACGCCAGCAATTAATGAAAGGCCAAATTATTTTATTGAAATAACAGAATCGAGATGGGATATTAAAAAAAAACGTAGTTGTAGCAATATAGACAACAATTTTGACAAATTTGGGTCAATCCTCATCTGCATTAGTTTCACATCTTGTGACATGAGAATGATTTCCAGTTTGTCTTCGTCGTTATTCTTTAACGTGGTGAAGCACTAAATGTTCTGGAAACGGTGAACAACATTAACGAGAGTTAAACAAGAGCAAAATTTTCAAACAATAACAATATGCATAAGTGTCAACGAAGTTGAATTTAAACACGTTCGAGATAGACACCTCGAGACAACTAAGAACAAAGTCAGTGAGTTCTTGATCGTTAATTCAAGTATTAATGATGCACCTTCGCAATAACGTCATTTTTGAGATGAATGATCTCGAGTCATCGCTATCAAGTTTCTCCTGGGAATGGCGATCAACGATAGTTAACAAGAACAAAATCAGTAAACGGCATTCTTGATACTATTAATCGAGGTCAATCTTCACGATATTGTCATTTGCATTGACGATCAGTTTCATATCTTCTGATGTGAGAATGATCTCGCAAAGTTTATCTTCATCCATTTCATCTAATTTTTAGCTTACATGAAGCAACAAACGACATAGATCCCAAGAACACTCGCGCGGTCATAAGAACCATGTGCTTTTCGTTTAGGTTTAGAATCTCAAGATAAGATATTTAGTGCGTGTTTTTTCTTCACTCGTTTGTCTTTACGGTGTGGAACCGTCAATTGATTTCGCTTGGACCTTTCTGCGGCCTCGTAGCTGAACAAAGGTATTGTTTGGTTGTTTATTACCGTTCTTCAGAACTCATTTTGTCACAGGCGGTGTCGGCGCATTGTGTTATATCAGATCATTGTTGTATTTGTTCCTTTAGTTTTACGGTTCGTTGGATCATATGGATTTACTTGGACTAGTGGTACTGAGAAACTATTAAAGAATCTGTAAAACTGTCAGCTATTGAATCGTGGGTTGTTTCTGCAAGATTTGGGGTGCCGATTTTGCAAGACGCCCGTGGTTACATAATTCGTCGAAGCAATTGTTGTTATCGTTGTGCTTATTGATGATGGCTTTCAAATTTTCTGGGAAGAGTGTGTAGCACTTGAGTTGTTCATTGCTGTCTTTTAGTGTCATCTTTGCTAAGGTTGAGCTGGTGCAATTCTTGGCAAGGAATCTACAGTGGCAACTGTCACATTTGAGTAATGCAGAATCTTTGCGGGTTTGAACTTTTTTAGCGCATTTCACGCACTTGAAGAACTTGAGAATTTCAACGCTCTGAAGGCTCTTGCATGATATTTCACGTAATTGTAGGCTTTCTTTAGCTTTCTCTACTACCTCTGCGTTGATGTCTGCATCTTGTGGATCAAATGGCTTAAAGACTGTGTTATAGGTAGAAGACAGATACTTCTTACCGTTGTACTGCTTGACACGTATGTTTTGTATTTCGTAATGTTCTCCATCCTGTACCAGTTTAATATGATCATTCCAAATAGTAATTGGAGTCATACCTTGAAAATCGACAAAGGATCCTTCAAGCTTTGTCAGATGAGGGTTATTTGGTATCTGCTGAGGTTCGCTGTTGTCAAATAAGACCAAGCCACGCACTGTAACGAGCTCGTTGACCTTCAGTTCGCCGAGTTGTGATGTGGCGACAACAGCGGGCACGTCCTCTTCTATTTTACTATAGGAGAAGTCAACTTCTGTTTCAAAGGCATGATCTATGTTGGTGTTGGTGTTGACCCAAATTGTATTGCTTTCAGATGGAGCGGGAATGTATTTCGTTATTTTACAAGGCGAGCAGCGTTCTGCATGTTTCTCAACTTGTGCTTTGTGTTTCTCCGGGGAGAACCATACAGCTTTTGTGGTCTTGTCTTTTTCTTGTAGTAGGAAGGTAAAATATTCCGACCCTTTTTTTTAAACTTTAAGTTTACCTATGTTCTGTAGATATCCTGTAACTGGAGGTCGTTTTGTAGGGGAATTTTCTGCCATGTTGAACCGCACCTCTCCTGAACCTCGTGGATGAATTCTCGTAGCGTTGGAATGACAAAAAGCTGAGGAAGTTCATGTAGCACGTGGTCAGTCCCGACTCTCATCCGTTCTGTTACGTACGTAACCGTAGACGTAACTAGCTCGAAAGCAGTCGGAAAATAGTCGTAGAGATCTCGGGAGTGCGTGATGAAATGTCTTTTCATTTTGCTGAGGTTTACTCTACTCTGAGTGGTAGCCTTTGACTTCTATGCTTTGGACGCAGCATTTTGCAGATGTAGGTTTGGAGTTGCAACTGCTCTTTAGGTTCTCCTGAGATATGGAATGTAACCGACATTGCAGATAAGAATATTAAAATTTCCATGTTTTTAAGTTATAATTAATTTGACTGTTTTGTTTTGTCTGTTTCCTGTAGATTTAGAAAAAAAAACAGTTAAGCTTAATTATATGAATGTCAAAATTTATAGCATGGACTCATGTTGACTTTTCATAAAGTATACTTACCTTTACGAACGTGGTGTAGTTTTCAGAGCCAGGCCAGGGTGGGTGGACATTCGCTGTCCAATTTTAGTTTTTAATTATAATGTGAAGGGTATATTTCAATTTTAACAGCATCGTGATCAGAGTAGTACACAGCAAATACAGAACATTGAATTGATTTGTAAGGACTGTCTTTCGTATAAGCATGGTCTATAATACTCCCAGAAGATATAAATGTAGAACTTTTGACAAGCTGAATATATTGTAAAGAATCCATCATGCTCTTTAGTGGTTTAATTTCATTCTGATGTAAAAAGTTTATGTTGAAGTCACCAATAATCGTGTCAATATCATAACTATTCAGTATATTTCTAAAATTATCTATATATTGCAAAATGTTGGAATTGTTCTTTCTGTAGAGTAACATAATAGATTGGTTTATATGAGTTGCATGATTAATTAGCACAAACTTCATTGCGTTAATAATTGGAAAATATTCATATTGTTTGATTTCAATGTAGTTCTTAGTACATATTGCCAAACTAGAGAATCTGTCTGAAATATGATCTTGCCGTAGTAGTGTAAATGGTTGTAAGGTTTCTCTTATTTCATTGTCATTTGAACTAGGAAGAAGTTGTGTCTCTGTGAAAGCTATGACATCACTTTTAAATATATTAGGATCACACTTGATGTCAATACTGTGTTTATTAAGAGATCTGATATTAAGAAAGCTGATTGCTAACAGCTGTTGTGGGTCATTAAGGCTAGGGTTAGCCTTTTCATGTAAACTTACATGCATTGTGATTTCTTCAGCTACTTTTCTTAATCTCTCATATTCTGCATGTACTTTAGCATTTGTTTTAACATGTTTGTGTTCAATTTTTCCAAGTATGTAAATACCTTGTAATGTTTTAGCACGACTTATTGCAACATATATTTGACCATAGTTAAAGTTTCTTTGTTTGTTAAGATCAAAGCTAATTACTATTTTGTCCAATGTAAGTCCTTGTACTTTGTGTACAGTACATGCCCATGTCAGTGTTATTGGAAATTGTATTCGGTGTATTTCAGGTGATGATGGCTTATTAGGTCTTACTTTGATTTTGACTAAGATGGGCTGTACAGGCACTACTTTGTGTTTTTTAGCATATTGATTATTACCTTTATTTATCATGTTCTGCCCTGCTTTATCATCATCAAATTTGATATATATTATAGATGGTTTTTGAGTGTCTGGATTTATACCTATCTTGACTACAGTACCAATCTGACCATTAATTAATCTGTCTGAGATGTCAATATTGGCTGTAAGCATCACTCTTGCTGTTTCTTTCAAGTGAAATTCATAATCAAGGCCACCTGTTTCTGATCTCCCTCTTGCTAGTACTCGGTCAATATCTTGCTTATTTACATTATTAGGATATTGGTCTGTGGCTTGCAAGGTGAACCTAGGTTTAGGAATCTGCTCTAATTTCCTATTATTGTGTTGGTCTACTGGAAAGTTTTCAGCCCATATATGTAGAGCATCTGATGGATAATTGGTGTTTGACGGACTAATTGATCTTGACTGAATACATTGGATATCTTCATCAGTTTGGGATGCAGTCCTAAATCTATTCAAAAGTTCAGTAAATGGCTGGTCATCCTTTTGTCTCATTATTTCTGTGAGCTCTATCATTTGAAAGACATACCAAGGGTGACAGAGATTAAAAGCATTATTTTTATAAGTATCAAAAACTGATTTTCTGCGAATTGGTGGTAGCTGATATAAATCACCAACAGCAATAATACTAATACCAGCGAAAAGTTGTGAGTTATTGGTGCCAAATATCTCTTTTAATCGTTGATGGATGTGGAGCAAAGTAGTGTTTGCAACCATTGAGATCTCATCTATAATTATTAGTTTTAGTTCAGACAGTGATAATCTCATTTGTGTTCTTTTCTGGTCAGACATTGCAGGCAGAACATCACCAGTAATTTTAGGTATTGCTAAAGCTGTGTTAATGGTTGTACCAGAAATGTTTATCGCTGCAACTCCAGTAGGTGCGGCTAGTAAGACTGTAGGTTTCTCAGGGCTCATTGGAGCATATCTAAAGGTTTTTACCACAGTGTGATAGATTGTTTTAATCAAATGGCTTTTTCCAGCACCAGCACCACCAGTTATGAATAGATAAATTGGCTCAACATTTTCCGACATTAGGCTGTTGAGGTTCTTCATTTTATTTCTACTCCATGTAAGAACCTTGTCATATGCTTTGCGTTGCATGTTATTTAATGATCTAACTGATTCCCATAATTGGTCATCAGATATTTCTGTTGGCTGATCGTGCATACTTATTAATGGACTATGATTTTGAGTAGCTTGAGAATTTCCAGCAAGATGTGAGGGTAGTTGTTCATTAAATATCTCATCTGGTAATGATTCATCTTGTACATCTAGTTGTAATTCAGCATTCTCTTGATCATTGATAGGATCATATGAATGTATGAGTTTACCATCATTGTTTCTTAGCCATTCTAGTGCTTCTGTTACTGCTTCTGAATCAGGTTCAAAAATTGATCTGTTATGTTCTACAATGTCTTGTACTCCTGATTCATAGAATTTTGATGCATATGTGTGATCATTTCCAAGGAGATTAGATTCATGCCTCCAAGGGTAATACAACATAAGTAGATGATGAAAAAAAAGTTCGGGTTCTTTTCTTTTATTTGGTCTATGGTATCTGATAACAGCTTTAACTTTTCTGCATTTCATAGTTTCATTAGTGGTCATCAATTTTATTTTTTTAGGCAATGATGAATCATTGTAACTATGTTGTATCTCAATGAAGTTTTCTGTAAGTACTTCTGGTTGTGCGTCAATAGTTTCACTGTGTTCTTTTCTATAGTCCTTGTAGTAATAGGCTGCAAACTGTGCAAGACAAAGATTATCTACAGCAGGAATAGAGGCTGGTCGAATAGTGTAACGCTCAATGATGTTGGATTTGAATATATCTGTACTCTCATCATCTAGATCATCAAGTTCTTGTTTTGTTTTTGTAACCCGTACTCGTTTATCTGCTAAGTTAGTGCTAACAAATACTGTTGCAGGGAAAATCTTTCTTAACCATAGTTCAGGCATGCATCTGTATACAGATTCTTGTGAGCTAACCTCTCTTGTTGAAAGAAATGCAGCACCTATTTTTCTCAAGCCATCCCTTATGTTCATGTTCGTTGTTTTAGCTTCTTTGGCTGCATTCATTATTGCTTGGGAACATTCAGTTTCATCCTTTGTGAAATATGAACAGATATACGTTATGCACTTGTAATGGTCAAACACAGGCTGTAAGTCTACATTGGCTTCAAATCCCTTTATACCAGCTATGAAGTAGTTGTTTATAAAACAGCTGTCAATAGGTCTTCTTAAATGTAATTCATAGTTAGAGTCTGGGAAAACAGCTAGTGCTGAGTAATACTGTTCTTCTGTTATGTTAACAGAGTTGAAAATATCTTGTTCAGTTAGAGAAGCATCATAGCTAGACTTACTTGGATTTAATACATCATCTATTTTCTGTTTTACTAAGGAAAGGACTTCCTTTCTTTTTTCCAAAGTAATGGTTTTATTGTTTTCATCCAAATCTTCGGGAAGAGGTTCTGCTACTATAGTAGAATTTGTAAAAAATTGACCAAAGTTAAATCGACATTGAATGTTTTTGTATTTTCTACATGTTTTAGAATGGCTATGCTTCTGATACATTTTGACTAAGTCATGTAATTCAGCATCTTCTTCTTTACTTGGCAGGTAAGCCTGTACATGTTTATCTACATAGTCTATGTATTCTTCCTTGTTGTCATGGGTTAGCTTAGGGCAGTCATCACACCATATAAGGGCATGTAGGTGGGGGCTCCCTCGCATCTGAAATTCAATACGAAGAGCATAATACACTATTTTACCAACTGGTTTAGCATTTGTCAGTAACACTTCAGTAAAAAATGTTTCAACTCTATACTGAAAGTGTTTTGCAACTACAACAGGATTGAGGTTAAGCATTTGACATCTTTCATTATAAGACAGTGCATCAACTTCATCATTAGTCAGATTGTTGCCTTGTATTTTTGCTAACATTTGAAATAGTTCTGGCCATCTTAGATCTGCACAAGATAATGTCATAAACCATGTTGGAATGCCAAGTTGTTTGACCATTGCAATCACTTCATACATGAATTTTTGCCAGTATGGTGGTGTTCCTGGAATTTGCCTCAGAAATAAATATGCCTGATCTTGGCAAATGAGGTTAACTAAACTCTGAGGATTAGCTTTTAATTGAGAAGCAGTGACAGATTGACCATGGACCTTCTTTAGGGCAATATTTATACTGTTTGATACTTTCTTCTGTTCAATTATGAATTGTGCAAAAAACAAGTATTCTGGGTTTGTTGCAAACCTTCCACTATAATGCAAAAGTCTAGCATTAAAATATTTCACTGGTGAAATTGTAACTTGTCGCTCTGCTGCATAACCATATCTGCCTTTAGGAAACAATACTGGAAATGCTAGCTCTTCACATTGTTTATCAAGCATAAATGACACAGGATGTTTGTTTTCTCCAGGAGCTATGCTATAAACTTCATTTCCTGTTGATTGCTCACTGTCATCTTCAGTAACAGGATAATTTGGTATAGTTGACTGTAAGCATGTCTGATGTACTGGGGATCTGTATTCATTTAAGGGGTCATCATTTTCTTCATCGTCACTATTTGATTTATCATCTTGTGTTGCATCACATTCTAATGCAGGATCACTAACTTCTGTTACTTTCTCTGATGTAGCTTGATGCTCTGCATAGTCACAGTCTGTATCATCTTGTAAATCAAGGAGGGTGCTATCAATATTGTTAATATTAATTACTATATCTTTGTACAATGGATTATGTACTTTGAGCCAGTTAAGAACTTGTTGCATTAACTGTGGTCGAACTGCTTGAAAGTATACATGTCCTCTAAATTGCAACTTTCTTTTAAGCTTTAGCATTATTATACCAGATCTCTCAGGTGGACGAGGGAGTATATTACATGTTTGATCACATTCTACAGGTACATTACATATTGCACCTTTAATTTTTCTCTGTTGTCCTTTAGGCATGATGACAATCTTTTCAAATACTATTCGCTGAGCTATTAATATTTGTTCTAATTTTTCTAATGAAGCTAGGTGCATGGGTATTTCATCAACATACATATTGTTCACTACAGCCTGACATGGCAATTGTCCTTTTATGACTTTTGAATGACAAGTGCTGCATATATATTCTTTACCATCAAATGATTGTTGGGTATTGAAATATTTTTGGCAAGGGTACTTGTTGTGTATGCATCTTATCACAGACTTTTTATAAAGCATTCGATTACAGACAGTACATATGAAATAAGGGCCTTCTCTTATTTTCATCTTAAACTGTTTAATACAAGATTCTTCATTTTTGGTAACATTCATTTTTGAATCCTTTTTTTTTCTTAAAAATTTCTTCTACAAACCTTTTTTTCTCAACAGGTTCCATGCTGTCATACATATGTTTTTTTCTGTGCTTTCTCATGATACTTTTCCTTTCATTTTCAGTGATATCGCAAAAACAGCAAATAAATTGTATATCATAATATATAGACTCCTGTTGCTGTTCATTTTGAATACTATTTTTAATTGCCTCCACGAGTTTATTCACACCACTGATGTGTTTTATATGTTTCATTACAGGTGCATCTCCGTCTTCGTATGTGACAAGAGAAAACAATTGCTTTACTTTAGTATTTTGTTGATAAATACAAGCTATACAGTGACTTGAAATCCACATTAAAAATCCTGTTTTCCCACTCTGGTTCCTTAAAATCAAGGTCTCCAAAGATATCCTGCTTTCAGTGAAATCAGACAGTTGTCCCTGATATACTTCTTTAAGGGTCACATTTATATTAGTGCTGAAAATAGTAACAGTTTCAGGTATTTTGAGAGATGTTAAATGATGTTCACTACCCATTGTCTTGTTAAGCTGAGATCCATTTTGAATGATTGCACCTAAAGTGTTTGAGTTCCAGTAACTGCAAGGTGAAATAATTGAGTAACATATAGAATAAAGAGCTATTGCAAAACAGTGTTTTTTGAAACAGATATGTTGATCTGATGTATTTAAGGCATCTTTTACATTGGTGTCAATTGCCATTTCATATTGGTATTTTCTAATTTTTAGACCTTTTAATTCATACACATCAGTTCCTCCATACAAGCTTTGAAAATATTGCACTAAGTTGTGTATAGATGATATATCCAATAATACACATGATCCTTGAGGATGACTTTTACCATAAATATCTCGAGCATGAGAGTCAAACACTTTAAAATGGCCATCATCAGCACAATATGTAATACCGATAGCAATACAGCCAACTGTTAAAATAAATGACCTATATTGTTGTGATATCAATGAATCAAAAGCTCTCTGCAGGCTCGTACAGTATTGATATCCCACAATGCTAGGTTCACCATGTACATTACCTGTGTAGCTTTCAGTGTATTCTAGCTGGTAGTTTTCCTCTAATACTGTAAGCATTGTTGGTAATTCTGTTAGCAGTAAAAATAATTGTCTTGCCAGTTGTAATAAACTGCTATAGAGTTGATCCCCAATATACATGATTTGTATTAAGTCATCAGAGTTGTTTATTCCTTTCACGCTGTGGTATATTAAAGCACATAAGCTCATTCCAACACACTGTTGTCCTGCATTTTGTCCAAATACAACATCACCTCCTTGACTATATGGTGCTTTTATTATGTTATTAGGTTCAACATAGTGCGTAACAGGACCAGGGTTTTTCTCTATGTCATTAAAAAGCTTGTGTGTTGTACAATTGTCCTTATGAGTTACAGTCTTGTACTCACTATACAGGAAATTACAGGAAAAGAACCTTCGGTATTTTAGATATTTCTTTCCATGTTTATCCGCACTTGAACTGGAACGATATCTCGTTTTGAGGTCGACTTTTCTTTTTCTAAAAACTGTCTTCCTTCTCATTTTTTGTACAAACCTGACAGCTACTTTGTGTCTACTTTTCTTTGGTTTTCCAATATTTTTAATAAGACTATAAACTTTCGATGACTTTGGTATATTTTTAATTAAACGACTCCGTACATATCTCCGTAGCTTTCTGCTTTTATGAGAGAGACGTTTTAACATATTCACCGGTGCTCGGCTTGGTGCACGATCACGTTTATAGCCATGGCATTCACATACAACACGAGTACAATTATAATATACATACTTTGCATAACGAGATCTGAATTCCTGTACTTTTATTGAAACTATAACATCATTTTGTTCATGTACATTTGTAAAATTCATAACGTTTTCTAATATATTACAGTCAGCAAGAATATTTGTAATCATGCACACGTAGTGTAAACCAATATTCGCGATCGCGTGTACAATAATAATAGTGATTAAGTAAGCAATATCAAATCGTACTCTACAACTGTTGAACAAAATAAAAGTTAGCAAAAGAATCAGGATATTGAACATACAAGTTAAGCTTCGATATTTACGATTCAAGCTCCTTTGTTGACTCTCGTCTTTATCCAATATGGCGATTTGCTTGTCGTTGCTGTTAGCCTGATCTTTCAAGTTCTTGTCATGAAGATTATTGATTTTCCCAACATCTGAGGTGTTCATTTTAGAGTCATTGTTTGTTTTTAAGTCAGCAGTCATAGTTTTGTCAGTGTTCTCATAGGTTGAATTCATATATGGCTCATTTGTTATCTCGTAAGATCTTGTATGAACTTTGCTAATTTGGCTAGCTTTCAGGCTATAGAATTCGTGGATCGACCCATTCCGAAAACGCTCAACTTCTTTTGGTGTGGGCCTACCACGAATGGTGTGTGGATCTGTATGAGATATGAGCGTAAAATTCATGATTCTTTCGAAAATCTTCCTCAGAAAGCCCTGCATTGCATACCAAACTCGACTCCCGAAGACCAAACACGTCGCATAGTCGCATGCCGCATGCACGATTAGTCATCCCTAGTTTCCACGCTCTCCACGAGGAACGCCTGGGACCATGACCCCCCATTTGGCGACCAAACCGCTAGCATTTTTAGACTCGGGCTTTGCTTTGTAAGCAAGCCCGAGTAAAAAATAGCGGTGAAAGGAGAACTAAAACTTCTCTTTGGCCTGCTAGAATCTCATGCATGTTTTCGAATTTGGTGCCAAAAATGCGTATTACGCGGTATGAAATTTAGTCTTTTGATTGATAGCACTCTAGAAACCCGTCAACTCTGTAGTGTGACCTTTACACCTATGTTAAGTGAAACCCGAGATAGGTTTACCCAGGTACAGCGCATGCAGCTCAAGCGTATTGCGTGATATTTGCACGGGAAAATGACAGAGGATTGAGGCAAGTTGTCGGCGTTTCTACAAGCCGTTTATAGATATTATTGTCGGACGGTGTAACCGAAGAAAAACTGAAAATAATGCGAAACTAGAAGGACACTCGGTAGAGCGCATACCTCCGCCCCGCCATATATGTACACCTGATATTACACTCATCTGGATCTGAGATCCGGAGTTTAATCCGGATAAATCCCAAATTTTAATCGATTGGTCCTGGGTATATTTGCGACCTTTCCACCAAATTTGGTGCGAATCCGTTGATTAGTTTTTGCGTAAAACGATTAACAGACAGACAAACAAACAAACAGACAGGCGTGAAAACAGAACCTCCTTGGCGGAGGTAATAAAGTATTCTTTCCTTAAATCTAATGTCCGTTGGTGTGTCTTGGCTGGTTTAAAGGCCATTTTGACGATTTTGTTTCACCGGCCCTGTATTACTGTCCCCTAAATAGTTGCTTTGTTTTGTACACTAGCCCGGTGTTTTGGAAACACAGAATGTCAGTGATTTTACCCTTTGAAGTCACAATCAAAAATTTAATTCTGAACTGGTGGATTGACAGGGGCACTACTAGGATTTTCTTGTGTGGAAGGGAGGAGGGGGACGGTGTCACACTGTGTCACTCTCAGGGTACCTACCAGACTGTCACCTTGAGATCCACAGTATTTTGCTAAAGGCTGGTTTTCACTAGCGATGGAGTCGGAGTCGGAGTCGTATTCAGAAGCGTGGAGCTATACGATCTAGAGAAAATCAAATCGACGGAATGGAAGAAAAATATCGATTCTGCTTACCACTTCGTCGTTTGCAATTCAGTTTTCTGGTGAAAACTCGATTTTCAGAGTTGGAAGCAGGAGCGGAAGAATAAATCAATCACAATGCTACAATCCAGGCCTTACGATTGGTTTGTCCTTCCGCTTCTGCTTGCGACTCCGACATTCTAGTTTTCCCTTTTTTCCTAAGCGGAATCGGAAGAAAATAAATAGAACCGTTCTGATTCTTCCGACTCCGATTCCGTCGAGCTTACGACTCCGCAAACCGACTCCGATTTTCAATTTTCACTGGGTCATAACAGGAGCCCAGCCGGTTCTTCTCCCATATTAGTCCTTTGCCCCCCGCACAGTAGTTGATGGTGCTATTTTTAACTTCTATTTCGCGACAATGAAAACAAATTTATTATTACAACGACAAGTCAAATTGCGCTACGTACATATTAATTTCTGATTCGAATTTCTACTGTCGCTTGGCAATGGCGGATGATAGCGACGGATCGTGCGAAAATTTTTTCGCGGGAAACATGAGTTCTAAAAATAACCACATGTGCTACTACTGTGCTGGGGACGCCACCAAACACATGGGAACTATCATCCTGGTCATGGGCTCCTGTCCACAAGCATTCCTCCGACTACACTCCGACTACGACTACGACTACGACTCCGTCGCTAGTGAAAACCAGCTAGCCTCAAAAGTAGCGCTTTTTCCGCGGTTGGGCAGCGTGCAAGTTGTAAGGGAAAAAGATATGTAAGGGCGTGGAAAACATTTCGCCTACTGAATTACAAAGTTTGTACGCTGCTGAAATAATAAAAAAACGATTTTCCTACAAAGGGGGTAGGGGGTGGGGGGTGGAGGAGTGGGGGTGTCACGGGGACCCCAGAATCCCCTCCAGCTAAGCTCTTGGGCAACGACACTTAAAACTGTCACCTATTTAAGTCTAATTCAGCGCATACCTTAAGGGGCATTTACTGGTTTGAAGATCCTGTTTAGTTTAGTTTGTGTCGTGGTACTCCTTTTACTTGACGTCAAGTAAATCTTCGTTAGACGATGGGGAGCAACTAAAAAGGTTCAGCACTCGAAGCGACGGTGTGAAAAATATATCATTATCAATCACTATCAGTGGATACACGTTTAATCGAGCACGCGTATCCGTGGATACACAAAGCCATGGTCGGAGTGCCAGGGTATTCTGAAGTCTAGTCGATCCCGGATTTGATAATGCAATACAAAACAATACCAAGACTTAAACTGCTCGCTAACTTTGTTTCCTCTCACAAAGAGATCACTACAAAGAAAATAGCAAGGCATAACTCGGCGCTTTTTTCTTAACATCTGGCTAACAATATTTGACTTGTAATCAACTACTTTCTACCACACAGTCTGACAGATTTGAGTTGTAGACAAAATACCTCAGGGTAAACATTCTTTGGAGGACTTGTAATCAACTACTTTCTACCACACAGTTTGACAGATTTGAGTTGTAGAGAAAACACCTCAGGGTTAACATTCTTTGGAGGACTACGTACTGAACTGTTGAACATTGTGGGCTATATTTGTTATCTTTAGAACAAACCATGCAGTGTGACCACTGTCTTTGAAAAGCTAATGAACCTACTGTACTGTGAAACTATTTGTTTTGGTACACATTGTGGTACTAACATTTTCATCTGCGGATCAAACCATGCAGTGTGACCATTCTTTGTAAAGCTGCTAAGCCTGACTTTCATGCATGCTTGATGAACATAGTTTTGAAATGATGCTGTCTCTAATGAATTCACGTGAAAGCTAGGCATTAAAATATCAAATAAGGCAAATATTTATTTCACTTAAACCCGTGAAGCATTTGGACCCAAACTAACAACCTCTGCTCATGATTTAAAGTTCAAATTAATTTGCCTGTTGTTATCAAATAAATATTTATATGTCTCATCTTTAACCGATTTGATGGCAAGACATTGATAACTCTTCTTAAAATATTAATTTATGGACTTCACCACTAACGCGCGTATATATATAATGTGACATAACGCTAAAAAGACGTTACAATATCGCCTGGGGCGGGATTTGGGGGTGTAGGGTATTCATCCGTTTCGTACTCGATTCGTACTCAGTCGCAGGTCGTTTCCATCCCGTATTCGATTCAAACCAATTTCCTTGAAAACACATATAGGAAAAACAGCTTGCTTGGGTACGAAAGGACTAAGCTAAGGGACGGACCATTAGAAAAGTGACGGGGGGGGGAAAAAAAACAAAAAAAAAATTCATGCAAGGGAAAATGCCAAGAAAAAAAGTTCATGCAAAGAAGGTAAAAAAAAAATTCATGCAGAAGGAAGGTCCAATTGTGACTTTTTCACTCGTAGTAAAAAAATTCGTGCAGAGGGATTCACCTGAAAAAAAATTCCTGCAGAAGCAGTGAGCGAAAAAAAAATTCGTGCAAGCTGAAAATTCCCACCCCCCCCCCCCCCGCCCCATCACTTTTCTAATGGTCCGTCCCTAATTACACTTGGTACGAAACAAGTGGGAACCCGGGTGTAATTATCTTTTAGACACTGAATTTGTGATTACAGTGTAAATAATCTTTTACATCAAACACGACCTCAGGGAATATCAAAAAGCGAGGAAATACATTCGACTTTCAACGTCTATGGAAAAAGTACTAGTTTCCTCAAGCTTCTTAGCACTCAGTCAACAAAGTTTCCTCGTAAAGCGGAAATTTCCTCCGACATCAGTCAACTTCTCAGTTTTACTAAGAAAACCTTTGTTAATATAGTCTAAGAATTCTTTTTGATTTGGAAAGGTGTACAGAGTTCAGTAATCTCTGAATCGCTTTGGCGTCGTCATTAAGAAAGTCATTCAACCTGATCAGAAATTGTAGGACACATTTTGCAACTGTCACCACCAGTGACGGGCTCTTGTTGCCGCATTATTCGCTGACACCTTCGTCCACCTTTAATCGATCTTCTTGCTGCAACTTACTTCAAAGTTTATAGTGACTATAACACAGTGCTTTGTTGGTTGGCAACATTTTTTACTACCCCGGGAGACTGGGATTCACGAGACGGTCCCCCGGTACCCCCCGGGTTTGTTCCCCCATTGTTCGAAGGTCGCGCAGAATCCCCGGTAGCAGCGGCACTTTGACGAAACGTGTGACTTGTGATCTGGCTCTTCATATAAGCCACAGTGTTTTTTTCCGGATGCAAGAGAATAATGTAAATCTTAGGTACAAAAATGCAGACAAGCAAACCTGTGGCAGCGATAAAGGACGCAGACGAGGACACAACCACTGTGTACTTCCCACGGATATTGAGATAAACCGGGTAAAAAGTCACCCAGGAGATACTCAGGACATACAGTGCGAACGCGATGAACTTTCCTTCATTAAAATTATGGGGCAGCTTTCGCGCCTTGAACGCCAAATAGCAGCAGAGGAAAGATATGAGAACAAGAAAGGCGATGAGGAGATATTGGCAGAACTCTCCGGGTACGGTGAAACTCGGCTCACAGTGTAGGAAGAATTCGGTGCGCAACGACCGGTCGAGATTCGGTCGGGGAGCGTCGGTAGCGAACCATATCGTCAGCAGGAGAAAGTCAAACGCCGCAACGCTAACAAGTAATAAACTATATCGATGTCTCTGGACAAACGACACAGTAAGTTCGGATCTTGGTACCCGATGTTGAAACAGATGTACTATTTTCTTAGTTTTTACTCCAAGCACAGCAACGGCCACTGAGTAAAATATATAAAACCAAGCTTGACTGAGAGGACAGATAAAGTCCGATGGCTCAGCGAGGTTCAGCACTGCCCACAGATAGCACATGGCGATGCAGGACAAACATAGGTAGCTTAACTCACGGTTTGAAGCTTTTACTATGGGAGACTCATTTTTTTTCACGAACACTACACCGATAAACAGCGTTGACATCACTCCAACAAAAGACAAGAATATTATGATGACAGCCTCTGGATCTCCCCAGAGAATTCGTACTACGGGGACCGCAACGCATTGTGTGTGCTCATCGTTGGAGATTTTATCCTCTTCACACTGTGTGCAGTTCATCTCACCTGGTTTGCTGGTAATATAGTCCTGCGGACACTTAATACACTGCCAGCAACAGTTTAATTCCCTGGTTTGTCGGTAACCCGGTTGACAAGTCTCACTACAGACCGATCGCGGGATATTTCCCGCAGTCCCGCTGTTCCAGACGATCGCGCTGGCGTCGAGGTTCAGTCCACTTGGTTCCCAGGTACCCACTGTCACTGCTTGACCAGTGTCTTGATCCGGTTGATAGTTGACCACACTGTAAGATGCAAAAGAATCACCGTTCTCATCAAAGAACACGTTGGAAACCGGACTTGTAAAATTCACTCGTTTCAAAGAATCTAACACATCCGAGGGCTCAATGTAAGGCTCCGTTTGAGGGCACCCGCGAGGCGGTACTGATTTACACTTGAAAATCGCGTCTAACGCATGAGCGATAGCGTAAACAGCGTTAATAACATAAGCAGCTTTACTGTCAGATAACTTATCAGCTAAAATGTCTTTCGTGATCTTAAAATTGTCGGTACATAGCTTTCTTCCGCCTCTGTGCGTGCTATTGAAAGTACAGTCGAATTGTTGTTCCCAGAACAGTGTCCACCATGACGCGGGTCTGTAAGCGGAAGTAAGCTGTAGTAAGTAATTTTCATATGTAGGGACCGTGATATCAGTAAACACAACACCGAGCATTCCCTTCAGGATAGGTTGAAGTTTTGGCGACTGAATAACATTAGGATGATTTCCCCAAGCTTCGCTGGCAATCCATGTCCTTCCCAAAAGTTCCTGTTTGAGGGCTTCCTCCAACACACCCTTGGCACTGCTGCTCACGCAATATAAAATAATCACTCGGATCTCGGGTCTTTCTTTGAGCTCTTGAATAATGGTTCTTACTTTATCAATGCCCTCTTTGGTTGGAAAATAGTTCTCGTAAGCCATGCAAATTCCCAAAGGCTTAGAGTGTTTCCTAAAATGTTCGATTCCTGATCTGCCGTAGGCATCGTCGGCAGCGATCGCGCCAACATAAGTCCAATTGAAATGACGCGCGATATCCGCCATTACTTTGGACTGAAAGCGATCTGGTGGTACGGTACGAAAAAAGGATGGATATGCACTGCTGCTGAGTTCGTCGCTGGTGGCAGCATAGCTTATAAGGGGGATTTGTTCCACTTCAAGTAAATTAGATACCAGAATCGACGAGCGTGAGTTGCCAGTGCCAATCACAGCGATCACCGGCGCGATCTCCCCGGCTGGTAGCAGACTACAAGTTTCATTCAATGTCCCACTGGATGTGACAAATTTGTGAACGTTGACATAATCTAAGGTTGATCGCATAGCGAGACGATTCTCCAAACATGTATCAGAAATGTCGTACCCCAAGGTAACGTTTGGGAGTAGTTTGGTGTTGTTATTAATTTGTTTGATAGCGAACACCATGGCTTCGGCTAACGACATTAAATTCGATCGAAAGTTCGAATCAGAGCAGCCGCGCACATGTACGGGAAACAGTCCACCGATGGTTACGTTGCCTGCTTTGTAACTTCTTCTAGGATCAGGCTCCCTTGCTAATGTAAGTTGTGGCGTTAAGGTCAATAAAAACACAGCTCCCAGAACACAAACGTGACCAAACGAAGACATCATTTTTCACGTCCTCGATTTGTGCTTCGCACTTCGTCGCCACTGCTCTCGTATCCAATTTCTCCGCTTGTTAGTTCGTTACATTCTTACTTTGGCCTTCGCGTTTGAAAAGAAAAACGAGCACATGCATTGAACGCCGCGTAGCGAATTTTTTCTCAACTTTCTCTAAACTGGTATTAACAACTGAAAAACCGAAGTCATGCGATTATCAACCACGTACGCTATATTTAGCATGTAATCGATCCACGTCAATCTACACGCGCATAAGAGCTTCTTAATAGTGCGCATCTAATACAAAAACAATGAAAGACCTTCCCTCAGAGACCATTAGTTTGATATTCAATTGTGTTTTTCCGCAACATAACCGCGGGACACTGTCTCAAATCATAACGACTGTATACAGCGGGCTTGATTGGCTATCGCTAAACTTTCCCTGCAGTCGTTCAAGCGGAAATTATCACCCTTCTTCCTGTCATGAAACTGAAAATATTGCTAATTTATCTATTTAATTCAACCTTGCTCCCTGACTTGATTGTTTGCCCAGGTTACTGCCCATTAAAATTTACATTATTTCAGGGAGTATGTTTGATGACAATATTCGCGACCATCAAATTTAGGTCTAGCTTTGCTTTAACTTTCAAAACAATTATATGTCAATTAATTACGATTGGGTCAAATGAAAAATTGAGTTCAGTTCCCAGTTAATCAAATGTTTTCAAAATAGTTATAAACTGATTTGAATAAACTTTAATCTAAAGCCGCTTTGATATCTCTCAATCAATTTATATCTCAGAATGTCGACCGGAGGAAAGTTCAAAAGCTTGGCTAGGAAAAAAAGCAGACAAAACAGTTATCTGTTTAATACACGGTAACGCCATAAATTTCAGTTTGTTCAAATGGATAATCATTCTACGATCTGACATAACCAACTTAATTATCTGGCTTGCGTTGGGCAAATCTGAAAAGAGGGCAAAATATTCTATGTTTCTTAATTCAGTTCTGGAAAGCGTTTGCTACGCCTGAAAAAAAAAAATCGTGGAATATCATACTGTCTTTTTAATTTCCTGTTTCCATCCTCGTTTTTTCGTGATTGCTTAATGATAGCAATTAGCATAACTGCTTGAAAATAAGGTCTGTGTGTTTTAAAAATTGATTCTCATTTAGATTTCGTGACCATTTCAAACATTCCGGAATGACTAATTTATACGACGTATAAAAAGCCTCAATTCTCCTCCTTTGTAGCATATTGACTCCTTTTGACCGGAAAGAAATTCCTGGGTGGATAGCTAATTTCTAAAAATTATTTAGAGGTTACTATTATTATTTTTTTAAATAGCTTAAGTTTGAATTAAAAGGATGTCCTGAAGTATTCGCTTTTGTTTTCACATTGCGCCACGTGTGAAAGAAATTGAAAGAAATGTTTCAGCAGGCGTTTCCAACACGGAATTACTTACACTTATATATTTGGAAAAACTGATATTGTGTTTTTTTAAAGTCTAAACGTCTCCTTATTTAGGTTGTTGTTCGTTTACTTGTTTTGGTCAAGGTAATAACCTGCCTATTTTCTTAGTAGCTTAGATACGTTTGTAATAGCTCGGGAGGTTAGTTCAAAACTTAGTGTACTGGCTCCTATCCTGAACAGTATTTAATCCTAAATGAGAAATGGGCGATATTCGAATTCTGAGGGGGGGGGGGGGTGTTACTAACTGTCACTAAGTTAATACAACGCGCTCGGTTATTGTACACTTTGCAGGGCATAATGCACTTGAAATACCAATACATTATTGAATCTTTCAAGATCTTCCTCACGATGTACAGTGACGCTTTCCATTCAAAACACTTTAAATGGTCACGTAACAAGGATAAGGGTCTCACAAATCATTCGCTTGTTTCAGAAACATCGTCAAAAACCATTCAATCTCAATTTGGCTTACTCCATCTGGGCATCAAAAACTATACATCTACGCAGTTAGCTTCGTTTCTGCTTAACTTGCCCATACCAGGAATTTTTGCCCTCGTAAAACTGATCATTAAGTCCTCCAGGTGAAGCAATGTTTTCGTTTATGACGTTTTGGGCTCTTGAGGACTTACGTAATTATCGATCATTAGTAATTGTTGCTGGATCATGGTTTGCGGTTTGATATGACAAAGATAACCTCCACGTGTCAGAAGAGCGAGGGAGCAGTCGATATTGCTACGCTGCTCATCTTATCAAAAAGGGAAAAACGCGAAAGATCATGATATGAAAGGATTAAGCATTCGTCAGTGAAAGGTGCAAGCAATAGTCAACGATCTGACAACGAGAGATGGCGGTTAGCTTTTCGTATTTGTCCGCATACTTCATTGAGCCTGCTTGTAGCTGGATTGTTTTGTGTCATGCGCGCACGTGCAAAAGGGGGCGCTTCTCCTTTAGCGAACAGTATGCATAATGAAGTATGGAGTGATACTGAAATCTAGCCGAGATGATCTGTTTCTGTGGTAAATCATAAGTTAGATTAAGTTCAATTCAATTTTTTTAAAAATATCTGTAAACTTAACGTACAGCTGCATGTGCGTTATTCCAGGCCTGCCATGCGTAGTGAATTTTCAATTGTTGGAACTCGAAGAACTTGTTTCCAAGTAACCGGTTTTTAGAAGTGGTACAAAACTTAGCAAAGACGGGTTTTGACCGAGAGTGCGGTCAGATGGCTGAATATTTGCCGAATTCTTTTCGCGTGTCTGGGAACATAGTCAAGACCCAAAATAAGTAAAACGAGACAGGCCAATATCCAGATAGCTCGAAGAGAAAAGTATGTGTTAAAATATAACGCCGAAAAAGAGACGTTCTTTATTCAGATAGTGGTAGGCAAACCAGAGGGAGCAAAATGACTGTATCTTAATTGTTCGAGTAGCTGGAACGACAGCCTGCGGAGGGATGTTTTTTGACCCTAGAGCGATACAGAATAATAACGCTGGTCAAGTCACAAACTATGCGGTATTTAACATAAGGTTAACCTAGAGTTCGTACTATGAGGATACTGTTTGTCTGATACCATTGCTTTGAAAAGCTACTGATCTCGCAGGGATGTGCGATCGGACTGTTGATTTGATATAGTTGAATGGTTGTAATTTTCGTATTCGCAGAAAAAATTATAAGCATCACATTGTGACCACTGTGATTCGTAAATTGAACAATAGTGAGCTGTTTTATAGTGTTTTTCTCAATGGCTCGCGCGATCTATTGCTTTAATAAGTATTGTGGGGATAGTTTCTAAAGAAACTGGTGCTGCGTCAGTGGGGATTTGAACCACAAGAAATTGAGTAAATCAAACGAATTGATAAAGTAAGTTATACCACCGTAAGGTAAAAGGGAGGTGCTGACGTTTAGAGCGTTAGCCCTTCGTCGGAACGCCTCGATTTACCCAATTTCTATTGCTTTAATATTTTGGGTTCCTTCCATTACAGTACGCTCAAGAGAAAATGAGGTAAGAGAATGCATCTTCCATACTGGGTTCTCTTTCTATGATAAAGGGACAGAATCTATTTTTAGATCCGGAAACTATTTTAACTGACCAATGGCTGATGTCCTTCTCAGCACGTGGTTGTAATTTCAA